>CM053624.1:197207890-197243058 GCA_028646595.1 Phalanger gymnotis | reverse complement strand
TCTTCCTACAGAACTGCTTTTTCTTGCCACTTTTATGCAAGATAATTTACCCCATTCTATCTCTTCCTATCTCCCTCTCTCAATATATTCCTCTCTCATCCCTTATTCATCTTCAGCTCACCCTATGCCCCCCCCTCTCTCTTTCTCTTTCTCTCTCTCTCCATATATATATGTATATATACGTATATATATGTATATACGTATATACGTATATATACGTATATACGTATATACACTATATACTCCTTCTTAGAATAATGCTTTTAAGTATATAAAATAAATGGAAAGGAATGTTGAATTTTCGTAAGAAGTTAGTGAGAACAAAGATTTTCTCCTTCAGTTGTTCAGTCATTTCAGTCATGTACAATTCTTCCTGACTCCATTTGGGGTTTTCTTGGCAAAGATACTTGAGTAGTTTGCCATTTCTTTCTCACTTTACAATTCATTTTACAGAGACGGAAACTGCGGCAAACAGGGTTAAATGACTTGCCCGGGGTCACATAGCTAGTAAGTGTCTGAGGCCAGATTTGAACCCAGGAAGATGAGTCTGCCTGACTTCAAACCCCCAATTCTATCCATTGCACCACGTAGCCTATGGACTCCTTAGAATAATGTTTTTAAGTATGTAAAATAGGTGGAAAGAAATGCTGCATTTTAGTGAGAAGTTAGTGAAAACAAGGCTGTAATTTTTTCCCATCCAAATTCATGGAGCCCTTGAAATCTAGATACAGACCCCTTGGAGGTATACAGAACCTGGGTGAAGAGTTCCTGCTCTCGAGGGCTGAACTGTATAGTTCGGAGAGGTCTGGGAAAAGTCAACCTAAGTGCACCTAGAGAAATCAACTGACCCAAATAAAGGAAGTAGAGGAGCTTTTGTTGTTGTTCATTCGTGTCAAACTCCTTGTGACCCCATTTGGGGTTTTCTTGGCAAAGATACTGGAGTGGTTTGCCATTTTCTTCTCCAGCTCATTTTACAGAAGAAGAAACTGAGGCAAACAGGGTAAAGTGACTCATCCAAGGTCATACAATTAGCAAGTGTCTGAGGCCGAATTTGAACTCGGGTCTTTCTGATTCAAGGCCTGGCACTCTATCCAGGTTCATAATAATGATCGTTTATGTATACACATACACGTACATATACATATATGCATAAATGTATATAGAGAGAGAAACTGAGAGAGTACTTTAAAATGCAAGAAGCACTTGCTAAATATTACCTCGTCTGATCCTCACAGCATCCCTGGGAGGAAGGTGCTAGTGGTCTGACTTTGGGTAGGTCCTTTAACCCCCTCTGAATATCAAGTTTCCTTATCTATAAAAATGGGGATGATAACAATATTTTCACTGCTCCTGCCTCACAGTGTTATTGTGAGAAAACCTCTTTCTGAACCAGAAAGTGTTATATAAATGTGAGTTATTATTCATCGAAGCATTATTCACTTCTCTGTGGATAAAGGTATTCATCTCCATGGGCCTCCTCCTGAGTCACAAAGAGCCAAGAACTAAATTAAAATACCTCTTTTCAGAAAGCACCAAAGAAAAAAACCAAGTGAAGGTGCAGCTTCCCCTCTGACTATGTCAGGTGACATTACAGAAAGAGTACTGCATATGGAGTCAGGGGACCAGGCTTTGAGTCTTGCTGTGACCTTGGGGAAGTTAATTACTTCACCTCTGTGTGTCTCTGTTTCTAAATCTGTAAAATCGTAGAAGTGGATCAGAGACAGCTAGGGGATACAACCAAACTCTAGACTTGGAAGCAGAAAGACCTGAGTTCAAACTTGGCCTCAGACATCACTTGACCTCTGTTTGCCTCAGTTTCCTTAACTGTAAGATGGGATAATAATAGTACCTCCCAGGGTTATTGTAAGAATCAAATGAGATATTTGGAAAACCCTTAGCACAGTGCCCGACACATAATACAAGCTTAATAAATGATTGTTGAAAAAAATAAAAAAGATATCCACAAAGGTCCCCCTCAGCTCAGATTCTGTGATTGATCCTGTGACTGATTGGAGGTGATGGTGGCTAATAATAGCTTTTGTTTACATAGACCTTTCAAGTTTGCAAAGTTCTTTTCATAAAAGCCTCATTTATGTAAATCTGTAGATACTATTAACATCCCCATTTTATGCATGAGGAAACAGGAGCAGAAGTGTTGTGCGCCTCTAATGTTATTGCCTGCCAGATCTTCCTAATTTCTGGTATGGCAGTCTGAAGTCCCACAGTCATTGAACATTTATTAAGTGCCTGCTATATGTCAGGCACTGTGCTAAGCACTGAGAATGCAAAGAAAGGCAAAGACAGTCTTTGCCCTCAAGGAGCTGCCAATCTAATGGGGGAGACAACACTCAAACAACTATGGACAAACAAGCACTATAGAGGATAAGTTGGAGATAATCAAAGAGAAAAGGAACTGGCATTCAAGGGGATCAGTGAAAGGCTTCCTACAGAAGGTGGGATTTTGAAAGAGTGGTAGGTTAAAGGATGCCAGTCTTTAAATACTTATGATCCACATGAAAATATCAATAACTGGTGGTGGGGCAGTGGGGACTTGAAGGGAACCAGAGGAAGCAGGAGGCAGAGATGTGGAGGGAGAGTGCTCCAGGCATGGGGCACAGCCAATGCAAATGAACAGAGTCAGGAGATGGAGTGTCTGGTTCCAGAGCCAGGAGGGAGACCAGTGTTGTGGATAGTTGTGGATAGCAGAATACTTTGGGGTGGGGATGGGACAGGGTGTGTATGTGTATGAGAGAGAGAGAGACAGAGACGGAGAGAGACAGAGACAGAGAAAAGGAGACAGGGGAGAGAAAGGGAGAGAGAGAACGAGAGAGAGAGAGAGAGAGAGAGAGAGAGAGAGAGAGAGAGAGAAGGGGAGAAAGGAGAGAAAGAGCAGAGATTCAGAGACAGAGAAAGGGAGAGAGAAGAAAGAGCAGAGAGATAGAGACAGAGGGAGAGAGAGAGAGAGAGAGAGAGAGAGAGAAGGGGGTGAGAGAGAAAGAAGAGGGAGAGAGAAAGAAAGAATGGAGAAACAAAGAGAGATAGAGACACAGAGACAGAAGGATAGAGAGAGAACGTAGGCATCAAAAGTAATTTCGGTTCTCATCTACTGACTATTCCTTTAAGAGCACAGTCCAGCCAACTACAAGACAGAGGGCGGCCTGTCTCCAAGTCACGGGACCAGAGAAACCTCTTTCTTAGTGAAGGGAGCCATTGTGAGCTGCTGCAGTTAAAGGCTGGTTTTCTCTTGTTGAATTGAGTGGAATAGGCATTCTGCAAGACCCTGGGGAACAAAGAGGGGACCTGTTTATGAGCCCTAGTCCTGCTGTACCAAACAAACAGTAAGTCAGAAGGGTAGCCGACTGCCTGGTTCAGCTTCTGCACTCTAACGAAACACTGGGGCTCTGCGGTGCCCCTCGGGGGTGGGGGTGGGGAGGGGCTGAAAAGCAGAGAGAATCATGGGAGATTGTGTCCCTCCGGGTTAGCAGACTCGGGGTGGATTTTGGTGACTCATCTTTCTTTCAAAGTCACTCCAGATTTAGGTCAAATCTTGTATTACAGTTCAGTTTGAAGGAACAAGACATTTAAAACATTTCCTTGGGACTCAGGACTGTCTGAGGTCGTAGCACCTGTTGGTTCAGGATCTGGTGAAATGGACTTGGATGAGATGATCTCCATCATTCTGTGGGAGACTTGGTCTCTCTTCCTCCTTTTCCACCTTCCTGATACTTGCACCAGGGCCAATTCATGCCCCTTGCCAGGGTAAGAAGGAAGGTCACAAGTGAAAGAAGGTGAAATTTGTATCTGACAGCTGACACTTGCCATCCTCTTGCCACATGACCACATAGTAAGCCCTTGATAAATACTCGTTGACTGACTGAGTTGAGGAAGTTACTTATCTCATCTGTGTGCTGGCAGTAGATGACATTCAAAGTGAATGGCTAAAGCAGGATAGTCACCTTTGCTCTGGGCTTCCTTACCTTCAACAGGTAGCCCAGGATGAAGTTGTAGGGGAGCCAATGTATTAAAAGGATTGAAGAGGGGCCAGGAACTCTCCCTGCTGCTCCACACCCCTGTCCTGTGATATAAGGTGCAGCCAAGAATCCATCAGAAAGCACTTACTGAGTACTCACAAATGACAATATAGTGATAGTTAGACTTGGCCCTATGTGGGCCTGAACATACAGCATAAGATGGGAGAACATTCAGGGAGATTATATAGATCATGCTATACATTATTATTGCGTACGCTTCCCCCCTGCCCCATACTTATAAGCAGGGGGACAGGACATAGTCAAGGCTGGACATAGAGCTGATAATTGTGCCGATGATGATGATGATGATAACAACACTGACAATAACTACTATTTGTATGGTGCTTAAGGTTTGCAAAGCACTTTATCTGCTTTGTCTTTTTTGAGCCTTATAACAGCCCTGTCAAGCAGGTACTATTGGTATTATTATCCTAATTTTTCTAATGAGGAAATCGAGGCTCACAACTATTAAGCTCCTTGCTCAAGATTACACAGCTAGGTAAGGATAAGAGAGGTGAAATTTGAAAACAGGCCGCTTTATCTACTCTACCTGCTACTTCATGCTATATCTGAATGTCTCTGATTAAAGTGTCCCCTAATGCCAAAATAAAAGTGGTTTTCGTGTTATCTGACAGTTGGTTCAGAAAATGACTCCCACCTCAGTAGTTTCTAGCCTGTCAATTCCCTTCCTTTCTCTTTCTTCCTTTTTTTTTTTTTTGCTCATGTTAAGTGCCTGCCGTGTCCAGGAACTTTTAATGAAAATATTCATAATGTGTTATGTAGCTTCTGAGTAAACTAAGCCTATGCTTTTTTCTTTTCTGCTAATCCGGATTCATATTTTCCAGCATATATTTCTCTATCCTCGGCATCCCAGCTTTTATATTGGAGTCACCAAGTGTTAAAGTTGATGCTGCCTATGGAAAGTATCCCTGAATTATTCATAGAATTTTTCTGCTTCATCGTCTGCAAGAGAGGTTGGCACATAAACTACAGTTATCTTTGTGGCAGCCTTCTTGCTTAAGCCCAACCTGAAAACTTCAAGGCAGTATGCCTGAGTATCCCCATGACATGAAGTTTTGTGTTGCCTTTGGATGTGTCACTCGACAAGCATTCATTACAGTGTTCTATAAATGTCAGCTGTCATCATCATCATCATCACCATCACCATTATTATTCTTGTTATTATTGCCACCTCTCCAAGGAAAACCCATGGACCATCTCTCCATTTACTTTCAAGTCCCTTCCATCTTCTGGCTTTACTTTTTTTTGGAGGGGGGAAGGTAGGGCAATTGGAGTTAAGTGACTTGCCCAAGGTTACACAGCTAGTCCATGCGTCAAGTGTCTGAGGCGGGATTTGAACTCAGGTCCTCCTAACTCCAGGGCTCGTGCTCTACTCACTGCGCCACCTAGCTGCCCCGGGTTTCATTTCTAAGAAGAAAATTATCATTGATATGGTTCAGTCCTTCCAAGTTTGCCATTCATTGGTCACTGGACAAGAGTCTTAACAATGTTTATAGATGGTCTGATGTGTGACTTCTCTGCTACTTTTCTTCTCTTCCACTGCAGGAACGGAGGGGGACTGCATAGCACACAGGGCCATTTTGTATTTTTCTAAGTTTCATGGGTTTTCTTGGCCAATGAATTCATTACTAAGCGGTCATCCTTCTGGTGATGTGCTTCTCTCTGCTCCTTGGATTGTAGACTTAGTCTGTTTCAAGCACCATATTTGAAGCCTTCCTAGCTTGGTTGAGCCTCCTAAAGCTTAGGCTCTCCTGGCATAGCTTCCACAAACACAGGGTCATCTCCATGCTAGGATAACCAAATCAGAGTAAGACTTTGTGGGGTTATTTCTGAGTCAGCTGCCTGTGTGTCACATTATTATCACGTCAGATCAGAGACCAAAACTATATTCAAAGAAAAACTAAAGGAGAGACAAGGACGTGGCATATAATTTCTAACAGCTTCAATTTGACCTTTTCACAAAAAGCTATTGATGCCCCACTGCCGCCCCCCCCTGCCCCCCCACAAATAGGCAGCAGGGTAGCAATAGATAGCGTCTTGAGGAGTCAAGAGGACCTGAATTTATATCTTACCTCAAACACTTCCTAGCTGTGTGACTCCGGATAAATCACTTAAACCGTTAGCCTCAGCTCCCCAACCGTGAAATAGGGACAATAGCACTCACCTTACAGAGTGGTTGTGAAGATTAAATGAGATAATATTTGCAAAGTTCAGAGTATGGTGCTTGGCACATAGTAGGTACTTAGTAAATGCTTATTTTCTTCAATTACCCTACCTCAGAGATGACTGATCACGTAAAGCATTCTGTACATCTTAAGGTATAATGTGAATGTTCACTATTATTATTATTATTAAAAATAGAAATAGATGAAGAAAAAGGTTATTGCATACATTTCCTGTAGAAGTTTAATTGACTTAATGAATAGACAAAAAAAGCTCAGAAACCACCTCAACCTGGGCCTCAGTTTCCTCATTCTTAAAATGAGAGGGTTTAGACTAAGTGATCTCCAAAATTCCTCCCAGCTTTAATGTGTCATGGGTTACATTCTAACCTTCTAGACCCTATCACCCCTTCCTGTGCTAACATTCTAAGTACTGACTAGATAGTTCCATTGTACTGTAATGATGACTTCTTCAACAGTTGATGTAAAGCTCAGGCTTGCATATTGCTATAGACTTTCTATCCTCTGTCATGTTGGAAAGTTACATATGTGATCAAATTATTAATTTTCATCCCTTTTGGATTCCTTCCTTGTCTGTGATGAAAGTGTTGTCACCTCCTTGTCCTCCCTATTAGACAGTGTCTACAAGTCCACCTGAACTATTGGCAAGGCTTTGTTGGCTTTTACCCACAAAAACCACAAAAATTGTTATTAGTGGTAGGAAGAATAGCCTGGGGTCTCATCATCATGATGTATGCTTCTATAGAGCATTAGGGTAGGCAATAACCTTATTTAATCAATCAACAAGCATTTATTAAGTGATTACAATGTACCAGGCACTATATTAAGTGCTAGAAATACAAAGAAGAGAGTCCCTGCTCTCAAACAGCTTACATTCCAAGGAGGAAGACATATATGTAAAGCGCTTTGCAAACCTTAAAGTGTTATACTGTGATGACAATGCTGATTATGACGATGGTGATGATACAGGTGTGTAACCAACAGGTATCACTGTCTGGAAAGCAGAAGGGGAGAGGTACACTCATTTCTCTGGCTCCCACCTTTGGAATTTTGGGGTATAAATACTTTTCCCAAAATGCCTTTCTCCTTTGACTGTATGGAGCTGCTCACTCCTCTAGCCACTGGATGTGCTCCAGAAAAAATAAAACAACAACTGCGGTCTAAGGGGGAAGAGAGAACCCTCCTCTTCATCAGACCATCATGGCTATCCAGTTTATGGTATTTTAAGGCTGAGGAACAGAAAAAAATGTCATATACTCTTTAAATTCTCCTTTTGAGTTTATTGGAAGCTATTAAATTTATTATCAAACGCTATTAATAATCAAAAACATAAAACACTATAATTGATTATTGTTGTTCAGTTATTCAATCACATCTGATTCTTCCTGACCCCATGGACCACAACACATCAGGCCCTTCTATCCTCCACTATCTCTCAAAGTCTGTCCAAGATGAAATTCATGTTTGTTATTTCCATGACATTGTCTATCCATCTCAGCCTCTGCTCTCTCCTTTTCTTTTTGCCCTCAACATCAGGGTCTTTTCTAATGAGTCCTGTCTTCTCATTACATGGCCAAAGAATTTAAGCTTCAGCTTTAGTATTTGATCTTCCAGTGAACATCTTGAATTAATTTCTTTAAGTATTGACTGATTTGATTTCCTTGCTGTCCAAGGAACTCTCTAGCACCATAATTCAAAAGTATACATTCGGTGGCGTTCAGCTTTCCTCATAGTCCAACTCTTGCAACCACACATTGCTATTGGAAAAACCATATCTTTGACTATATGAACCTTTGTCAGCTTTTTAGTATGCTGTCCGGATTTGCCATAGCTTTCCTTCCAAGGAGGAAATGTCTTTTAATTTCATGGCTGCAGTAACCATCTGCAGTGATCTTTGAGCACAAGAATATAAAATCTGATAGTGCTTCCAATTCTTTTCCCTCTATGTGCCAGGAAGCGATGGGACTTGGTGCCAAGATCTTAGGCTGTTGGTTTTTTTATGTTAAGCTTCAAGCCAGCTTTTACACTCTCCACTTTCACCATCTTCAAGAGGCTTCTTAATTCCTTTTTACTGTCTGCCACCAGAGTGCTATCGTCTCCCTATCCGAGATTATTGATATTTCTCCCAGCAAGCTTAATTCTGACTTTTAATTCATCCAGCATGGCATTTCACATGATGTGCTCTGCATATAAGTTATATAAATAAGGTGAAAATATACAGCCCCATCATACTCTTTTTCCAATCTTAAACTGTGTCTCAGCTCAAGAGCTCTGTTGTTGAACAGAGTCCCCAAAGTAGCTGTTTTAGACAAAGGGGTCAGATCTCTGTACTAAGGCTCCCCCCCTACAGTACCCTATTTACAATAAGACTACATAGATCACTTGAAATTTATGATTGACGGTAGTTTTATTAAAAATAAAAAACCAGGAACTAGGAACAGCTTAAGAAATAGAGAAATTGTGTGGAAAATATCTGCAAGCTGAGAGGCTGGAGGCAGGAAATTAAACATTTCCTGTCCTTCTCTAATTCAAGTTCCAATTTTTTCTAGCCACACCCTCTTGTTAAGCAATTGTAGGAACAGAAAATTGTGGCAAACTGAGAGAAAGAATTCAAGCTGCCTCACTAATGGAGGCCGAGTCCTCATTCAAAGCTCAGGCTGAACCAGCCACCAGGCCACAGCTTGCTTTCATGCTGCTGCTATTTCTCCCTCTTTGAATCTGCCACCCAGTACTGTCTCTTGGCTCATCAGCCTCCCTCAGGAGCGCTAGTGCTCATTCTGACAACGGCAAATCCAAAAGGTTCCATTCTGACCCACCAAATGTCAGCTCCCATCGTGAATTTCTCTTTGTCTCACAGGCTCTCTGGTTATATGTACAAGACACGTACAACATGGATACAGGGTAACTTTGGAAGAGAATGTCAGCTGGAAAGATGTCCTACAGAATGTAGCACTTGAAGTCTTGAAGATTTTAAGAGACTAAAAGAAGAAGTGAGAGCATCCTAGGCATGGGACACAGAGATGGAGTGGTACATGGAGGAACAGTGTTGTTATTCAGTTGTTTCAGTCATATCCAACTTTATGTGACCCCATTGGAATTTTCTTAGCAGAGATACTGGAGGGTAGGCTACTATGTTCTTTGGAAGGAGATTCTCTATGTTGATATAGATGTATACATTGTAAACAGTTGTATCAGATTACCATATATAATGCGTGACATTCTCATACCATGTCAAGATTGACAAAATATTTTGCTGACGGTGTAATTATTATCTTGACTTTGCTGTTGTTCAGTCATTTCAGTTGTGTCCAATGTTCTGTGACTCCGTTGTTGGAGGGGTTTTCTTGGCAGACGTACTTACCAGGGTTTGCCGTTTCCTTCTCCAGCTCATTTTACGGATGAGACAAAGAGGGTTAAGTGATTTTCCCAGGATCACACAGCTGGTAAGTGTCTGAGGTCACATTTGAACTCAGGTCTTCCAGCCAAGCCCTAGCATTCTATCCACCACACCACCTAGCTACCCCAAGAAGAATGTATGAGAATGCAATATGTAAAAGAATCATTTCTCTGTCATGTGGATGTAATTTTGCCTATAAGAAGCCTTGTCAGAATCCTCATGATTGTTCTTGAGCAGAGTAATGAAACCTAGGTCTTTACCTCCACAATTTCGGTATTGTGGTTAACACATTTTTGGCAGGAGTTACGTGCTACATGAACTCAGAGAGGAGATATTTCCCCCATAACACCATATGGCTGAACCACGGAATGAGAGGAAAGGAGTAAAAAGACAGGAAAGATATCTTGGCAAGATAATGAGGAACCAAGTTGTGAAGCTCTTTAAATGCAAACAAAGAAACAAAACTAAAACCCAAGCCCCAAAACAGTGACTTATATTTGATTCTAGAACTACTTGTGGGGTATGTGGTAGATGGATCTCATTTTTTGGATACTCTGAAATTCTATAATTTTGTAAACTCACTTTAAGATTCATGCTCTTAGATAGCCAGCATGTGCTATATTATTCCAACTCTTCACTCCCTCACATCGCCCCCACCATCTAATCTGTTGCCAGCCAAGGCCTGTCAATTTTACCCTTGCTGTTGCAAGTCTTTCGAGTTGGCCCCCTTCTTTCCTCTGATACTGCCACCTACCACTCTGGTGCAGGCCCTCATCACCTAATGCTTGGACTATTGAAACAACCTACTGGTAGGTCTGCCTACCATAGATCTTTCCCTACTCTAATCCCATCAGCCACTAAAGTGATTTCCTTAAAGCAGGTCTAACTAACCACATCCTTATTCCCTTGATCAGTAAACTCCAGCGGTTCCCTCTTTCTTCCATGATGAAATACAAATAAAATGCTCTGCTCATCATTCAAAACACTTCATAACCTAGTCCCTTCTTATTGTTCCAGGCTCCTTCACCTTATTCCTTCCCACACACTCTTTGATCCAGTGATGCTAGCCTCTTGCTGGTCTGCCAATAAAATACTCCGTCCCTTGGTTGTAGATATTTACTTTGGCTGTCCCCATGCCTGGAATGTTCTCTCTCCTCAGCTATATCTTCTAACTTTCCTGTCTTCCTTTATTTGTTGTTTTTGTTTTTTGAGGCAATTGGGATTAAGTGACTTGCTCAGGGTCACACAGTTAGTAAGTGTCTGAGGCTGGATTTGAACTTAGGTCCTTCTGACTCCACAGCAGATGTGCCATCCACTGTGCCACCTAGCTGCCTCTCCTGGCTTCCTTTAAGTCCCAACTAAAATCCCATCTTTTACAAGAAGCCTTCCCCAACCCCTTAATTGTAGTGCCTTCACTCCTTTAATTATTTCCTGTTTACACTGTATATGAATTGCTTTGTATGTATTTGTTTACATGTTGTCTCCCCCATTAGATGTAAACTCTTTGAAGGCAGGGACCATATTTTGCTTCTTTTTGTATCCTTAGTGCTTAGACAGTGTCTGGCGCATAGCAGGAGCTTTAATAACTTTTTTAAAAATTTCATTCAGAGAGTTTAAATGACTTGTCCAGCATGCTTAATAAATGTTTATTGGTGATTGATCCCTGTTTTTGGAGATGAACAAACTGAGGCTCAGAGGTTTGAGACCTCAGAGGATCCCCTATGATTCGTGATTATCTCACTCAGAACCAGGATACCATACTACTTCCTGGCTACCTCCAAACCATGCCACCAAGTTCACATACCCTCCTGTGTCCTTTTCCAACTCAAGCTCCACTATATATGTTCTTTCCCCTATTAGATTGTGAGCTTCTCATAGACTGCCATGTTTGCTTGTATGTGTATCTCCAGCATTTAGCATAGTTGTCTGGCATGTGGTAGGATCTTTAATAACTTTTTGAAAATTTCACTCAGAGAGTTTAAATAACTTGTCTGGGCATCATAGAGGTACTTAACATTAGAACCAACACTTGAACCCAGGTCTTATGATACTACTGCCAGAACTTTTCTGTTTAATGAATTAGCAAATGAAAGGAGCTATAGTGAATATATACTATAATGGAAGGAAGGAGGTACTATTGAATGCAACTTTACCATCACTACCCCTTCTCCTCTCAGTGCTCTGATCTTTTTTGTGTGCCCTTTGCATTTGGGAGATCTTTTGGGAATTCAGGTAAGTTTTCTTTTCTGGCAGGGGTTGTTAGGAGGGAAGTTGTAGGGTAATTGCTGCTTAGTTGACAGCAGCACAGAAAAGCAACTTAGAACTCAAGCACATAATCAGAATTGCTTGAAGTTCTTGTAAAGTGGTTATTCATGGAACAAAGGTTAATTAAGAACCTATTATGTGCTCTGCACTGTGCTAAGAGCTGGGGAAGGATACAAAGGAATACTGCCAAAGTTTGGGGAGCTGAAATGCTGGGAGGCCCCTGTGGTTGATGTCTTGTCCAAACTCAAACTCCTTCTTAAAGCTTAGTCTTTTATTTTTAATTACAGAGCCTGTGTGCCCTACTCCCAGTTGGCACTAATGCCAGTTTTGGGGGGGCTGCCCCAGTCTCACTCAGGTCACAATCTTGTAGAGAGAGCCTATAAATGAACCTGGGTTATTCTACAATCTCCGAAAGCTGTGGGGGAAGTTATACCTATAATGTAAGGAACAACTTAAATTTCAGTTTTAAAATGTGCTGTCAGTCATCCAGAAAACCTCCCCACCCTTTCCCTTCTCTTCCCTTAAAAATGGAGCCAAATCATCTTTCGGGCTACTCAGCTCTGGAAATATTTATTATTTGAAAGACAAATTCAACACAGAAAACACTTTGGTACCTGTCATCTAAATCCTCTGAACTAGAGAACAAATACATGAGTTTAGGTCAAAAGAAGAGGCCAAGACTCCCTGTGATTTTCCAACAACGGTAAGGAAACTTACCCTAAGTAGGAAGCATGATGAAAACTTATCCCTGCCTGGTTGACAAATATCTTTTCACCATCTCCTTTTTGGGTCTTGTGTAGCTCTGAGCAGCTGCCAAGAAGGGCAAGAAAGATCCCCACAATGCAAGGGTGCCGTAAACAGGTCACTCTTTACCCTCTGCTTCTCCCAAAGAAGCCAGGAAAGTGCCACTTCCTCTTTGGGGGAAATGAGTGTTTGTCGCCTTAAGTATTATCAGCCTGGGCATTTGAAAAGATACTGGGCAATTCCTTAATGTACTTCTTAGGGACGCCTACCACTTACTATGTGATACCTGTCTTTGTATCTCCAGTTTTTAGGCCTAGGCCTGTACACAGGGGGTGTATGTAAGAGCATGGAATTTAGAGCTAGAAGGGATCCTAGTTAATTCCTCATCTAGGTGGTGCAGTGAATAAAGGATTGGACTCGGAGACGGGAGGACCATAGTTCAAATCCCCCCTCAGACGCTTATTAGCTGTGTGATCCTGGATAAGTCACCCTTCTCAGCTTTAGTCTCCTCATTTGTAGCCTATAAATAGTAATAATAGCACCTACTTCACAGGGGTTTTGCGAGGATCAAATGTTATAACATACGTCACCTATTTTTTCCAAACCTTAAAAGCTTTATGTAAATTCTGCCTACGTAAGAACACGGAGGCCCCAGTGAGAAGGCGAGCGACCATAGGATCAGACACAGCTAGAAGATGCACAGAAGCCATCTAATTCACTTCCCTCATTTTACAACTGAGGAAACTGAGCGCCGAGGAGGTTAACCAGCCGACCCAAAGTCACTCAAACAGCAAAGCACTGGAGGCCAGATTACAACCCAGATCCTCTTGACTCCAAATCCAGTACCCAGGTCACAAGGTAGTAAGTGGAAAGTCTAGGATCCCTTCCCCCCCCCCCCCCCCTTCTCACTTAGGACTCTTTCCATTTGGTTAATATATGTTAATTGTGGGCAGCTAGGTGGCACAGTGGAATCAGGAAAACTCTTCTTTGTAAGTTCAAATCCAGCCTCAGATACTTACTGGCCATGTGACCCTGGGCAAGTCACTCAGCCCTGTTTGCCTCAGTTTCTTCATCTGTAAAATGAGCTAGAAAATGAAATGGTGACCCACTCCAGTATCTTTGCCAGGAAAACGCCAAGTGGGGTCACAAAGAGTTAGGCACAATTGAATAACCACAAAATGTTTATTGAATGAATGAATGCCTGAAGAAAAGTAATTGAAGTCCCAATCTGAGATCACTTAAGTGACTTAAGTGGGGAATTTCTGACATTTTCCAGAACTCTGGTCATTTATAAAACAGGTCAGAGTGACCGTTAGTCAGTCAAGAGTACTCGCTATGTACCCATTGAGGTGGGGCCAAAAGAGAAAACAGTATCCTTGCTCTTGAGAAATCTCACAGACCAGTTAGGGAAGCTCAGCATTCCCATGTGAAGTAATAATAGTTTATATTAATAGAGTGCATTAAGACTTTAATAACCCTGATAGGTAGTATTATGGTCCCCATTTTAAGGATGAGGAAATTGAGACCTGTTTGTGGTCACTTCATTAGTATCAGAGTGGCAACTAGGTGGCACAGTGGAGAAGTGCCAGGCATGGAATCAGGAAGACTCATCTTCCTGAATTCAAATTTGGCCTCAGACACCTAGTAGCTGTGTGACCCTGGGCAGGTCACTTAACCCTGTTTGCCTCAAATTCCTCATCTGTAAAATGAGCTGGAGAAGGAAATGGCAAACTACTCTAGCATTTTTGACAAGGAAACACTAAATAGGGTCATGAAGAATTAGACACAACTGAAACAACTAGACAACAGGTTAGTTTTGAAGCCAGATCTCTTGACAAGACACCACACTGTAAGAAATGAATTAAACTTTGTGGCTTGGAAAATAGAAGATTTGCCTTTGTATTAGGAAGCACCCTAGCACACCCAGGATGGCCTGCTAGCACAGGTTCTTTGATCTGCTTTTCTAAAGGAAAGAAAGCTTCAAAGGTGTTAATAATCTTATTTTAATTAAAGATATGTAAGTAAAGGTCATTCACCAGTTCAGGGGAAAGGTCTGCATCCTGAATGTGGAGAAAATACAGGCAGAAATTAGCAGAGATCCAATAGACAGGGCTCCAACCGGCTAAACAAAGTAATAGATACATTATCACCAGAAAGGGAGCACCAACATCCGGGTTCACAAAGGGGGAGCAGGGGGAGCCGTGATCCTTAACAACAGCTACCCAGAGTCTCCTCTGGCCAAATCACAAATACCTAATGAGGGAGCCTCTAAGCAAAATCTCACTTCAGATATACATACACTTAGGGCTAATAGGCTCAGAGCCAGAAGGCATCACAATACTCCTGACTCAGTGCCTAGTTAGCTTAGTACCAAAAGGTGTGAAAGCTTTCCTGCAAGCAAGCCTCCCCATAAGCAAGATTTCCCTTAGGCAAGTTCTCCCCCAATGGGCTCTATGTGACTCAGGATGTATCACAGCTGTGAACTGGGCCAGAGCTCAAAGCAGCAAGACATCCGTGGTTAAAATACCTGTGTAGCTTTCGACCTGGGAACATGACCTTTGTTCCAAGGAAAAAAGGAACATATGTGGTCACATAGGCCTATTAATGGATGGGGAAGATCTCATATTCCATTAATCCTACAGACTTGAAATCAGAAAGAACGGGGTTGCAACTTACAGATAAGTAACAATACTGTACTCCTAAAAAATCACTTACCAGACCCAAAGGGAAAAAAGAATTTTTAAAAAGAAATGCCTATTAGTAAAAAATTTCAAGTATGCCCTGCATAATGCAAACTTGTTTTTTGTAATAATATCATTAAGGTTTTTATAACTAAACTCCACTGTAGTATTCAGGTGCAAAACCAGATGGGTGCTTAAGTCCCAAACGGCCCCCCACCCCCTTAACTCTCCCAAACATCTTGATTTACTATTGCCACGGACATTTCTGCGTAAATATAAACATTGTTCTTTTGGCAATAACTTCCACTTGTAATGTTGTTTCACTATTCTCACAGAAACTGATGAATAGTTTCAGATGGACCATGTCTATAATAAAGTACAAATCTTACACTTTAAGTGTTGAAGGGACTCAGAGTAGAGGAGGTAACAGAGCTGGTGGGCTTTGTTTTTTGTGGGTTTTTTAGTGCTTTTCTATGACAGCACTTAAGTCTCTTCACCCCTTCTATTAAATGTTCTCTTGGAAGAATGAAACACATTACATAAGCAAAATAAACTCAGTAATCCAATCTACATTATGTAAGTTTTTAAAGCATAGTGATGCAGGAATGATCGTAGGAATCGATTCAGAACTGGAAGCAACCTTAAAGGCCATCCTGCCCACCTGCTTCGTTCAACCAACTCAGATCTTCTGACTCCAAATACATTGTATTTTCTACTATGTCATTTAGGGCAGCTAGGTAGGGCTATAGATAGAATTTGCAGTCAAGAAGACTCATCTTCCTGAATTCAAAGCTGGCCTTAGATACTTATAGCTGTGTGACCCTGGGAAAGTCACTTAACCCTGTTTGCCTCAGTTTCCTCATCTGTAAAATGAGCTGGAGAAGAAAATGGCAAACCACTTCAGAATCTTTGCCAAGAAAACCTCAAATGGAGTCATGAAGACTGAACGGCAGCTACAACATGGCATAAGGAATAGAATGCGATACCCATTGCTTTTTCTACTGTGTGACAATGCCTCCCTGTGGCAGCTAGGTAGGGAAGTGGATAGAATGGTGGAACTGGAGTCAGGAAGACCCAAGTTCAAATGTGACCTCAGATACTTCCTAGCTATGTAACCCTGGCCAAGTCATTTTACTGCTGTCTACCTCAGTTTCCTCAACTATAAAATGGGTAGAATAATACCACCTGCTGCACAGGGTTGTTGTGAAAATCAGTTGAGATGATATTGGTAAAAAGGACTTAGCATAGTGCTTGACATATAGTTGTTGAGTTGTTTTGATGGGGATGGGATTCGAACCCCTAAAAGGAAAAGGACCCCAAGGCCCCTGAACCAAGTCTCTGGCATTTGCCTGAGGCACTGGGCTTATCCCAGTATAGTCCTTTTAACTGCTTTTTCATCGTGGCCCTCATTGTCTGCCCTAGACCCATCCTAGACCACCACTCCTTCACTCCATCTAGACCCCTTCTCTGTTACCTCCCAGTCACCCCAAACTATTGGCCACCCTATAAAAAGGGTCATTCTCATCTACCAAATTACTCAGATTCTTAAAATCTGGCCAATAGTGCAGACTCGGAACCTTGCCCACTCCAACCAGTGTTTTAATAAACTTCGTATCTGACTGAAAGAAGGTTTGAGTAGAATTCTTTCAAGGCAGGACCCATGTCTTTTGCCCTTGAATTTCAGGGTCCCTAGCACCCCTAGACTGCAGCAGTTACAGTCACACCTAATTCCTTGTGACCCCATTTTGGGTTTTCTTGACAAAAATACTGGAGTGGTTTGCCATTTCCTTCTTCAGATCATTTGATAGATGATGAAACTGAGGCAACAGGGTTAAGTGACTTGCCCGGGGTCACAGATCTAGTAAGTGTTTGAAACTGGATTTGAACTCAGGTCTTCCTGGCTCCAGGACTGCCACTCTATCCACTACATCACCTAGCTGCCCCTTGGCGCATAGTAGGTACTTAATAAATATTTATTCCCTTTCTTGTAACAAGATTAAGACCTGGTTTGAATCTCATTTTAAAGACATTCTGACCATGTTACCTTGGGCAATTCATTTAATACCTCTCATTCATAGTTTCTTCATCTGTAAAATAGGCTTCACAATAATCTTTACCTAATTGAGTGCCATCTTGGGGAGGGGGAAGCAGAGGGAAGGGTAGATAATTTAGAACTCAAAATCTTATGGAAGTGAATGTTGAAAACTAAAAACAAACAAATGAATAAAAATTTTTAAAAATTAAAAAAAAAAACAACGAGAAAAGTTGTGAGGAAATCCTAATGGTTGTCTCAGGAGAGATTTAAACCAGCATAATACTGGTTCCAAGGCTGGCTCTCTATCCTCTTCACCATAGTGCCTCTCTGCCTTTCCCTCTTCCAGTCTTTTCTCTTACCTTTCCTAAATGGTCTTCTTGTGTTTTGGGGTGCTGGGAATCCTGAAATGCAAGGGTATGGGGCTGGTCTGCCTTGAAGGAATTTGACCACTCAAGCCTTCTTTCAGTCGGAGTAGTGAGTTTTTATTATAACACCCATTAAGCAGGCAAGATTTCTAGTAAATCTGTGAATTTGATGAAGATAGGATTGATACTTTTATACAGAAAAGACTGGGGGAAGATCTGAATGGGATTTAGGAGTAGCAAGTAGCCTGGGGTAGGCCAGGTGCAGACAATGAAAGGTGGGAGGGCCACAATGAAAGGACAGTTAAAAGGATTATTGAGTATCTAGGTGGACTGGGATGAACCAGATGCCTCAGGTGACATTCCAGGGACTGGATTGCTGAAATTTGTGGGAAAGTTCAGGGGCTTTTGGGGTTCCAGGTCTCAGTGACATGGTCTTTTCCTTTTAGGGGACCCATTGTCCCATCAGTCTTCTTCCACCAAATTACCTATACATACTGTGTGATCCAGTTACGCTGGCTGTCTTCTGTTCCTGGCATGACATCTCCATTCTCTGACCACTTTTGTTGAGGTCTAGGGATGCTGAGAATCTCAAAATTCAAGGGCAGACAATACGAGTCCTGCCCCAAAAGAATTTGACCCAACCTTCTTTCAGTCAGAGACAAGGTTTATTAAAATATCAGTTGGGGTGGGAGAGATTTTAAGAATCCATGCTATTGGCCAGATTTTAAGAATCTGAGCATTGGCCAGACTCTTAAGGAATCTGAACCCTTTAATGGAGGCAAAATGGACCTTTTATACAGAAGACTGTGGGAAGATCTGGATAAGATCAAGGAGTGACCAATAGTTTTGGGGTGACTGGAAAGTAATAGGGAGGAGTCTGGATGGAATTAAGGGTGGGAAGTGGCAGGGATGATTGGGAGGTAGCAGACGATGAAGGGCTGGGCTAGGTTAAAGGTAACAGAGAATTGGAGGTTGGAATGTGGAGCCACAATGAAAGGCCAGTTGAAAGGATTACTGGGAAGAATCTACCTTATTTGGTCATGTGGGAAAATTCAAGGAAAATTGGGGAGGGGGACAGTTTCTAGGGTCCATACCTGTTGTTTTCACTGCTTGTCCCCGAGGCCTGGAATTCTCTCCTTCTTTTATCTTCACCTCCTGATTTCCTCAGCTTCCTCAAGTCTGAGATAAAATCCTGTATTCTACAGGAAGTCTTTCCCTAGGCCCCTTAATGGCTTTAATTGCACATGGTTGTTTCTATGTTTTTTCCTTAGTTAGACTGTGAGCTCCCTCAGAGCAAGGACTTTGTGGCCCCGATATTTTGTATCTTCAGCACTTGGAACAGTGCTTAACATACAACTGGTGCTTAGTAAATGCTTTTTGCAAAAAAAAAAAATCGTCTCTATCTCACAGAACTGTTGTAAAGATCAAATGAGGTGGTGCATGTAAAATACTTTGTAAATCATAAAACACTACAGTGCCAACTATTATTGTTAACAATGGTGATAGAAATCAGTCAATTGACACCAAAAAGGGGAGTTGGGAAAGGGTCTCAAAAGTCAATCGGAGAAATTTGAGTAGTTGTCTCCCAAAGCAGCTCGTTGCTGCTTGGAGTGGATTAGAATTCCTGGGAAGACCTGAGGCCAGCCTGCAGTATCATGTATCCTCTGGGCCCAAAGCCAATCTGGGAATGGCCTGAATCTCTTGGGATAGTCCCAGATAAGATCTGTGCCCCAGAAGCTGGCCCGGGCCCTAGGGCTTCAGCTGCAGAGTGAACCAAGGAAAGCCTATACATGGTAATTTTCATTCTTCTCATTAACAGGAAAATTCTAAGTATAGTGATGGAGTCCTACTTACTTCTGCATTGCAAAAGCTAATCCCTTATTCATTACGTGGGGATGCTCTTCTTCAATTAAAGACACCCAGTGCTCACGAGGTGGGGACGACATTTGAATTTTCACTCAAGCTCAGCCGCGCTTCATGGTGACACGTGCAGTCAAAACATAATTTTTCATAAACTTATGCTGTGGCTAAAGTCCCAATTCTGGTTAATGGGAATAGCAGAGCAGAAAAATTAGTAAGACGATGAGTCAAGGTTCTGTTTAGATTTATCATAGCAAGACGATGGGCACCTTTGGAAGGCAGATCCAGATACAGAAGCTACACCCGCAAGAACCCAGACAAGAATGGGAATTATGGATGAGGGCCGGGTGTAGGAGTAGAAGATCTGACCCAAGATCAAGACAAGGTCAGAAACTAGGCCGGCAGTCAGGAGCTAAAAATCATTAAAGGATAATCATAACTACAACAGCAATGATAACTAGCCCTCATATAGCGCTTTTAGGTTTGCAGAACATTTAACAAATCATTTCCCATTTTATCTTCGCTATAACCCGGAGAGGTAGGTAGCAGTGTTATTACAGATGAGGAAACTGAAGCAGACAGAAATTAAGTGACCTACTCACCCAAGGTCATAAAGCCAGTAAGTGTAAGAAGTGTCTGAGGCCACATTCGAACTCAGCTCTTCCTGACTACAGGTCCACTGCACCACCTCAGTAAGCTAGGTGTAAAGGACTGAGTCACAGAACAGGTAGGCAGCCAACTAAGATTGCACATAGAAAGCAACAACACCAAGGGGATCTTGAAACTGAGAAGCCAATTTTTGGTGTGAGCTCACTCAGGGCTTGCAGGTGGCATCAGATGAATCATTAGGAAGATGTGTTAAAAATCCTGGCTCTAGAGTTTACTAGCTGGGTGATCCTAGCCAAGTTAATTTATTTTTCTGAACCTTAGTACTTCAGCTTCCTCATCTATGAAATGAGACTAGAAATGTTTTCATGACCTACCTCATAGTGTTATGTGAATGCGAATTGCCTTTATTATTGGAGGTAGTAGGAGGTTGTGAGGAGGCAGCTAGGTGACTCAGTGGATAGTGCACTGGGCATGCAGTCAGGAAGACCTGAATTTAAATCTGGCCTGACACTTACCAGTTGTATGACCTTGGGCAAGTCACTTAACTAATTTGCCTTAATTTACTGAAGAAGGAAATGGCAAACCACTCCAGTATCTTTGCCAAGAAAACTATATGGACATTATGGTCCAAGGGTCAGACATGACTGAACAAGAGGAGATTGTGACAGTAATCATGATAATTTTTTGTTTGTTTAAGGAAGAACTTATAAAAGGAATAAAGGTGATTTGGCATGGGGGATCCCCAACTCCCTCGCCTGCATTTGCACGTCCTTATAGGAAAGATCCTGCTGCAATAAATTTATGGTCTCATTTGCATATAGAATTAGCCAGACCACCACTATGGCTAAGAGTGCAGATAACGTCCCTCTCCCATTCTTCTGATCCCCCATGGGTCTAAAAAAAATGAGAGGGAAAGGAAGTGTGGTGTGAATCCTCTGCAGAGGATTACATGGGTACCGTAGAGATCTCTGCAGTGATACGAGTGCCTTAGATTCTCGGGCCACATCAAAAATGCAGTGAGATCTCAGTAACAAGTAGGTCTTACATCTTTTTGATTTTAGGATTAAGAACAAAACACGATGGAAAAAAAGCCTAGAATCCCAAATCTGAAAGGGTAGATAAGAACCATACTCGAATACAATAACAGCTGTAAAAGGAGAAAGGGAACTAAGGAAAAGTGGTATCTCCCCCCTCCTTTTCTTTTATGTTCTGTTTTTAGCCTGTGTTTTTCAGAGTAGGTACCATGGTGATAGGTGCCATAGAAATAGATAGATAGATAGATAGCACGGTTTAAGTGCAAAGACTGAGCTGATGTTGCGTTCCCATGGAGATGCACTGACAGGGGGTTGGGAGAGGCCTAGGGACATTGCCTTTCCTCCTTAACAGTAAAGTATGTCAGAAAGCTCTGTGAATGGCTGATTCGGGTACTGGAACCTATAAGGAAATTGTATATTGAGAAGCAGTGTGCCGTTGAGGGCAAAGTGTTGGCCTGGGGTTCTAATCCTGCCTCCCTGTGACTCTGTACAAATCAGTTAACTTTGAGCCTCAGTTTCCTTGCTTATCTACAAAATAATGATAATAAGAGGTATAACATTCACCTTGTAGGGTTGGTATGAAGCTCAAGTGAGAGAGGTCTCATAAGTACTTACTAAACATTGAAGCACCACATAAATCTTTTTTGTTCCGTCATTTCATTCATGTCTCACTCTTCATGACCCCATTTGGGATTTTCTTGGCAAAGATACTGGAGTGGTTTGCCATTTCCTTCTCCAGCTCATTTTACAAATGAGGAAACTGAGGCAAAAGAGTGAAATTACTCACCCAGGATCACAGCTAAGTGTCTGAGATCTGATCTGAACTCAGGTCTTCCTGACCCCAAGCCTGGCACTCTATCTACTGCCTCACCTAGCTGCCCATATGAATCTTAACTCATTATATTGGTGACCAGGTGAGCATTATTATGTCCAGCACAAGGAACCCCTTTCCCATTTCTTCTCCCTCTAATCCAACCTACACATGCTTCATCTTTCCAACGCACAGCTCAGATTGTGCCACTCCCTGTTCAAAACTGTCCAGTAGTCTCTTGTTGCTTATTCAATAAAGTTCAGCTTCTTAGCCTAGCTTTCAAAGCCCTCCATGACCAACTTATCTTTGCAGCCACATCTTACACTATTCCATGCACCCTTCGCTTTGGCCAAAGTGGACAACTTGTGGTTCCTTGAATATATTCTACCTAACATTTATTTACTGAAACTGTGGTCTTGCTTAGAATGTCAGTTCTTCTCCTGTTGAGACACTTCATCAAGACCTAGTCCATTTGCTCCACGAAGCCTCCCTTGAGCCCTCCAGCCTAGAGTAATCTCTCTGTCCTCTGAAGTCTTATAGCACTTTGTGGGGCACATGATCTTTTCTCACTTCTTAACCTCTCCCTAGCTTTTGTGATTCTCATCTTTCTGAATGATCTCTTCTTCCTTGGCTTCTTACCTGTCTGATGACTCCTTGCTCTTCCCAACAACCTCAAGCACAGGTATCCCCCTAGACTCAGTCCTAGGCCCCTTTTCTTCTCTTTCTACATATATCCTTGGGGCTCTCATCCGCTCCGGTAGGTTCAGTTATCATCTCTACAAGCCCGACTGCCTGCTGGGCCGTTCCAGTCATCTTGCCCTTTGTCTTGCTGCTGGGCTTGGATGGCTTGGGAGGGTAGGGTGAAGCTGATGACTGTGCAGCTCTGCCCGGCTCACATCCAGGTCACAAGCAAGTTAAAACACTACCCTCATGATGCCATTGGTCCTCTCCGAGAAGGAAGGACAAATAGCAACAACAAGCCTGACTCCAAAATCTACATTAATAATAATAAGTATTATTTATAGAATCATTATATTTATACAATTTGCATTTCTGTGATTATACAGTAATTTATGTATTGTGTATTAATATATTGGTAATAATAGCTATCATTTATATAGTGTTTACTACTATCAGAGAAATGCAAATCAAAACAGCTCTTAGGTACCACATCTCTCCTGTCAGATTGGCTAAGGTGACAAAACAGGAAAATGACAAATGCTGGAGAGGATGTGGGAAAAACTGAACGCTGATGCACTGAGCGTTTACTACCTGCCAGGCACCATGCTATAAGGACTACCTCATCTTATCCTCACAACAACCCTAGGAGGTAGGCACTATTATCATACCCAATTAATAGATGAGGAACCAGAGGTTAAGTTACTTACCCAAGGCCACATAGCTAGTGTCTGAGGCTGGATTCTGAGTTCAGGTTTTCCTGACTCAGGGCTCAGCCACCTAGATGCCTCCATACCTATCCCTGATCTTTCTACTGATGCCATTCTTGTATAACCAGCTTCCTACTGTATATCTCTTGTTGTTAAATCAGTTTTCAGCTGAGGTTTGCCATTTCCTTCTCTGGCTCATTTTACAGAGGAGGAACTAAGGCAAACAGGGTTAAGTGATTTGCCCAGGGTCGCACAGTCACATAAGTATCTGAAGCCAGATTTGAATTTGTATCTTCCTGACCCAGGTTCTATCCACTGCACCACCTGGTTGCCCTGGAAGGGATATTAGAGAATATCTAATCTGCCTTTTATAACATTTAATGTTTAATTGATCAGAAAGTCATGTTTAGAGTGGAGCAGGACTTTGGAAGCCATAAACCGCCCATTCTCCTCATTTTACAGCTGAGGAATTTTGGCCCAGAGAAATTAAGTGACTGGTCCAGTCATTTATGTATAGTAAGTACTTGGGATTTGAACCCAGGTCCTATAGCCCCCAAATTCAGTGTGGTTCCCATATTGTCTCTAATTCAAGCTACCTAATAGCTCTTGTGTAAGTGTCTCTGTGTATGAGAGAAAATAAGATCCCATTATAATATAGTTCATCAGCTCCTAGATTTGCACTTCCTTTTAAAGTTTTCCAGAATCACAAATACTTTCCTAGTCCATTGAGGCTGATCATTAGGGCTCCAAGGTTTCCACAGAAGAAGCAAACTGACCTTTGATACTTAAAGTAAGAGGCCAGTATGTTTTAACTCATACAAAAGAAGACTTGTGACTTACCTCGAGATACCTGGAAGAAGGAGGAAGGTTAAATTCAGATCCCAGTCACCGGAGATACAGAGATACAACCAGATTTCTGGAGGGGACAGGATATATGTGAGATATGTCCTGAAATCACATATCTGTGATAAATATCAGTTAGCACAGGTAAATTTGGACTTCAAACAAGATAAACTACAGGCTGTGGCACGAAGAAGAATTAGGTCGATGATTCTGTGAGAGGAAGCCTTCCTGGCCTAGTGCCTACATTATTCCAGGCTCTTGGCAGTTCTCCTGTGATCCCACAAAACAGAGTTGCTCAGTAGTACAGATGAGGACCAGGTGTTTTATACGGAGGAGGACAAGGTATGTCTGATTTTTTTTTTAACCTCTCATGTTACAAATGGGTAATGTATCCTAGGGAATATAAGTTCCTATCATAGAGGCTTCCAGGCATCAATGATTTCAGGAGAGGGGGATTCCAAGCAGGATGAGGGCATGTGCCTAGAACAGAGGTAGCCTGTTGCACACAGCACTAGACATCTTAGAAAGACTCCTCTGAGAGAGATTTTTTAGCTACCATGAGCACCTAAGATACAAATCTGACTCAACGTCACTAAATGAGAAAGTGAAGCCGTTTAGAAAATGAAAAAAAAAAGAAGTGTTGTTAGTTTAGCCTCCTGTTATTGTTCAGTTGTGTCCCAGTCTTTGGGAGGGGCTCACCATTTTCTTCTCCAGCTCATTTTACAGATGAGGAAACTGAGGCAAACAGAATTAAGTGACTTGCCTAAGGCCACACAGCTAGTAAGTGTCTAACACTGGATTTGAACTCAGGTCTTCCTGACTTCAGGCCTGGCACTCTATCCACCCTGTCATCCAGAGACTGCCCTCAGTCTCTCAACATTAGTATTAAAAATTTTCAACGGTATGTACATGCACGTGCATACATATTTCCTCATGTATCTTTTTGTTTGTTTTGTCAAATTATAGTTCCTTAAAAGCAGGGATTCTTTTTTTTTTAATTTTTGGAGGGGGGAAGGCAGGGCAATTGGGGTTAAGTGACTGACCCAAGGTCACACAGCTAGTGAGTGTGTCAAACGTCTGAGGGCAGATTTGAACTCAGGTCCTCCTGACTTCGGAGCTGGTGCTCTACTCACTGTGCCGCCTATCCACCCCCGAGAGATTCATTTTTAAAATAAATTTATTTATTTCTAGTTGTCTACATTCACTTGCCTAAGTTTTAAATTTTCTCTGCCTCCTTTCCCTTCCCCCCTCCCCAAGATGGCATGCAACCTGATATAGGTTCTACATATACATTCTTATTAAACATATTTTCACATCAGTCATGTTGTATAAAAGAACTGGAATGAAGGGGAGGAACCATGAGAAAGAAAAGGCTAAACTAAACAAAAAGAGAGAGAAAATAGTCTGCTTCAATCTGCATTTAGACTCCATAGCTCTTTCTCTGGATGTGGACAGCGTTTTCTATCATGAGTCTTTTGGAATTGTCTTAGACCATTGCATTGCCGAGAAGAACTGAGTCTATCAGAGTTGGTCATCACACAATGTGGCTGTTACTGTGTACAATGTTCTCCTGGTTCTGCTCCCTTCACTCAGCTTCAGTTCATTTAAGTCTTTCCAGGTTTTTCTGAAGTCCACCTGTTCATCGTTTCTTACAGTACAATAGTATTCCATTATATTCATGTACCACAACTTGTTCAGCCATTCCGCAGTTGATGGGCATCCCCTCAATTTCCAGTTCTTGGCTACCACAAAAAGAACTGCTATAAATATTTTTGTACATGTGGGTCCTTTTCTCATTTTTATGATCTCTTTGGGATACAGCTCTAAAAGTGGTATTTCTGGGTCAAAGTGTATGCACATCTTTATAGCCCTTTGGGCATAGTTCCTAATTGCTCTCCAAAATGGTTGGATCAGCTCACAACTCCACCAATAATGAATTATCATTCCAATTTCCCACATCTTCTCCAGCATTTATTATTTTCCTGTTTTATCATGTTAACCAATCTGGTAGGTGTGATGTGGTACCTAAGAGTTGTTTTGATTTGCACCTCTCTAATCAATAGTGATTTAGAGCATTTTTTCATATGACTATAGATAGCTTTAATTTCTTCCTCTGAAAACTATCTGTTCATATCCCTTGACCATTTATCAATTGAGGAATGACTTGTATTATTATAAATTCGACTTAGCTCTCTATATATTTTAGAAATGAGGCCTTTATCAGAGACATTGGTTATAAAAATTCTTTCCCAGTTTTCTGCTTCCCTCCTAATCTTGGTTGCATTGGCTTCATTTGTGCAAAAACTTTTCAATTTAATGTAATCAAAATTATCCATTTTGCATTTCATAATGTTCTCTGTCTCTTGTTTGGTCATGGAGGTTCAATTTTTGACATAATTTCCTGTGGTAATAAAAACTTAGTTCTCTGGATGCAATTCACTCCATGTCAGGACCATATACTTACCATCATCTAAACTATACAATTTAGTGTAACCCTTGGGTTTTAGATCAGAATCATTCAATGCCAGAGCTAGAAGGGAACTTTGAGCTCCTCTGGTGCTTCTCCCTCATTTTACAGATGAGGAAGTGACTTGTTCTAGGTCACTCAGTGAGTTAATGACAAAGCTAGGTCTAGAACCCATGTCTCCTGACTCCTTATAGTCCACTGCTCTTTCTCTTTATTCTAGTGATTAGTTGTTGTTGAATCATTTCAATTGTGTCTAACTCTCCCTGACCCCATTTGGGGTTTTCGCAGCAAAGATACTGGAATGATTTGCCTTTCCCTTTTCAAGCTCATTTGACAGATGAGGAAACTAGGACAAACAGAGTTAAGTGACTTGCCCAGGGTCACAGAGCCAGGTTTCATTTGAGCTCAGGTCCTTGTCACTCGAGGGCTGGTGCTCTATCCAGTGCTTTACCTAGCTGTCCGTAGTGGCAAGCACTCCTGTCCTAGCGTGGGATGAGCATCCTTATGTCTAGTGTTCCTTGTAAACACATGTATGTGTATTCGCCAGCCAGCTCTCCTGAACTGTCTCTGAGCCTAGGACAGGGATTTAAGTTACTTCCTGAAAGCGCTGTCATGTCAGATGCCCTGATAGGATCCATGTAGTTTCTGAGTCTGTCTACCTAATGTCTAGGATGTCCCTGGAAAAGACAACTGATGGCTTCTGTCTTTACATCACAGATATTTCTGGGGGAAAGCCCCTCCCTCTATCCCCTAGATTGACTCTTCCCGTGAGATAAATAAAAACAATTGAGCCTGGATCATTGGGAGAGCTGAAGTTCAGGTGTGGAAAGCTAGAAGGAGGAGAAGGTTTTGAGAAGAAAAGTGATGAATCAATTCAGTTTTAAACATATTGAATGCGAGCTGTTTGGTGGTGATAGCTAAATGGAGTTCTCCAAAAGACAGTTGGAAATGCAAATATGGGTGCAGGCAAGAGTTTGGGGGTAGAGATACAGGTTTGGGAGAATTAGAGAGGGATCACTTTTATATTTCTGTTCATTGTTATTTCTCACCTCTATGTTTTAGCTCTTACAATTATTTTCCTTACTTTTTGACAGTCACTTTCTTTAAGACCTAGATCAGAATTTCACCAGGAAATTTTCCCTTCTCATTCTTTTGCTATTTTTTCCCAAGTAACACCTAGGGAGGGTGTTTGGTTTTTTCATAACTATCTTCAATGCATTTTATACATAAAAATTAATTTGTATCTCCCCCAACTAGACTGTGGACTCCTTGAGGACAGGAATCTCTTTTATTTATTTTGTGTCACTCCAAATACTTAGTACAGTTCCCTGCAATAGGTTCTCAATAGCTTCTTGTCTCCTAAATGGATCACCAATGTTCTTCATCGCCTTCACCCTGTTATTTAAATTCTTTCTTGAGTCTAGACCCTCCCTACATGCAAAACTAGATACTCAAAAGGAAGAAAGTCATCAAGTGCCTATCACCGTGCTAAATGATTTAGAATATTATCTCATTTAACCCTCACAATGATCCTGAGAGTTAATTGCTGTCATTACCTCCCCTCTAGAGTTGGGGAAACTGAGTCAGTCAGAGGTTACATGATTAGCCCAGGGCCACACAGCTAGAAAGTTTCTGGGGCCTCATTTGAACTCAGGGCTTCCTGACTCCAGGCCTAGTGTTCTATCCACTGGCCACTTAACTACCTCTATGAATTCCCCAAGTTGGCAATACTGCCCCCTGGGGGGGCCCTGGAACTATGGGGGGCAGTAGTAGCCTCAGGTACAACTGGGGGCACTAAATAAAAATAAGGGGGGGTGGAAGCATAAGGAAAAAAGATAAGAAAAAATTTTAAAAACAGCTTGTACCTATTTCATCTGTTGTGTAACAGAGTTAAAGTCTCAGTGATTACATTGTTTTCCAAATAAACATATAAAATGCAAGTTATAACCCATCAGTGGCCAAGTGTGCCGACAGGTCTTAACAAGCAGGTATTGGCAGGCGAGCATGTCCTCATTGTCGGGAAGTCCAACATACATAGGTAGGAATATGTGGGTGTAATGACTTGTTTACAATACGATACTATACAGTTATATGACGCAATATTGTGTCATCAAAATTTCAATGCAGGAAAAAATCCACAAATTTACAATAAATTATTAAATTTAAGATGTGTCATTTAAAAAAAATTTATATGTTTTTTTGAAATGATGCAAATTTCCCCAAAAAACCTGTTAAAGGGTTAAACAAAGTAGATTTCCAGGGGGGCACTGAGTAACTTTTTTTTGAAAAGGGGACAGTAGGTCAAATAAGTTTGGGAACCTCTGCTCAAAGGGATACAAAAGATACATTAATTCAAATTACAAAGAGAATAAAAGCTACTTTCAAAACCAGGGAAAACAACAAAGCAATGACAATCAAAATGTGAATTCCTTTTTGTCAAACGGATGAACCTTTTCACTTTTATTAAAATCAATTTGATTAATTCAAGGTGGAAGGTGATTTAGTTACAGAGAGACTATAATTAAAAATGTGTCCCATGTATTAATTATAACACTTAGATACATTCCAGGCGGGGGAAATGCTAACGGCCAGCTGTCTATTTATCTAGGATTCAGCCATTCTTGGTATTATTAATTTAGAGGAGATGTAGATGCTTGCTGTGTTAAATAATAATTTGTGAAGAGGTAGGAGAGGGTGATGACATGTAGGTGGGACAAGAGGGTCAGTCATAGAAATCTACAAAAAGGCAAGATGAGTATTCCAGGATAGTCATCAGCCTGTTTACTCTTCTCCCTTGCCCCTTAGTTGTCATTCAGTTGTCGATTCTTTGTGACCCCATTTGGGTTTTTTTTTTTTTGACAAAGATACCGGAGTGGTTTGCCATTTCCTTCTCCAGCTCATTTGACAGATGAGAAAACTGAGGCAAACAGGGTGAAGTGACTTGTCCAGGGTCACACAGCTAGTAAGTATCTAAGGCTGGATTTGAACTCAGGCCCTCCTGACTTCAGGCCTGGCTCTCTATCCGTGGTGCCACCCAGCTGCTCTTGCCCCTGAATTATTCCTCCCAAATAAACATTTTCAGAAGAAAAGATAGGCAACGTGGTTTAGTGGAACTCATATGGCCTTGGAGTAAGGAGATTTGCCTTCAAACGTCGGCTCTGCTAACTTCCTAATCTCTCTGATCCTCAGCTTTCTCTTCTGCAAGATGATGATAATAATTTTGTGCTTTCCACTTCACCAAAATATGATTCAAGCAAATATAGTGAATTAAGAAACATTTTTTCCTTGAATAATCCCTCTCTTATTTTTTTTTTTCTATTTGAAAAGTCACCATGCTGCCAGCAGAACTTGTTCAAACCTGTTATCCTTTCCTGGGCAGGCAAAATAGATTTTGCATTAAAAGAGATACTTTTCAGGAAATGGAAGAGTTGTTGAAGGATGGGAGAATTTTTAAATTTCAGTTCAAAGTAATTTACCGACCAATCAACTTCAATTCATTAGGAAGAAATAGTACAGAGAGAAACGAAAGTTCCAAAAGATTGTAGGGACATCAATTTATTAAGCACCTATTCTGTGCTAACTAAACAGTGAAGAGCTTGGGGCAAAAGACCAAATGGAGTTGTTCTTATCCTCAGTGAGCTTACCTTCTATTGGGGAAGGTAACAAATATATACAAGTGTATAGAAAATGTATATAAAATGAAGGCAAAGGTTTTTGGGGGGAGTGGGGAGAGTGCCTGGCAGCTGTGGGGATCAGAAAGGGCCCCACGCTTAAACTAAACTTTGAAGGAAACTAGTGATTTAAAGAGGAGAAGCTGAGGAGGGACTGAGGATAGCCAGGGTAAAGGCACAGAAATAAGAGATTCAGTTATTGTTGTGTCATTTCAGTCGTGTCTGACTCTCCGTGACCCCATTTGGAGTTTTCTTGGCAAGGATACTGGAGTGGTTTGTCATTTCCTTCTCTAGCTCATTTGACGGATGAAGAAACTGAGGCAAATAGGGTCAAGTGATTTGCCCAGGGTCACACAGCTAGTAAGTATAGGAGACCTCCTGACTCCAGGGTGGGCACTCTATCCACTATGCCACCTACCTGCCCTAAGAGATCCAGAAAGACAAATCCATCCCCCAAACTTATTTTAGAGAGAAGGAAAAGGGGGAGGTGGGATTCATGTGAATAATTCCCTTAGTGCAGAATGCCAATCTGTGCACTTGCTCAGACAGTTTAAGGTGATAGAAAGGGCTCTCACATTGAAGGCTGCCAGACAGTTCAGTTCAGCTCCTTTTACAGACATTTCTTACCAGTCCAGAAGAACAGCAACAACACCACCCAAAATCTCTTCTTGGGAAGAGAGACGTGTACAGTACTGTGTCCAGACTGAATCCAAACCCAGTGCTTTATGGGGATCGTGTTCCTATTTAGGTCATTACCCTAGTTAACCTGGGGGAAGAAATCATGCTCCCAGAACAAGCTGACAAGCCCAGTTTGATCGCCTGTCTCTGTTCGCCTGTGGAGGAGGCATGGGCAGCTGTTTTGTGCTCAAATGATCAGGGACCTGAAGTTCAGGTCAGAGAAGAGGAGGCATCGGGGAGGTGTTGTTGACTGTGCTACTGACGTCTAACCCACCTAGCCTTCACATGAGGTTATATTTATACCAACGCTGTAACTTCTTGCCAACCAGCATGTTAAATCAAAAGTCAAAAGATAACAAGGAGAGGGGATTTTCTTTTTTAAAAGTCTCTTTCTATACATAAAGCCACTTAGTTACTCTGGTTCGGCAGAGGTGGGGTACAATTGGGGGAAGAGGAGGCAGGAGGGGGACGCAAGCATACACACAATATGCATTCAGAAATGCTACTGTTCATTTCTCTAGACTGCATTTCTCTCTTCTGTCATTAAAATTCATGAATCCCACACTCAAGCAGCTTCTAACTTCAGTCCTCTTTCTCATTCTGCAGTGAACATAAAGTGATTTGCATACCAGCTCCATTCCTAGGTGACACCGTGCTGGGCCCAGCAGGTACTATGTGCCCCGAAAAAAATAGTCAACAAATTCATAGCAACTGGGGAGAGAGGTGGGAGGACGGACGGTGGCTTAAGTATCCTGGGTCAGGGTTTAGGGCAGATACAGAAGGCCATTTGGTACTCTCAAGGGGCTTACTCTCCAGTCTGGCAAGACATACATAATCACGGTATAAAGCAGCAAATGGTAATTGTCAGGTGAATGATGCAGAAAAAAGCTGTGTTTTTTATTTTGATTCCAATTCATTTTGCTACCAATGAACTTCAGTTCATGAAAATGAAATAGCACAGAGATAAATGAAAGTTACAAAAGATTGTGGGGACCACAACCCTATCAGTCATCTATTAAGGCCCTATTCTGTGCTAACCAATTGGTGAAGAGCTTAGGACAGAAGTAAAAAATGAAACAGCTCCTGCCCTTAGGAACTTGAGGCTGAATAGGCAAGTCATTTAAGCTCTCTGTGTCTTCATTTCCTCATTTGTAAAATGAATGAACGAATGAAAATGTATTTATTGTGCACTATGTGCCGAACACTGTGCTGAGTGCTTGGAATATAAACGGAAAAAAATAAGAATGTCTGCACTCCCAAAGAGCTCACGCTATTTGGGGGAGACAGAGCATTAAAAAACAGTAAAGGTAAAAGGGCAGATGACAAGACTAACACAATTTGGGAGAGACAGTATATAAAGAAGTAAAGCTGCGAGGTGGATGAGAAGACTGGGAAGTCCTCTTGGGGCAACGTCAGGGTGGATGGCAAGGCCCCCAATGGAGGTAACAATACTAATTGGACTAGGGCCGGTGTGAGGCTGAGATGAGATGATGTGCATGAAATATTCTTGCCACTTTTATAGAATGTCAGTTATCATTATTGAATGTCAAAAGCTGGAGAAACCACGGCGGGCTGGTGTGATCAGGGAAAAGCTTTGTGGAGGACATAGGATTGGGTGGACTTTGAAGATTGAAGAATGTTTATTCTGAGATTTTAGAGTGGGAAGAGACCTTGGAGACCATTCAGTCCAAACTTGACATTCTGCAGACAAGGAAACTGAGCCCTGGAAAGTGCATTGACTGGCCAAAGAGCACACAGGTAATAAAGTAACAGAGCGGGGTGGCTTCAGTCACAGGCCTTTGGATCCTGAACTCAGTACTCGTCCCAAGCTGTTAAATGGAGGCAACCAGAGAAGAAGGGCAGAGAGTTCCAGGAGAGGGGCTCAGCAGAATTATTCTCCAGATTGTCTTTGGGAGGTAATCAATCACTGGACTGCTTCAGCTAGAGCCACGGTCCTTAACCCTCTTTATGTCATGGACCCCTTTGGCAGTGTCGCGATGCCTACAGTTGAACACTCCTCAGCATGTTATTGAATGCACAAAATAAAATACACAGGATTCCAAAGCAAACCAACTCTACAGAAATACTTGTTAAAAAAAAGGTCATCAATCCCAGCTTGAGAATTAATAACTAGAATGAAGCTTGTAGGGGAAAAATGAGAAATAAAGTTGGAGAGGAATGTTAGGGCCATTCTGGGGAGGTCTTTGGATATCAGACTGAGAGTCGGGTGTTTATTCCATAGGGCAGTAACGAGTGACAGAAGCGTTTAGGGTGCAGGATTTGGTTTTTGGTTTTTGTGCAAAATACAATCCAATTCAAAGCTGCCAGCCCTGGGAAGACTGTGAGATAGGCTAGGAGAACAGTTAATATTTTAATAATGATAATTTGATACCCTTCCTGGTACTTGTCCAACCTCCCACCCCATAAGGATTTATCTTGCTCTCAGTTGGTTGTCCCTTAATCCCATTAAATGGGTAAGCTGATAACCACATGAGGTATTCCCTCTCCCAGAAGTATATACTCTTTAATAGAGAACACTTGAAGATCCAAACCAAAGGAATAAACCTCTAATGGGATTTGGGTTTGGGGCACTGGTAATGAGCAAAGGGCCCTATTCTCTACTTTCTCAAATTTTGAGACAGAATCATAGCCCCTCTGTCTGGTATGTTAAATATTTAAAGACATCTTAACTGAGCCTCAGTGGGCTTTCCTAACTTCTCTGCCTTCAAATATATAAAATGGAAACATGGTTATTAAGTAGAATCATACTTTGTTTAGAATCTAGTCTAGTTGCTGAAAGGCTTTCCTGAGAGACTCTCTGACCTTCCCTAAGCACCGGCCTCAGACACATCCAAGCTCTATGACCCTGGGCAAGTCATTTTATCTTTATCTGACTCAGTTTCTTCATCTGTAAAATGGGGATAATAGCACTTACCTCACCTGATTGTTGTGATCAGATCAGATAATATTTGTAAAGCCCTTAGCATAGTGCCTGATGGTGCTTAATAAATGCTTGTTCCAAACCCCCTACCCCTTCTCCAGTAGCAATAAAGTGAATATCTGTGGTACTTAAAAGTTTGAAAAGTACTTTCTTCAAAATAGCCTTTTGAGATAGGTAATGTAAGTATTGTTATCCCTTTTGTGCAGATGGGGAAACTAAGTCTCAGAGACTTGGGAAATGCCTTTTCCAAGGACATATAACTAAGTGTCACAGTCAGGATACAAACCCAGTCTCTCATTAGTCAAATGCTGCTTATATTTTATTATGTGACTTTATCAAACATACTACAGTCTTGACATTTGCATGAGGAGCTTTTAGAATTCTTTCACAATGGCAGGGGAAAGATGACCTTGTAATGTTTGCCTGACAAGTTTGTCCTTACTTGGACCCAGAAGTGTTCCATTCTATCCCAACAGGCATATGTGCACTTGGCTTCAAACAGCCACCGCAGCTGTTTTAAGCTGCTGAACATGTTTATATGTTATATGGAATTCATTTGAGGAGCTATTTACCCAGGGACTTAGTAAGCTGAATTTGGACACCGCTGCACCGATGTTTTTTGTTTGTTTGTAGAAAATTGGTGTCATCTCCAGCGATTCATTGAAATGGCCCTGGAGTTTGCGTGTTATTCTTCTGCGAGGTCAAGGTTGAAAAGAAATGAGTTGGAGGCTAAGAATTCCATTTGAATTTCTCTTTGGATAGTAACAGCCGGACTGAGGGAAAGTGGCACCATAATCATAGGGACTGTGCTGAATGAGGTCAGAGGTTTGATCAGTGAGATAGCCTGTATTTATTTTGCCTCTGCACAAATGCAAGCCTTTTAGGCTTTGCTCACCAGATCCACAGATAAAACATCAGGAATGTGGCTAAGCAGATTAATGGGGAGTCTGGCACATGTGCCAAAACCATCAGTTAAAATGACATCATCTACCTGGAAAATGCTAGGAAAATGTGGAAGCAGATGCTTTGCTCCCTATCGCCTTCCACACGGATGTCACCATCTTTTTTTTTTTTAATTTATTTTTGACATGTTTGGTTTTCAGCATTGATTTTCACAGGCGTTTGAATTACAAATTTTCTCCCC
>CM053624.1:197115126-197207390 GCA_028646595.1 Phalanger gymnotis | reverse complement strand
TTCCCTCTGCCACTTTGTGGGTTCTGCAGCTCTAAAATTGGTTCAGAGCCATTGTTTCATAGGTTTTTGGAGGAACTTGGTGGGGAGCTCACGCCAGTCACTGCTTCCCAGCCGCCATCTTGGCTCCGCCAGTTCCCCATTACCTGGGTAAAAGAGATAATGACCTTGTGCCTTGGGCTTAACTTTGTTTCTCTTCCTTTCCTTTCAACTTCTACTCATTCACATGGAAGAAGGTGGGGGAAGGCTTGGAGATTTAAAAAAAAAACTGGGGACCTCAAGCTCCAGAACGGTTTGGTAGTTATTGGGTTATGAGCCATTACGTGAATAATGATCAGGTCTAGCCTGACCTTCAGAGGTTAAATTCTGCAAGTATATCCTTATGTTCATCATGAAGGACAGTGAGGTCTCTAACAGAGACCTGAGTCCCAGAACCAAAAAAAACTGAGTCTAATAAAAAAAGGCTAACTTGAACCTAACCATACCAGCTGCATGTAATTCTGCTCTTTTTTGTAAAGATCTTGGTGCCTAGGATTGAGATCTCCTGCAGGAGATCATGGGATCATAAATCTAGAGCCGGAAGGAATCTCAGAGGCCATCTAAAAAATGAGAAAACTGAGCCCATGGAGGTCAAGTGACTTGCTCAAAGTCACAAAGATATTAAGCCTCAGATATGAGATTTGAACCCAAGTCTTCTGATTCTGGATTCATTCCTTTTCCCATTTTACTATGCCTCATCCTTAGTAGTCAGAACTGAGAATTGCATAAGAGGGGAAAAAACTGAGAAGGTTCCTCCTTAACCCCTACCTTGGGGAAGGTTTTTGCTGACCTTAGTTGTGGTGGTCATTTTCCTAAAAGACCCATTTGTAAAAACCTCTAGTTTTTAGCTAATGGAGCACCACAGAGCCTTTTCCTCTCATAAAATAGCGATGTTCAGGGGCAGCGAGGTGGCATTGTAGATAGAGTGCTGGTCCTGAAGTCAGGAAGACTCATTTTCATTAAGTTCAAATCCAGCCTCAGACACTTACTAGCTGTGTGATCCTGAGAAAGTCATAGTTCATCATCTGTAAAGTGAACTGGAGAAGGAAATGGCAAACCACTGCAGTATCTCTGCCAAGAAAACCCCAAATGGGGTCACGAAGAGTTGTTCACATGACTGAACAACAATACAACCAAGGACCCTGTCGGTCGAAGCCAGATACTCACATAGCCAACTAGGATGAGCCTGGGAGCAGAAAGGAGAGGAAAGTTTAGCAGAGATGTGCCCGGCAAAGGAATAGCCAGTGAATGTTATAATCCTGCAAAGACCCCCTGAGAGTGCTATGACACCACCCATCAGAGGACTTCAGTGATCTTGCAGCTTCAGGGGCTTCAGTTGTCTCTCTGCCCATTCCCCTTGGCCACACATATTCACTGTGTGTGTGTTGTTGTTGAGTTCTTTTCAGTTGTGCCCGACTCTTTATGACCCCATTTGGGGTTTGCTTGGCAAAGATACTGGAACGGTTTGTCATTTCCTTCTCCAGCTCATTTTACAGATGAGGAAATTGAGGCAAATAGGATTACATGGCTTGCCCAGGGTCACACAGCTAGTAAGTATCTGAAGCCAGATTTGAACTCAGGAAGAGGAGTCTTTCTGCTCCAGGCCTGGCACTCTAACCACTGTGTCACCTAGCTGCCCACTATGTGTGTGCTCTTCCAAATAGTTGCCCTAAACCCACTTATTCCCTATGTATTTCGACTCTTCCCACTGATGGTGCATTATTTGTGGGTTATCTGCTCCAGGCCTATGGGGTAGATTCCACACTGCCTCTTTTCGTACTCTGCCATTTGTTTGGAACTCTGTCTTGTAGCAGATTGTTAAAGCTAAACACACCAATGGAGATTTATGAGATATGGTTTTATTGGATATGTACTTGCAGAGTACTTTGAACCCAGGCCAGCTATCTCAGAGTATTATTGATTCTATGATAAAAATCCTTAACCTGGGGTTCACAGATACCCCTCCCCCCAAAAAGGGCCTGTATATTTAAGGGGGTTTGAGAACTTGGATGGGGAAAAATTAGATCTTAATTTTCACTAATCTCTAACTGCAGTTTAACATTTCCTTCAATTATGAATGCAGGCAACAAACATTCCAAGAATAGGTCCATGCTGCAAAGGTGTCTGTAACACTCACACACACACACACACACACACACAGAGTTAAGAATCTCATCTCTATGAACATATTAAGTGCCACAGTTGAGACAAAAAGTAATTCTCAGGAAAGTAGGAGCTGGAACAGTGGAGAAAAAATGGCTTCCTGAAGGAGATGGGGCTTAGGCAAAGCAGGGAGGAATGAATAGGTAATGTTTGACTAGGCAGAGAAGATTGGGAGCAGGACTTCCTATACAGTGGGAGGAAGCAAAGATAGTGTGAAGTGGTACAACTTTCTGATCAGAAACTGAGGCATACCTAACCAGGGGCCTTATTCACCAAAATCAGGTAGATGGTGGAGTGGATAGAGTGCCAGGCCTCAAGTCAGGAAGATCTCATTTCAGATCCAACCTCAAACACTTATGCTAGCCATGCTACCGTAGGTAAATGACTTAACCTCTGTTTGTCTCAGTTTCTTCATCTGTAAAATGGGGATAGTAATAGCACCTACCTCCCAGGGTTGTTGTAAGGACCACATGAGATAATAACTGTAAAGCGTTCAGCATAGTGCCTGGCCCATAGTAGGTGCTATATAAATGTTATCTGTTATTATTATTTATTATTATTATTATTAATCCAGGACCAGAGCTGGGAGTAGTCAGTGAGAGAATAGTTGCTTAGACTCAGGGATTTTGAGAATGAAATTAGGCACATCTGATACTTCGGGAGTAAGGGTTTTCCATCTCTTTCCCTTTCCTCTTATTCTGCTTAACCAAATTGTACTAAATCTCATTCCAGGAGAGACAAATGATTTTTATCACCTATCTGAGGACACGCCTACCTTCTATAACTAGAAGTTTGGTTCTACAGAAGAAATTCAACCCTAGAAGTATTTCTGGCATGTCAGGGGGTAAGTTTTGATGAGTAAAATAAGAAAAAAAAAATCTACCTCTGGGCAGCTAGGTGGCACAGTGGATAAAGAACTGGGCCTGGAGTCAGAAAGTCCTGAGTTCAGATCCGGCCTCAGACACTTACTAGCTGCATAACCCTGGGTAAGTCACTTAAACCTGATTGCCACCCCCCCCCCCCACCAAAGACCTTAACAAACTGAAGGGATCACAAAAGAGTTTCCAGTAGGAAATAGCAGCTGAGATGACCCTTGAATGAAGTTAAAGACTCCCAGTGGTGGAGGTGAGGAGGGATCACATCCCCAGCATGGAGTAGAGCCCATGCATAATCACAGAGATGGAGAGATGCAGTGTCACGTATAGAGGACACCTGGTTGCAGAAGCAGTAAATAGGCCAGTCTGGCTGGAAAGTAGAAGGTATAAAGGGGAGTGATGGGAAATGTAAATTCAATCTGGTTCAGTTCTTATGTGCATGGAACTAGGTCTTGGAGAAATGAAGACCCAAAAAAAGAAGAAAAAAGAGGTTTTACACTCAAAGTGCAGCTTCGAAGAGAATTACAAAGTCTTCTACTTTCAGTATAATGAGTGGGAGTGAATAATAGCTGAAATGATGCTTGCATCAGGCAAACATTAACATGCCATCTCAGAGAACTAATAGCTGATAATTATGTTTTAAAGCTTACACACATTTTACATATGTTATCTTACTTAATTCTAATTTAAATTAAGTGACTTTTCCATGGCCATTGGTCTATAAGTAGTGAAGATCAGAGGCAGAATTTGAATCTAGGTCTCTTCTGATTCCAGAGCCTTTATTCTTTCCACTGCGACACATCATTTCCTAAAATCACGTTACTTAAGAAGTTAGACATTGTCCCCCACCCCAGCTCCAAGCTCCTTCCTCCCAAAATTACCTTATATTTTCTATGTATGTATGGTATACTACACAGAACAGTTTCATTTTTTGTATTTGTATCTCCGGTGCCTGACACAGAGTAGGTATATAATATAAAAGGCTTGTTGGTTGATTAATTGACCCCAGAGGGCAGAACTAAGGCTCTTAGGCAGGAGCTGCAGGGAGGAAATTGTTACTCAGAACAAGGAAGCACCTTTTAAATAACTGTTGAGATCACCAACTCTGAAAGTGTCCCAGAGAAGTCTAGACAACTACTTGTTAGGGATATTGTAGCAAGGAATAATGACTGAAGAAGAGGTTGGACAAGATTCTGATTCTAAAATGCAATGATCCTATGACTTGAGGCACAGAAACTTCATCTGAGGGAAGGAGCAACATTAGGTTAAGTGTGGTACATGTAAACGAGATAAATATAATCACCATATGATGAAATTATAAAACCATGACTTTTCCCTCCAGGGAAAAAAGTGATCCCAAATTATCATACATGGTACAAGCCTGATATATGACTCAAGATGAGTTACCTTAGCATCATGCCACCCCACCCACAACAAATCACCCTATTTCATAGATGGTGTCCCTCTTCTTCCTCTCTCAGAGGGCTACTTGAGCCTCTTAAGGGACCCCTAAGAAGAAAAAAAGAGAAAGAGCCATCAAGATTTGGTAACAGGAACATTCTTTCCTATGAAGATCACGCTGCCAAAGGAAAAGTAAATGAGCAGTTTGAATGAAGGAGAGAGAATAATGTAGTTCCCATTCAGACAATTGATAAATATTGTGCCTTTGTCAGCGTCTGACCTTTTACAGTTTAGGAGACAACAGAGAGGTGCCATTACTTTCAATAACTCACTTGAGTTCCTAGTAACATCCAAAGACCCATTTACATCATCCGCGAACCATGGACACCAGTGTGTTTCTAAGTTAATATCGCACCTGGGATACCCACTATGAGTGCTGCCAGAAAAGCTACCCCAGGTTTGAGGCAATCAGTGCCTATTTACAACTATTCTTTACTTTTACCAGCTAGCCACAGGACATATTTGTTCAAAACAAAAAAGCATGTAAGCAAGAAATAAAGGGGCAATAAAAGATTTCTCACCTCTTCATACATATATATATTTGTGTGTATGTATGCATATATACACACATGTACAATACACATGAATCACATATATACATATATGTATATGTGTCTGTGTATTTTAATCCCTTAACAGTGAGGAGGGCACACATGCAGAGAACATATGTGACCAGAGAACAGGCTTGGAGAGCACAGACATGGGAAATGTTTTTGAAAGGAGTAGATGCCAAGGGGGTACATGGACAGGGTAGTCATGTGGAAGGCACACATAGAAGGATGCATGTCCCTGGAGGGAGAGGGTCATGACTGGAGTAACTCAGACCTTCGATAGTACAGAGATGTTGCCGATGTCTTCTGCTTATGTTAGGTCGGAAGAGCAACATGTGAGATCATTTAGTCCGATCTCTTAGTTTTATAGATGAGAAAATTAAGCTCCACGAGGTTCCTGTGTGCTAGGCTGAGTTTGAGCTTTATGCAGTAAGGAATAGGGAACTACGCTAGGATTTTGATCAGAGGAATGGCATTGATCAGACTTTGGCATAAGAAAGATTAATCTGACAGCAGTAAAAGGATAGATTGGGAGGTGGGGCAGAGGAGTGTGGAGCTGAAAAGACTTTTGAGGAGGCCATTACAGTAGCCCAGATGAGTGGTAACAAAGGCTTATACTAAGCATCTCAGTGCCTGCAAAATACAGTGAAATGAATGCTGGGCTTGGAGTCAGAGGCAATGGGTTCAAGTCCCTGCTCTGTCACAACCTGTGTGATCTTGGGTAAATTACTTAACCTTTCTAGCCCTCAGTTTCTTCATTTGCAAAGAGAAAGTAGTTGGATCAGATGTCCTCAAAGGTGTCTTGGCTTTAAATCTATGATATTATTGCAAATATTATGGTGCCCATTTTATAGATGAGGAAGCTGAGGCTTAGAGAGATTAAATGGTGATATTGTTAGGTCAGGATTTGAATCCTGGCCCAAGTCTGTCTTCCTTTCCACTGCCCTATCCTATGTCTCTCCTGGGGAAGTAACAGGACTCTACTGGGCAGTAAAGAGAAGGGGATGGTTAGAAGAGCTGATACAGAGATAGAATTGACAGGTTGCATTAGAAGTGGGGGAGAGAGAAGAATTAAAGGATATACCAAGTTGTGTGTGTGTGATATGAGAGGATGGGCTAATAGTGTTGCTACAGAAAGAAATAGTAAAGTCAGAAGGAAGAGTAGGTTTCAAAAGAAAGAGAATAAACTTAGTTTCAGACATGAAGGTGTCACTAGCACAGTTCAAGGTGTCTTTTAGGTAGCCCTCGAGGAGTGTGCTTAGAACCTTGAAGTATGATGTTCTGAGAACAGCCAGGGGGTCAGAAGGTCTGGCTTCTAGTCTAGGCTCTGCACAAACTGGCTGGGCAACTTTGTACATGTCAATCTGGGCCTCGATTTCCTCAGTTTTAAAATGAAGGGGTCCAACTAGCTCCTCTCTGAGGTTCCTTCCAAGTTTAACATTGTATGAGTTTAAATAAAGGTAGGCGCCCTCTTGGCATGAATTAAGAATTAGGGAGCATCATTGCCTCTGGACTTAAATATGCAAATTAAAGCAACTCTGAGGTATCACCTCATACCCCTCTGATTGGAGGGGCTGTGGAAAAACAGGTACACCAATACACTGTGAACTAGTTCAGCCATTCTGGAGAGCACTTTGGAACTGTGCTCAAATAGTTACTAAACCGTGCATACTCTTTGATCTAGCCATACTCCTATGATCCTGCTTTACCCCAAAGAGATCAAAGAAAGAGGAAAAGGACCCACACGTACAAAAATATTTATGGTAGTTCTTTGTGATGGCAAAGAATTGGAAACTGAGTGGATGCCCATCAATTGGGGAAGGACTGAACAAGTTACAGTATGTGAATGCAATGGTACACTGTTATGCTGTAAGAAATGATCAAGGGGATGGCTTCAGAAAAAAACAGAGAAGACTTGTACATACTGATGCAAAATGAAGAGAGCAGAACCAAGAGAAAAATCTATAATAACAGCAGTACTGAAAGGATAATCAAGTTTGAAAAACTAAGCAATTCTGATCACCCCCGTGACCAACCATAACTCCAGTGGACTCATGACGGAGTGTGTTACCCACCTCCAGACAGGAAGCTGTTTGCTGTTCAGCACAGTTCCTGGCACACAGTAGGCACTTAATAACTGTTTATTGATTAGTTGATGGATGGCCTCCGTATGCAACTTGAATCCTTTTTCCTTCTCTTTTTCTTTGTTATTTTTGGGGATATGGCTGATCTGCAAACATGCGAATGTGATTATACATATTTGTAATGGGTTTTGTTTTTCTTGCCTTTTCAGTGGGTAGAAGATGGTAGGAGAGAGCGAGAGAATTTAAAATTTAAAATAAAATTTAATTTAAAAAAATAAAAAATAATCATTACATGAGCCTTTTTCATTTTGTTTCCCACTGTCCCTCATGTACTTTAAGTTAGAAGGACCATAGAACTCATTTAGCCAAACCCTTTTCATTGTTCAGATGAGAAAACTAATGAGCAGAGAGGAGGAGAAGAAAGGAGATGGAAGGAGAGGGGAAAAGGGGGAAAAGAAGAGACTTCTTATCTGTAAAAGGACTTGAGATATTATCTCAGTTCTTTCACTAAATCATTGAGGCCTTGGCCGAAGCCCAAGGGGTTCAGCTCATCCATTAATATGTGAACTACATTAGAAAATTAAGTACCCTCACCTCTCTGATGTTCCCCCTAGAGTCTCAAAAGAGGCACAACTTAAGGACTTTATTTAATTCATTTTTTATTACTAACATGAAAAGGCTGACTTGGGGACTGTCCATTACCATCAAAGGAGACTTAAAAATAGAAGGGGTGGTGGGGAAAGTGTCCTCTGTTTAATTACAAAAGAAATAACAACCAAAAAGCTTCCCAAACATAGCACTTCCTTGATTTATGGTTTCAAAAATCGTATTTGTACCCACAACATGCCTCTGAGGGCTTCAGGCCTGGTATTACTGTTCTTATTTCCTAGCCTGGGAATACAAGACAGGAAAAGCCAGGGCGACTTTCGTTTTAGTGGCGTACCAAATTATTTTCGGAGTCACGCTGGGGAAGTTCTGAACATTCAGTAAACTTCCGTAAGCTAAATAATGGAGATGGTCTCATCTGTCCTCATTTTGAAAATATGTTATGTAACACTGGCTGGGGAAGCATCAGATTGAAGATAATGAGTTCCACATACTGAGTTGGCCTAAGAGGTGGGAACCGGCCTGAACTCTCCCAGACAGATGGCGGCCTGTGCAAGCATCCAGCATGTCCACAGTAGGAAATTCCATAGCTTCTTTCTGTAAGACAGACCAATGTTTCACAGCCATTTGGGCTTGTTTCTGAAAAGCCAGGGGCTGAATTGCAAAGCAGCCTAGAAAGCTCCTCCAGCCGAAGTGGACCAAGGTGGCTTAGCAGAGAGAGTGCTAAACTTGTAGTTAGGAAAACCTGAGGTCAAACCTGCCTCAGACATGGACTAGCTGTATGACTCTGGGTAAGTCCCTTACTTTGTTTGCCTCAGTTTCCTCATCTGTAAAATGGGGAAAATAATGGCACCTACTCCAGAGAGTTTCAGTGAGGATCAAATGAGATGACATGTAAAGTGCTTTGAAGAGCCAAATGTATGGGACTTTCTCCTCATTGGTGGAAAAGGGTTATTGAGGAGAAACTAGTTATCTTTTTTTGTCTTTCTGTGAGCCACATCTAGACAGACCCATGTTGGGCACACATAACATGCGTGGGCAAAAACAAGGCAACATCCACGGGCCAACCCATTACAACTATATAAATGTTTGCCATCACCATCGTCATCGTCATTATCATCATCTCGTCTTGGATATCTCATTGTGTCCTGAACTTGACCTTGGGTACTTGAAGGCTTATGGTAGTAAAGCACAAGAAGGACTTTTGTCTTATTAATGTCCTCTTTGGGGTATAAGCTCAGTAATAGAATCTCTGGGTCAAGGGTATAGAAATTTAAAAACTTTATTTGCATCAATCCAAATTGCTTTCCAAAATGGTGGTACTGATTTAGAGCTCCACCAACGATATACCAATATACTTATCTTCCTACGAACCCTCCAACACTGACTATTCTCATCTTTGCCAATTTGCCAAGTGAAACTTCAGGGTGGTTTTGATTTGCATTTCTCTTATTAGTAATTTGGAGCATCCTTTCAAGTGATTGTTAAATTTGCAATTCTTCCTTCGTGAGCTGTTTGTTCAAATCTTTTGACCATTTATTTACTGGGGAAGGCTTTTGGTTATGTATGTGTATGTATACACACATATACGAGTACACATTTACATATTATATATGCATATATGCACATATATGTGTATATATATGTATGTATATGTATATACATATACATACACAGTTTGGTCAAATTGTATTGTAATTGTTTATATATTTTGGATTCCAAACCCTTATCGGAGAAATTTGATACTAAATTTTTTTCCCATTCAACTGCTTCCCTTCTTATCCTAGATGCATTAATTTTGTCTGTGCAGAATCTATTCAGTGTTGTATAATTAAAGTTATCCTATTTTATCTTTTGTAACTGCCTCTATCCCTTGTTTGGTTAAGAATGTATTGCCTAGGGGCAGCTAGGTGGCACAGTGAGTAGAGCACCGGCCCTGGAGTCAGGAGGATGTGAGTTCAAATTCAGCCTCAGACACTTGACACATTTACTAGCTGTGTGACCTTGGGCAAGTCACTTAACCCTGATTGCCATGCCTTTCCCCTTCAAAAAAAAAAAAAAGAAATGTAAGAATATATTGCCTACCCAAAGTTGTGAGATGTATATGATCTGTTTCTCTTTTAATTTTTTATAGGATGATCTTTAATATTAAGGTCACATATCCATTTAGAATGTATTGTGGAATATGCTATAAAGTGTTGGTGCAAGCCTAATTTCTCTCGGACTGCTTTTCAGTTTTCCCAGGCAGTTTTTAATCAAATAGGAAGTTCAAGAAAAGGATTCTTAACCCTTTTGGTATCATGGACCCCTTTAGCAGTTTGGTGAAGCCTATGGATCCCTTCTCAGACTCTTAAAAAATTTATAAAAGAAAATACATAGGCCTATGAAATAATTATACTAAAGAGTTACTAATTTTTAAAAACAAATTCATAGATTCCAGGTTATTAACCCCTGCTTATATCTAGTATCTTTGCCAAGAAAATTCCAAATGGTGTCACACAGAGACAGTACGATTGAAACGATTGAACAATGATAACCACAGTTGCCCAGAAGATGCATTGGGATCGTGTAGGCTGCTCCTGGAAGCAGTATGTGGTAGAGGAAGGAGGACTGTATCATAGGATCATCACACCGGAGCTGGAAGGGACCTCAGAAACTGTCTAGTCTGCATCGATAGAAGGAGTTTCCTCTCCAGGAGTTCCCTTTAACCAATGCAATCATAGCTCCAGTCCTCCTCCCTATTCTACTCCATCAAGTTTTATTTTTTAAATATCCTTCTCTTAAACTCATTTGATCACATTTGGAACCAGTGAATTTCCCATGTAGTTTATGTCACAGCTTTTAGAGAATCTTTTGTGAGATTTGCTATAAACGATGACTTAACTGAACAATTGAATGTGGATGTTTATTCATTCTGTTCTATTAAAAAAAAAAACAAAACTCAGGACCTAAACAGGTGAGTGTGGTGATCCTGCCCAGATCCTATGCTGATGACTTTGAGAAGTTCTGCCAGGCCAACAGTGGTCCTCTGCTCCTACTCCATAGAAGTAAGCCTGGTGAATGGAAGCTGCCCACTCTGAGTGCTGGCTTGGACATCAGGTGAGTGTGCCAGAGTCCTGGAGAAGAGGGTTTGGGCGAGGGGTGAAAACAGAACATTGTATTTAGAGGCTGTTCCTGGTCTTCTATATCATGTGATCTGGGATGGCCAACTGGGATGGCACAGTTGGCCCTGAATGCTGTTGTTGTAGAGGCCTGTATCATAAGAATTGGAGAAAACTTGAAGTCAGGAACACCTGAATTCAAATCCAGCCTCAGAAACTTCCTAGCTATGTGACTATGGGCAAGTCGTTTAACCTGTTTGCCTCAGTTTCCTCAAGTGTAAAATGCGGATAATAATAGCATCTATGTCCTAGGGTTGTTGTAAGGATAAAATGAAATTATATTTGTAAAGCACTTGGCAAACCTTAGAGTGACATGCAAATATTTGTTATTATTATTATTGTTAATAATACTGAAGCCCAGAGACCTTAATGACTTACTTAAGGTCACATAGGTAGTAAGCGTTAGAGGCAGATGTGAACCAAGGCCCTCTGGCTCTAGATCCAGGATGTTTTTCTGCTGGACTTAAGAGTCAAAAGACCTGGGTTTGAGTTCCTTCTGTGCCACTTAATAGCTGTATGAGCTTTGGAAAGTCACACCACCCTCCATGAGATGATCTCTAATATCCCTTCAAATTCTAACAGTCTGTGGTTTTGTGAACTCCCTGGCCAGTATCTCCATTGTCCTGTGGGAAAGATTAACCCTGGGAGAAAATTTTGACCTATCGGCTAGAGAGGCTTCTGGCCTCAGAAGTTTTGCCAGAGAACAGAAAGGCCGTAATCATTGTCAAGGGGTAACTACTACAAAGGGCAGCAAGGTGGCACAATGGATAGATCACTGGGCCTAGAGCCAGGAGGACCTAAGTTCAAATCTGGCCTCAGACCCTTACAAACTATGTGACCCTGGGCAAGTCCCTTAACCCTGTTTGCTTCAGGTTCTTCATCTGTAAAATGAGCTGGAGAAGGAAATGGCAAACCCCTCCAGTATCTCTGCCAAGAAAACCCCAAATGGGGTCATGAAGAGTTGAACATGATTAATCAACGAAACAGCAAAACCAAGAGTCACAAGGGAGGTGGCCTTTCCCAATCGATCTGTTACAAGTGTGTTCCAAAAGTTCAGTTCTCCGTACTGGTAAGAAGAATGTTATCCAATTAGAATGTGTCTAGAGGAGGATGTCCAGGGCAGTGAAGATTCTGGAATCTCCATCATCTGAGGGATGTTCAAAAAATCTGGGGATGTTTAGCCTGAAGAAGAGAAAACATAGAGTGGGAAGGTGGAGAATATAACTTTCTTCAAATATTTGAGAGTTATCATGTGAAAGAGGAACTCTGTTTGTTCTACTTGTCCCCAGAAGGCAGAAGCAGAACCACATTAGTTATCTATAAAATGAGGGGCTTTGACTGGATGACCTTTATTATGCCTTCTATTTCTAATATCCTGTGAGTCTCAGTTAAAGGGAGACTTCTTTTAGCTCAAATGACCAAGGCTGCCCAATCATGGAATGGTCTGCCAAGTGAGGTTCCTCAGCACTGAAAATGTTGATCTGATGGATGAATACCAGTCAGGCTTCATCTGGCTTCCTCAAAGGAGAAGTAGACCTACGTGGCTTTTAAGTTTGCAACCTACTCTAAAATTCTAGGATCAATCCAGTTCCATAAATGTTTATTAAACACGTGTTGCATGCCGGAACTGTGCTTGGTTTAAGATAAATCTTAGATAAGCCAATTTTCTTGCTTTCATGAAGCTTACAGGCTAGTGATGGGGTATGATACATGCACAAATAACTATAGTACCAAACAGAATATAATGAATTCCCATCTCTATGCAGATGATTCCTAGATCTCTGTATCTAGTCCTTTTCTCACTTCTGAGCTCTAGTCCCATATGACCAATCGCTGATTGGATATTTCAAACTTTGTATCTGAGAGACATCTTAAACTCAATCTATCCAAAACAGAACTCACTATATTTCCTCTAAAAACTTCCATTCTTCCCAACTTCAGTCTTACCATCAAAGGCACCAACCATCGTGTTCCCATTCACCTAGGCTCCAAACCTCAGTATCATCCTCAACTCCTCACCCCACACATCTGGTCATTTCTACCTTCGCCATATCTCTTGTATACATCTCCTCACCACTCACCTAGCCACAACCTTAGCACAGACCCTCATCACATCTCACCTTGACTACCGCAGCAGTCTTTTAACTAGGCTCCCTACCTCAGCCATCTCCCCATTTCCATTCGTTCTCCATTTGTGAATTTCCCAAAGCACGGCACCCTGCTCAATCCATTCGAATGGCTTTCTTACTTCTAGGACCACATATGAACTCATCTCCTTGGCAGTTACGACATCTCGTAACCTCACCCTTTCTATTCGGTCTTCTTGTACTTGACTCTCCCTCTTCCACACACCGTACACACGCTCCTGCATCCTGACACAATTGCTATTCTTCACATACCGCATCTCTTCTCCCATTTTTCTGCCTTTACGTTGGCTGTCTGACCATGCCTGGAATGATCTCCTGCCTCACATCTACCCCTTCCTTTCCCTGGATTCTTTGAAAACTTGGCTCATACCCCACCTCCTACAGGAGACCTTACCGTGCTTTTCCTAGATGCTAGTGCCTTCCCCTCTGAGCTTACCTTCTATCTAGTTTGTATATATCGTGTACATACAAAATTATTTGCATGTTGTCTCTCCTATTTGAATGTAAGCTCCTTGAGGACAGAGACTAATTCTTCCTTTCTTTGTATGACCAGAGTTTATCATAATTTTAATGTTTGAATAAGTTAAATCCCTGAGTAAATGCAGACTATATCAAACATTCTCTTTAAAGTTGAATATCTAACAACTAAAGTTTTAGGCACGTAATAAGTACTTAATATTTGTTTGTCAGTTATCAGCTTAACAAGAAGAGGGCTTTGTGGTATCCTGGAGGTTAAGGGTTATTACCAAATGCAGGGGGTGGGGGAGGGGAGAGAATCAAGATTTCATGGTGGAAGCTTCAAAGTATGGGGAGACCAAGATAATTCCAAAAGACTTATCATGGAAAATACTATACACATCCAGAGAAAAAACTATGGAGTCTGAATGCATATTGAAGCATGCCATTTTCACCTTTTTTTCTTTTGTGTTTTTTCTCTTTTGTTCTGTTTCTTCTTTCACAACATGACTAATGTGGAAATATGTTTAACATGATTGCACATGTATACTCTATCAGATTGCTTGCTATCTGATGAGGAGGTGAGAGGGAAGAGGAGGGATGAAAATTTGGAACTCAAACTCTCTTCTAAAAAATGAATGTTGAAAACTATCTTTACATGTAATTGGAAAAAATAAAATATTATTAAAAGAAAAAAGACAAAGTGTGGGTAGAAATGCAATTGGCAAAGGGCTGAGTAAGAGTAGAGAATTCTAGGGCTAATGAACGATGGGAGTAAAGTCATGGAGGTGAGGCATGATTGGGGTATGGTGGCAAGTAATCCAGTTTTGCCATGGTATAGAACTAGTCTATACTCAAAGCAAATTCTGTAGCTGGAAGCAGTATATTTATTACAAAGGTTTCATTGTTCTTTCTTTTTTGATTGGTGGGAGAAGGTAGGGGAAGGCAGATTTTAGTTCATTAAAAAAATTTTTTTAAAGAAAGGAAAAACAGATATGATCAATGGAAACCCATACTCTACTCTTAAGGCTAGTGTTTTTGGCAAAGTGGAGGTGTGGAAAAAGCATTACCAGGGAATTTCTAGATTCTTTTTTGATCGTAGCCAACAAAGAGCTAAGGAGCTTAGGAGTACCTGTGTATTACAGACATGAGGTCATTTCAAATACTAACAGTGGAAAGCCCTCAGTCTCTTATGTGTGCTGGATGTAGACAGTGCCAGAATGAGAGGCAGACTAGTACCCTCTTCTGGGCTGCTATGTACAGAACTACCTTGCTGCCTGCCCGATTCACTTGTTCTGTCTTAATTGCTGGGCTAATAATTAACAAAAAAATATTCTTGCCTTTTTCAGAATTAATGACTAGGTGTTGGGGTTTTCAGAACTAATGCCTAGGAAAAAGATGGAGTAATAATATAGAAAAGACTGTCAAGGGGAGAAAGGAAGGAAAAGTTAAATCTTTTCATGCTTCACTTAAATTATGCCTTTAGTTCATTTGTTAGATTGTTCATTCTTTCATGCATTTAGTCAACAAATATTCAGAATCGTAGAACATAAGGGCTGTGTGTTAGATTTAGGACTAGAGATATAAAGATCAGAGATATAAGCCAGGCTCCCCTTCAGTTAACTGAGGAGTTTTGAGTAACATGCAAACCAAATTACATTACTTAGGTATAAGAAGTACAAAGAGATGTGTGTTCTTTGGTCAGCTTCACTGCCACCTTCTGGGTATCCGTCTTTGTGCAGCTAATTGAAATGATCGCTCCCAGAAGGTCAGCTCTATCTAGCTAATTTTAGCCTAGTCACAGGATAGCCCATAGTTTTTTGGGGGTTTAAATTTCGTTCAGTTGATTTTTTTAATTTTTAAAAATGTTTTTATTTCATTAAATTTTTCCCAATTATATGTAAAAAAATTTAACCCATAATTTTACCCATTTAAAAAAATTTTTGAGTTCCAATTTCTCTCCTTCCTTCCTGTTCCTCCCTCTCCTCCCCTTTCTTTGAGAAGGTAAGAAATTTGCTACATATTACACATGTGGAGGCTTTAAATCATATTTCCATGTTAGCCATTTTGAGAAAGAAAACACAAATGAAATAAAACAAAAATAAAGTTTTTTTTTTTTAAAAATATGTTTCATTCTTCATGCAAAATTCATCAGTTCTGGATAGCATCTTTTATCATGGGTCCTTTGGTATGCTGCTGAATAAGTAAATTAACTTAGGTAGAACTGTCATTTTTATTATATTGTCTTGGCCTACCCATGATCAATTAATATTTCTCCAATTGTTTAGATACGTTTTTATTTGTGTGAAAAATGTTTTGTAATTGTCTTCATATAATCCTTGGATTTGTCTTGGATAGACTCCCAGGTATTTTATATTGCTACAGGATGACCTGAGGGCTGTGTGGTTTTATACTGAGGTTAACAAATCTTACAGATGTACCAAGCTAGAGCAAGTAAATAAGTCTAAACTGTTGATGAAACTCCTTTGGAATCAAATCCTATACTTGTAGCTATTTGCTAGTCATTCCAGATAGAATCAGTTTTATCAGACTGTTATCCCTCCTCCTACCCTGAGAAGGCCTAGACTGATTGGTCTAATTGGTTCAAGCATGTTGGAAGAGGTCTTTCAGATAATCTAGCCTGGGAGTTCTTAACCTGCGGTCCTAGGACCCTCTCAAAGGGTAGATGGATATATTCTAGAAGGTCCATGAACCTGGAAGGGAAAAGTACATCTTCATTCAGTAGAATTGATTTCCTTTATAATCCTATATGTTTTATTTCATGCATTTAAAAGCATTGTTCTGAGAAGAGGTTCACAGGTTTTACCAGACTGCCCAAGGGGTCCATGTCACATACAAAATCTAGGCTAACTTTTATTTTACAGATGAGGAAAATGAGGTACAATATAATGATCTTCTAGATTTAAGGAAGAGAGACACAGCCTACATTCATGAAGAATTTCCCTGGGCAAGTCACTTCACCCTGTTTGCCTCAGTTTCCTCATCTGTACAATTAACTGGAGAAAGAAATGGAATACCACTCCAGTGTCTTTGCCAAGCAAACCCCAAATGGGGTCACTGAGAGTCAGACATGACTGAAAAATGACTCAACAACAACAAGGAATAAACCAAAAAGGCCACATAGCTAATTAGTTGCAGGGGTGGAACTAGAAACCAGGTCTTCCAATTCTCCTTCCAAGTTCCAGTGCCGTGCTGGCACGTTAAGCATCTAGTGATTCACTATCAGAGGGCTTGAGTTCAAATCCCAGCTCTGCCACTTACTGTCTGTGTAACCTTGAGTAAATCACGTAGTCACTCAATTTCTTACCTGTAAATTGAGGGGGGTAGACTAGATAATCTTTAAGGTCCCTTCTAGCTGTTAATCTATGGTTCTAATCTATAATCTATGAAAAGATCTGAGATGCTCCATGGGATAGTGGATGGAGAACCAACTTTGGAGTCAGGAAGAATTGAGTCAAAGACATATATTAGCCGTGTAACCATGGGCATGTCACTTGACCTCTAAATACTCTAGGCCATTCTCTGAACTATAAGTTATAAATGAGTTGCTGATATGCATTGGTGGGGAGAGTTTCTATGCCAGAAGTTCCTGGAGGCAATGAAATCATAAAATAAAAAAAATCATATTTTATCAAAAAGATAAAAAGAAAAGGTGATTTTACTATGTGTGAGGCAAGTTGTCCGTACCTGAGGACAAGGAAAGAAAAGAAAGGACATTGCCAATTGTAGAACAGTCCATGACTGCAATTGTCTAATGGTTTCACCAGAAATGATGGTCTGCAGTACAAGAAATATGAGTTTGGTTCCTCCACCGACAACTTGACAAACCTAGAAGGTTATTCGGAACAGCTCAAAGGCATGGTCACGTTCTACTTGGACCATAACATCACACCCGAAGAGGCCATGCAGAAGGTGGGGATTCCAGCAAGGAATAAAGAAAGTCACTGCAACATGAGCACATACAAGGTAGGACCTGGGCAGGAAAATGACTGAATGGCTTTAAAAATTTGACTTGCTTTCATTCTTATATTTTAACTAACCAGCTTTACTTTAAAGTCCTTGGTTTGGCATTTAAAATTTTGTCTTAATATGGCTCCTTGTTACCATCTCCAGTCTTCCCTGTACTTTAAGACTGTCTTTTGCCTCTTTTTGTCTCCCCGGCTTGTATCCCACAGTGTCTGGCCCCTAGTAGGTACTTAATAAATGTTCATTGACTGATTCTTACGCTTTACTCACTTCCAGCCACCCTAGCCTATTTGCTCTCCCTGACACACCACATTCCATCTCCCCTCTCTCTGCCTTTGCATCAGTGGGCCCTCGTGCCTGGGATATTCTCCCACTTCACCTCCATCTCCTAGTTTTCTTGGATTGCTTCAAGAGTCAGTTGAAATTGAGCTAGGCTCCCAGCTCACTCCTCTTCCCATCTGCTGCTCTGCCTGGTTTCAACTTCATGCAACCAGATACCCCCTGGTTCCTCCCCTTTCCTGCCTCCCTTTATGTGTTGTTCCCCCTTCTCCCCATTGGATTGTATTTCTTTTTATTAATTCTATCCTCGGCACTTAGCCTAGTGCCTGGCACATAGTAGATGCTTAATAAATATGTATTGGATTGGACTGGAGCTTTTTCTGGTCCCCACAGCTACTAGTGACTTTCCCTCTGGGTTTACCCTTCATCTACTCTTTTTACATGGTATATCTACCTAGTTATTTACTGGGTAGAGTGCTTGGCCTCAAGTCAAGAAGACACATTTTCCTGAGTTCAAATCTAGCCTCAGACATTTACTAGCTGTGTGACCCTAGGCAAGTCACTTAACCCTGTTTGCCTCTGTGTCTTCATCTGTGGTTGTTGGGGTTTTTTTTTTGGAGGGTGGAGGGCAGGGCAATTGGGGTTACATGACTTGCCCAAGGTCACACAGCTAGTAAGTGTGTCATAAGCGTCTGAGTCTGGATTCGAACTCAGGTCCTCCTGACTCCAAGGCCAGTGTTCTACTCACTGTGCCACCTAGCTGCTCCCTTTGTTTCCTTATCTGTAAAATGATATGGAGAAGGAGATGGGAAATCACTCCAATATTTTTGTCAAGAAGACCCCACATGGTGTCACAAAGTGTTAGATATAACTAAAAAACAAAAATTATTTACATGTTGTTTCCCCCACTGGAATGTGAGATCCTAGAGGGTAGGGACCCTTTTTGCCTTATCACAGTGTTTGGCATACAGTAGGTGCTTAATAAATGATATTTAATTAGTTGATTACAGATCAGTCATGGCTTCCAGTCTAGCACTCTATCCATCCCAATGATTCCATAACTAGAAACAGATCTATGTGTCAATCTTTTGTAGGTGAAGGATGAACCTTGAGTTGTCTTTTATGATCATGGTAAAGTATTTGGGATAGTCTATGACCTGGTCCTCCTTCTAGTCAGCGGCATGCCTTTGCGAGAATAATAGCAATGATACCATAGAAGCCTAGTGGTGCGGTGGATAAAGTGCGAGGCCTGGAGTCAGGAAGACTCCTCTTCCTGAGTTCAAATCTAGCCTCAGATACTTTCTAGCTGTGTGACCTTGGGCAAGTCACTTGTCTGCCTCAGTTTCCTCATCTGTAAAATGAGCTGCAGAAGGACATGCATGACAAACCACTCTGGTATCTCTGCCAAGAAAACCCCAAATGGGGTTACAAAGAGTCAGACACAACTGAAATTACTGAATGACAACAACAAGGTCTCTCCTAGGTCAAGAGAAATCCACTCTACATCAAATCTAAATGAAGGTATATTTTCATGACCTCAGCCAGCCATTCTCTTCAATGGGTCCTGTGTTCAAATCTTGGCTTGTCCATGTGATCTTGGGCAAATCGCTTTCCACCTCTGGGACTCAGTTTGTTCTTCTGTAAAATAAAGACACCAGACTAGATGATTTCTAAGGTCCTTTCCAGATCTAAATCCTATCAACCCCCTATCCTATCTAGTCATATTCATTAATCAACCAACAAGCGGCTTTCTTTGCTGGCAGATCCCAGTTCCTCAATGGTTGTGTCCTCTTGGAGGTTCCATTTTTAGGAAGGACTACCAGGCCAGCCATGTTCACTCTTCTGTTCCTCTCTGGGCCCCTTTCCTAACTCTCTGGACTTCTTCCTATACCATGCCCCAATGTGGGTGTGTGCTACCATCCCCACTCACATCTATTTTTCCACTTCCTTTTATATGTTGCCTTCCTCTATTAAAATATAAGCTTCCTGAGGGCAAGGGCTGTCTTTCTTTTGCTTCTATTTGTATCGCCAGTACTTAGCATGATGCCTAGGACATAGTAAGCACTTAATAAGTGCTTGCTGACTGCTGTATACTGGGCACTCTTCTAGGTGCTAAGGATACAGAGTCAAAAATGAAACAGTCTCTGCCCTCAAGACACCTGCATTCTATTTTATTAGCTCAGCTTCTCTTGTGCTTCCAAAAGGGGAAACATCAAACTCCTCAGAAGAAGTCTAAAATAATTTTTTGCTATTAGTGTTTCATTTTAATACGTTCACTTATATTACTTGTAATCATGTTATGCTCAATTATATTATTTAACATGAATAATATTAAGATAACTTAGACATATAATGGTTTAAGTTAAGTTTGAGTCAAGATATTCACAGTAGACTTTAATACAGATCTTTTAAAAAGAGCTTTTGAAAAGTCTTTTTCAAAAGAGCCAAGATTGGGGCAGCTAGGTGGGGCAGTGAGTAGAGCACTGGCCCTGGAGTCAGGAGGACCTGAGTTCAAGTCCGCCCTCAGACACTTGATACACTGACTAGCTGTGTGACCTTGGGCAAGTCACTTAACCCAAATTGACTTGCCTTCCCCCCTCCAAAAACAAAAAAATCACTAAAAACGCCAAGATGCCAAAACCCTTTCAATGGAAAGATCCACTCATCAAAGGCAAGATAAATCTCCCTAGGCTTCTTTAGCCTTGTAATTTCTTATATATAGGGAGTTCCCAGAGAAGAGCTTCTTCTACCAAAACAGATCTGCAACAACTTGCTGAGAAGTCACATTACTTGCCCAGGGTCACACAGCTAATATATGACAGAGGCAGGATTTGAACCCAGCTCTTCCTGGCTCAAAGGTCGGCTCTGCATCTGCTATACCACGATGTCTCTTTTGCTATGTGTCTTGTAGAAGAGAGATAGCTAGCTTTGAAGCCAGGAAGATCTGGGTATAAGTTCTGCCTCTGACAAATGGGCCATGTGATCGCAGGCAAGTCATTTAACTTTTCCGCACTGATGCTCTTTGTTGTCGTTCAGTCATTTTCTTTTCCAGTAGTGTCCATCTCTCTTTCTTGGCAAAGATCTATGCCTATCCTTTCAGGATCTGAGATCTGCAAGGGACTTCAGAGGTTGTCTTATAATGACCTTTTAAATTGCATTATCTTGAATTTTAAGAAGATTTTGCTCGACTATATTTATTTGTTATAAGGAAAGGCTTTTTTTTTAAATGGGGGAAGTGAGTAGATAATGATAATGGTACAAAAAAAAGGGAGGGGAGCTTTAAAAAGACAGCCTGAATTTCCACTAACTTCACGTTCATGTGCTATACTTTGCTAGACAGCAGTTCCTTGCTCCACCGTTGGCAGCTTTTGCTGCCCTCTAGTGGTTACCATGACGCCAGTTCCCAAGGACAAACTGGAGGCCGTTCTACGTGACATTTACCTAAGCAAAGGTGTACAAGGAATGCCTGTTCACATTGGCTGCCCAGGTCAGTGACTTAACACGTGTCCCCACTGCCCAAGTATTCTGCTGCCTCAGCATTAGACTGTGTAGAAGAAGCAATCAAGAGGAGTGTGGCCCTCCACTGTACTTCTAGGATGGGGAATATAAGTCAAAGCTAGCCTGGAATTCTCTCCCTAACTCCCCCAGCTTCCTTCAAGACTCAGCTAAAAATCCTACCTCTGCAAGAAGCCTTTCCTGATTCCTTCCCTTGAGAATTCACTCTGCTGATTCTCCTCAGTTTATCTATATCTAGGTGGCACCATAGTGCATAGGGTGCTGGGCTTGGAGTCAAGGAAATTCATTTTCCTGAGTTCAGATCCGGCCTCAGACACTTACTAGCTGGGTGACCCTGGGCAAGTCACTTCACCCTATTTGTCTCAGTTTCCTCATCTGTAAAATGACCTGGAAAAGGAAATGGCAAAGCACTCCAGTATCTTTACTCCAGTATCTACTCCAGTATCTCCAGTATACCAAGAAAACTCCAAATGGGGTCACAAAGGGTCTGACGTGACTAAAAGGACTAAGTAACAACAAAATGAAAAGTCAGACACAACTGACAAATGATTGGACAACAAAGGAAACTGAACAAGAATAATATCTTGTTGGCAATAGTTTTTTGAATGTTATCTTCCCTATTAGTCTGTAAGCTTCTTGGGGTCAGGGATGGCCTTTTACCTTTCTTAAGATACCCAGTGCCTAGCATAGAGGCTGGCCCGGAGTAAGCACTTAACAGGTGTGTCTTGACTGACAAATTGACAAAGGAATCTGAAAGACCCTTGCAGAATTTAGCATTGAATTTTATCAGGGCCCCATTCTTTTTGAAGGTAAGCTGAGGTCCTGTTAGGTAAGCCTGTGACTCCAATAACCTGCTTCCTGTCTTCCTCTTTGGAAAATCAGAACATGAACATCAAGTCACCTAATCTAATTGTACCTGAAAAAGATAACTCTCTCTGTCCCTGACAAATGGTCGTCCAGTGTCTATTTGAAGACCCCAGCTGGAAAAGAATAAGCGCCAGGTGCTTTGCCACACGGGAGACACTAGCAGAGCCCAGCCTGGCGTGCCCACGTTAGAGAAGGTGCTGTGCTCTATAAGCCAAGCAGAATTAAAACAGCACAAAGGAAACGCAGGACGTGCAGATGTTCACACAGACTATTTGTGCCTGACTTATGGTAGAGCATTCCGAACTCAAATTGCTCAATCGGCCATAACCAGACACACCGAAACTTGACTCTAGCATAGTGATGCCATTTTGGTCCTTTTCAAGAAGGAAGGACGACAACCAATCAGTGTGAAGACACCCCCCCCACACACACACACACACTAATAGGGAACTCACTCTCCCGCCCATTCTCCATTTGAATAGTTAAGTTTTGAATTTGAATTGTTAAGTTATCTTTCTAGCAAGCCCCAATCTGTCCTTCTGCACCTCCTACTCACTCATTATTCCTAATTCTGCAAGTCTAATAGTTCTTCTAACATGACAACCTTTCAAATACTGTAAGAGTTATCATCCCCCTCTCCTCCACCTCTCCTAGAATTTTTCTCATATCCAAGCCAAACATCCCCAGTTTCTTCAGCCCTTCCTCTTCCAGCATACTTTTAGACTCATCATCCCGATAGTTCTCCTTTGTACTTCAATCCATCTATCAGGCAGGTAGGCAGGCAGGCAAATATTAAATGCCTGCTATGTGCCAAGCACTGTGCTAGAGGCTGCTGGAGATTCAAAACAAAAGACCAAAAACAAAATGAAACTATCTCTGTTCTTACGGGATTGAAATGAAACAATAATCCATTGCTCTTATATTTCAAAGCAACATTTGCATGTGTAAGTAGATACAGAATAAAAATATATGGGAAAATTCAAAAGTTGAATACAAAGTGGGAGAAAAGGAAGGAGAAGAGGGAGGAGCGAAGGTGCTAGAAGTTGGGGGAAGGGTTAAGAAAGGACTTCTCCAACTTGTCAATGTTTTCCCAAAAATATGGTGCCCAGAAAAGAACACAGTATACTAAAAATCGTCCCACCAGGCCAGAATACTATCAAGTCTCTTGTTCTGGACATTTAACGTAGTCCAAGATCCCTACTAGGAATGGTGATATTTTGTAGACATAAAGCTCCTATTGAGTTCAGATGAAAAAGATCTGGCCCGAGCGTGGGATGAGTGTGTTCCCTGTGTGATTTAGTTCACCCAATAATGCAAAATTCTGGAAAGGAAGTTGGATAAAACTCCATTGAAACAAACATTGGAGTGGGGTGGAGGAGTTGATTTCTATGATTTCTCTATTGTAGAGGATTCTTGGTGTATAAATTCCCTCCACCAATGCAAATCAGTGCTCATCTATAACTTGTAGTCTTGGTTGCCTGGAGCCACTTGCCCATGATCACATAACTATTAAGTGCCATATGTAGGAATCTTCCTGATGCCAAGCCTGGGTCTCTAATCACTAAGCAATACTGCCTTTGTATTTTGTTAAAAACACATACAAGAATGACATGCTACCTTTTTATGCAAAACTGATGACCCTGGCAGATATCAGTAGAACATATCAGTAGTCATATTTCTACAAATGGGAATGGGTGTACATTGAGTGATTCACACTCTCTGACCCTGTCCTCCTTATATCCAAGTCGGTGGCTAGGAAGCAATTTTATTTGTACCATTAACTGGTCAGTTTGAGGACTGAACTTATAGCCTGGACTTTGCTAGTCCTATGTTCTAACCAAAGGAGCAAAGTAAAGAAAATAAATCTCTTATATGGAAGACTTAATGGTGCAGTGGATAGCGTGCTGGGCCTGGAATCAGGAGGATCTGAATTCAAATATGGCCTTAAATAATCAACCAGTAAATATTTATTAAGCACCTCCTATGTGCCAGGCACCGTGTGAAACACTGGGGATATAAAATGAGGCAAAGCAGAGCTGAAGTAGTTCAAAATAAACACGAGATGCACAAATTTAGAGAATCCACCCCAAGTGTTCAAATGGACTATTTGTGCCCGATCTGTGCTAGAGCATTCCAAGCTGATATTGGTCTCATCAGCCACTCAGACACACTGATACTTGACTCTAACAGTGATGTCACTTTGGTCCTCTTAGAGAATGAAGAATGACAACCTGCCTGGCACATAGTAGATACTTAATAAATGCTTCCTTCCTTCCTTCCTTCCTTCCTCCCTCCCTCCCTCCCTCTCTTCCTTATTTTCTTCCTTATGTCTTCCTTCTTTCCTTCCTTCTTTCCTTCTTTCTTTCCTTCCTTCCTTCCTTCCTTCCTTCCTTCCTTCTTTCCTTTCTTCTTTCCTTTCTTTGTTTCTTCCTTACTTCCTCCCTCCCTTCCTTACTTTCTTCCTTATGTCTTCCTTCCTCTCTTTCCTTCCTTCCTTCCTTATTTCCTCCCTCTCTTCCTTACTTCCTTCCTTCCTCTCTTTCCTTCCTTCCTCCTTATTTCCTCCTTCCCTTCCTTATTTCCTCCTTTATTTCTTCCTTTCCTCCTTCCTTCTCTCATCCCAAAAGATGTTTAAAAAAAACCACAACCTTATGTGAAAAGCTCCTGGTGTGTGTGTGTGTGTGTGTGTGTGTGTGTGTGTGTGTGTGTGTGTGTGTGTAAGACTCCTCAATCTCTTGACATATATGTCTACATCAACAAGTTTCTTCATTTCAGTTGCACCAGCGCAGAGGTATGTCTGTCAGTATGATACATCACCTCTCTCCATCTGCCCTCTCTAGACCTGTTGGGAATCAAAGATTGTTCCAAACCAGAATACGGGGAGCCAATGACGCTTCAGCCCGGAGATGTCCCAGTGTTTTGGGCCTCAGAAGTGACCAGCCTAGAAGCTGTTAGCAGCTGCAGTGAGTATACTCTCATTATGACTTCTTTTTCAGGGCAGGTACTGTAATCTGGATGAATTAATACCCATGGTCTTTGTTAGGTTTAACACTGAATTTAAGAGCAAAGAGTGGTGTCATGCCACCCACAGCCAGCTCCCCTGGAATTAATCTCTGTATTTTATCACTTAAAAATTAGCGCTCTCTCCTCTCCCAGTACTGGAGAATCCATTCTAGGGAATCCTTCTAAGGCTTGGTACAGCCCACATCACTACAGAGAAAGGCAACAGAGATGGGAGCCAGTCTTTCTGCACTGAGCATTGGACAAGGAACAGGGAGGAAACACTAATTATTTTGTCCGTTTTGATTTCACTGCAGTCATTTTCAGAGAGCTCACAGATTATCTTCTATGTGCTCTGTATATATCTTACATGTACCTAGTTATTTACTTGTCTCTTCCATTAGAACGTGAACTCCTTGGGAGAATGGGGCATGTTTTTCTTTTCTTTAGTCCCCAGCACTTAGCACAGTGCCTGACATATAATAAATACTTCATAAATGCTTGTCAACTCACTGAAAAAGTCACAGAATCTTGAAGTTGGGAGGCAGCAAGTTAACACCACCTGTTTAGAACTCTCTATGACACTTCCAACAGTTAGTCATTTAGCCTTCTCTTGAGAATAGTTGACAAGAGGGAGACTACTCTACTCTCTTCTCCTTTTTTAACAGTGAGACATCTGTCCTCTGGTGCCGCAGTATCTTCCTGGGGTGTGTAAAGTGTTCAGGGGGAACGAGCACTTCCGGTGAGAGGGCTTGCTAAGCCCCTTTCAGGGCTGCTCATCCCCCTTTGGTGTCCCCCTGTCACCCAGCTCTCACCTGTGGCTCCAAGAAGCCGTAGCATGTGCAGTGGCCACACTGCTGTAAGATTGTCTCAGCAGACAAGACTAAACCAGGTTGAGGGTAACTGACGGACCTTAAACCCATCGGTGAGTTAGGGGGCTGCCTACCCCAAGTACCTGAAGACTTCCCTGGTAGAGTGGGTGGATGAGAACAATTTGTTGCAACAGGGCCATGAACACAACTGAATGGAGGGCTGTGGATTGCTCAGAGATTTATCAAACATCAAAGACTCCAAGGTCCTCCACAGCATCTCAGCCATTGCTGGTCATCCTGATTTTTCTCTTGACCCTGGCCTTCAGTGAATTTGCACAGTTCTGCCTCACTTAAATTCAGTTCATGAACAAGTCAAGATGTCACCCCATGATGACACTGATCCTCTTTGAAAACAAAGGATGAACTAAAACAGCAATAATAGTATCTCTCTGTACTCTAAGCTCTTTTAAAGATTACCCATATTGACTGTCAGGTCTTTCAATACTGTTAAGATATTATTTGCCTGGTCCTGGTAACTTGAGCTTGTTGAGGATAGCCTGTCCATCTTCTCACTTATCAGTATTTTCCACTCCATGCTAATCGTTTTTGTTCTATTCTGTAAATGCAAAAATCATTCTTCTTGGATATAAGCATAGAAACAAAATAAGACCTGGGTAATGGTCATGGTAATCAGGGAAGGATTTTTCTGCTATTCTTCTCTTTTGTGATGCTACACTATCAAGTGCCTTTAATGAGTCTGGCCTTTGTTTGAATGGGGCAGGTAAAGTGGGATCCTTTTGTCCTGGAGTGTTTCTCAGCACTAAGGCAATCAGGAGTCATTGATTGGAAACAATGTATATGATATGGTGCTATCGAAGAACTTTCCCACACCCTAAATGCTAAGTTGGCCCCAGCCCTCAGGGTCCTGAACAAGGTATAAGAGCTCTGAGATTGTCCGTTTGCCTTTAAGGCAAAACTCGGTGAAAGAGTGTTGGTGACAAGACTCTGGGTAAGCTGTTGAAACAGCACCCCCCCCCCCAGCTTTGATGACCCAGATGTTGGTGCTTTTCTGTTAACTATGTATTGCTATGGATAGACCGGTTTATGTTAATTCGATCTGCTGATAATGTATGCTTGTAATTTCTGTTTGTATTTGCCCTGAAGTTCATGGGGCTGATCTTTTCCCCCTGAATTAAGTGAATGATATGTGTATGTTTAATTAAGCTGAGATTGTTAACCCCTTAAAGTTGCTTTCCTTAGAAAAGCAAATCAAAGAACTTGTGTTGGCAGCCCTTTTGTGTGCTGGTGTTACTGGTCTTACATAGCCACAGTAGCTGCCAGCCACATTGTTGTTACAATAATTCAATCTTCTTAGGGCAGCTAGGTGGTACAATGGATAGAGTGTCAGGCCTAGATTCAGGAATATTGGAGTTCAAATCCAGTCTCAGGCACTTACTAGCTATGCAACCCTAGGCTTAACCCAGCTTACCTCAGTTTCTTCATCTATAAAATGAGCTGAGGAAGGAAATGGGAAACAACTCCAGTATCTTTGCCAAAAAAACCCTAAATGGGGACAGGAAGAGTTGGATATGACTGAAATTATTGAACAACAACAACAAATCCAGAGAACTGGACATTTTTGCCCTGAATCAACCGAGACTCATTTGTGGTTCCTTTCCTTAAAGCATATACTGGACACTCAGGCTGGGATTAATTTATCAGCAGCCACCCCTACTGTGGGGAAGCATGGCACTAAGAATCCAAAGGTGGAAAACAAGGACTAACAACTAAACCCTGTGCCCTTGCGTCATGACAAGGCTTAATAGAATACCTGTCATTTCATTCCTTTTATCCCTAGTGGTGACGAAGAATTCCCCTAAGACTCAGAGAAAACTCAAGAAAGCACTAGAAACACTCACATTAGTGGCAACTATTAGCAACTCTGCCTCGAGTGACAAAGGTCAATCTCCCCGTTACACTCAGTTACTCAACCTGGCTTCCACAATCTATCTATCTATCTATCTATCTATCTATCTATCTATCTATCTATCTATCTATCTAGGGAGGGAGATGCCAGATCTAAATCTGAATTTGTCTAGTTCCTTGTATCTGCATCCGCCCCTTTAAGCAGTTTCCCCTTTCCTCCCTCCCTATTTGAATAATTTCTGATAACTTGTTGCAGCTCTGCCTCACTTAAATCCAATTCATACTCAAGTCAAGACATCACCCTCATGATATCCCTGGTCCTGATTGACAACCAAAGAGGACCAACAACAACAATTTCTGTTCATCTTCAGGATTTCAGTCTTGAGAACTTCCCATCCCTGTTGGACCAACTTCCCCTTCAAAATATTAGGCCACTGAATCCCAGCCATCCTGTCTTTGAATCCAGTGAAATATGCTTTTACCAAATCTACCTTTCAAACCAGACTACCTGAATTTGCTCCTTCTTACCATCATGAACTCCATGATTATAAGTGGTCACTCTCAAGTTTCTTCACATTCCTATTTCAATAACCTGTTCTTCCTTGTGGGTTGAAATCATCGGATAATAATTCTTCTTGTTGAGCTCCAGAAGAATGGAATGAAATGAGCTTTTCATTTTTGAATTATACCCAGTCAAGTCAGTGTAGAAGCTGGTAAGATGATTCGGTGAGTTACGCGTCTGGAACACTTATAGTCTACTGAAACTCTAGAGCAGGGGTGGGGAACCTGTGGCCTTGAGGCAACATGTGGCTGCAGGTTCCCCACCCCTGCCCTAGATACTCAGGGATCCCACCTGCACATGCTTAGTCCTTACAAATATACAGTTCCTAATCTTTGGGAATACTGAAACCTCAAAACTAATAGAACTTTCTTCTTTTCTGGTAGGTATAGGTTTTCCTTAATTTCAACTCATTATAAAATGTTTTCTTGTTTAGGACCATGGAAAGAAGAAAGGCTAGCATCAAAATATTTTATAAATAAAAAATTGATGATGGATGTGAGGTCATGGTGGCAGACAGTCCTTCTAATACAACCTGTAAAGTATTCACCATGTTCTAAATTTGCCATCCTTGTAGACCTGTGCACATATATTCAGCTTTCAGAATAGTTTTGCCAGTATAAATAAACAAAAAAGGGAGAAGCTTTCTAATAATGAAAATTGCATTTATAAGTTACCTGTATTAGAAGATAGTAAATCTCCAGTATAGTCAACTACTACCTATATTATACAACAGACTCTTTCTATTTTAGTTCCTAATAAAGGGCAACACAACTCAAAAAGAAATTCTTGTTGCTTTCTATACCTTTTGAAAAATGAAATTCTTATCATTGCTGGGTGTAATGGTACACACCTGTAATCTCAGTTGAAGCTGAGGCTGGCTGAGGCCAGCAGATGACTCGAACCTGGGAGTTCTGAGCCACAGTGGGCTAAAGGTGATTGATTAGATGTCCACAGTAATTTCAGCATCCATATGGGAGGGAGATGCCAAGTTACCTAAGGAGGAGTGAATGAGCCTAGGTCATAAGTGGAGCAGATCAAAGCTCTTGTGCTGAGTTGTAATGAGAATGGGGACTATGAGTAGTTCCTGCCTGGGTGAGATGGGAGGACCCAGTCTTTTAAAAATGAAATTATCATTAAGGTAAGTCACAAATATAGGAGCTCCTTCACTTCCAGCAGGAAGAGAGTACCAAAAAAATGCCTGGATAGCAATTTCTCCTGCTATCCTTCTTCCTATGTTATACCTGCTACTCTCAATGACATAAGACTGGTCAGAGTCCCCATCACCACAAAACCATGTTCCTATACAAGGTTTGTGATTTATCTCCCAAACTCATTACTTGATTGCTCTTTCTGTCCAAGTGGTCCATAGTATGTATATTGTTGTTTGGTTGTTTGGTCATGTTGGACATATGGACCCCATGGACCATCTCATATCAATACTGTCCATGGGGTTTTCTTGGCAAAGATACTAGAGTGGTTGCCATTTCCTTCTCCAATATATTAGGGCAAAAGGGTTAAATGACTTGCCAAAGGTCACACAGCCAGTCAGTGTCTGAGGTCAAATTTTAACCCAGTACATTTTATATACCTCATAACAATATTGTTTCTGTTTTCTATTTCTGTTGATTCTCATCTAATTGCTTTCTACTATGGAGTGCTCACTCAACAGCTTTTCCTTTAAGCTTCAGGATCTCATGTGAATGTATCTCTTTAATGTACAATGCCATCTACCCATCCCACTTTTACCTTTACCTCTCATTTTGAATAAGTTATATACCCTTCTATGGTTAAATTTCTATTCAAAGGCCCTATCTTACGAAGTCTTATGACACCTGTGAGATCAAGTTTTCCTCCTTGCGTTCAGGTTACTAATTTACCTTGTTTCTTACCCATATTTGATGCGTTTGTATGTAGACACCAGAGGCCGTGGGTTTTTATTGTTGGCTCCCTTAGTAGACGTTGTCTTCTCGGTTGCTAGATATTGCTCCTTTCTTCTGCTGGTCCTTCTTGTATGTGGTAGCTGTTACCTTTTATGGTACCAGGCTTGGCAAATCTATGGAGGTTTTTTCCCTTCCTCCTTGTCTTCCCTTTTCCGTTTAAATCCCTCCTAAATAGATTCACAAGATGTAAAGAATGTATGTTTCTACTGACCCTTTTTAGACTCTTTTGCCAAGAGCCCATAAGTCATGACTGAGTAATGAACAAATTCACAAAACCTGTTCTTCTATTTTCACTTTGGTTCTAATGCAAAATGTTAATTTGCTTAAATCGCATTTTATGTCTTTATTAGAGCTTTTTTCTGTATTAAAGTGTGGAATGAACTTGTCTTTTATAAAGGCCTATAAAATTCAAATATGCTTGTGAAATCTAGCAGAAAAGACACTAGACTGGGAGTCAGGTGATGTGAGTACTAGTTTTAGCTCTGCCAAAGATACCTGTGTGAATTAGAGTAAGTTGTATCATTTTTCTAGGCCTTCCTCTTGTGTTAAAAAAAAAAAGAAGGGGTTGGATTAGATGTTCTCTTTCTCAGATAGCTTCCAGTTTTTGACATTTTAGATTATAATTCTATGAATGAACAAGAGAATTCTCTGAGCATATCAGTAATGGACACCTCTATTTTCCCTTACATATTCTCCAAAATTGGATATGTTGGTATAGAGCCTTGGGACTGCCCCCTGACTCGAAGAGCAGATACTCCAGAAGTTGCTACCCGAAGTTCAAGGTTTTCTGTGAGTGTATACCCACTCAGATGGCAATAAAACATTTCCTTTATATAAACTTGGGACTCTGTCCCACAATTACATATATCAGGAGTGGACACAAATAGGGAATTTGCTTGAAGATGCACATACTTGGGAAGACATGGTCAGGGCACATGAATAAAGGGGCAATTCATGTGTCTTTTGCTGCAGGACTGCTGATGTCTTTTGGGGATAGCATCATGTCGCCTTCCACAGCCCAGTTCCCCACTGGTCTTCTCTGGACTTTACTGGACGCTGCTTTGATAGCACAAAACGTCTTCTGGACGACTCTGTCTGACATGACTTCCAGAATTTTAGGCTCAGCTAAAATTCTTGGCGGTCTCTTCTTTTTGAGAGGAGTAGGCACTACCACGTTCCCTGAGTTCGTTTGTTGTTGGTCAGTTGTGTGCAACTCTTCGTGACCCCATTTAGGTTGTTTTTGGCAGAGATGCTGGAGCTCTCTGCCATTGTCTTCTTCAGCTCATTTTGCAGATGAGGAAATTGATACAAAGAGGGTGAAGTGATTTGCCCAGGGTCATATAGCTAGTAAGTATTTGAGCCTGGACTTGAATGCAAGTCCTCCTGACTCGGCCCATCGCTCTATCCACTGAGTCATATAGCTGCCATTGTCTTAGTTCGTAGCCAGAGACTATTTTTGTTGTTGTTGTGGCTATTAAATGATCTTTTTTGAAAGGCTTTTGCCTTGGACCAGCATTTTTCTTTAGGAAAAGGGAAAAAAAATCCTGACTTTTTCCCATTGGAAGAGACTTGTTTTTTCTCCTACAAAAAATTTACCTGGGCTTCTCATGTCCAAAAGGCAATTCAAATCTCAAGTCTCTAGCTCTCTAGAGCAGAGTTTAGGCAATTTCATTGTAGCCCATAGTGAGCATTCTTTCTGTCTGCTGATTTTAATCTCCTAAAGCTAGACTATAAGCCATATAATGATGATTTGTCCAGTAACTACCAATCTATAATACCAATCAATCAATAAATATTTATTAAGCACCTACTCTATGCCAGGCACTGTGCTAAGCATTAGGGTACAGAAAAAGGGCAAAATACAGTCCTTGCTTTCAAGGAGCTTACAGTCTAATGGGGGAAAACAACATGCAAACAAATGTATACAAGGCTAGCTATAGACAGGATAAATAAGAAATAGTTAACAGAGGGAAGTCACTAGAATTAAGGTGGGTTGGGAAAGGCTTCCTGTAAAAGATGGGATTTTCGTCGAGACTCAAAGGAAGCCAGGGAAATAAGTAGGCAGAGTTGAGGAGAGTTTTCCAGGTATGAGGGACAGTCAACGAAAATGATCAAAGCCAAGAAATAGAGTGTGGATGCCAATGTCCCAGGATGGAAGAGTACATGTTGGGGAGTAAGATGTAAGAAGACTGGAAAAGTAAGAGGGGGATAAGTTATGAAGGGCTTTGAATGCCAAACAGAGCATTTTGTATTTGATCCTGTAGGGAACTACTAGGGTTTAACGAGTAGGGAGTAACAGTCAGACCTGTGCTTTAGAAAAATCACTTTGGTGGCTCTGAGGTTCAGGATTCTGACATTTTTGAACCCTATATTTTTTCTGTTCTCTCAGGTAGATAGGGGAGGAGGAAGGGGAGAAAGCATCATCTATAAAAAGCTAAATCCAAGTGGCAAGGTCATAGACTCATTTAACAACATTCTTAGCCTTTCATATTCAGTTATGGCCACCCAAAGTCTAGATGACCTTTAGGCTCACACTTAGCTGTGTTTTAATGCGCCACTTTTGTTTTTGCTTACTTAGAAGTATTCCTTTTCTTCCCTTCAATAGAATATAAACAACTAGAATGTAAGAATGATTTCATTTTTGTCTCTTATCCCCACTACTTTACACACTGCTGTGTATATGGTAAGTGAGCAATTAATGTGTACTGAATTGAAATCCCTCTTGTTCCAAGTCCTGAATGTCTATTTTCTTGTCTATTTCAGGGTCACCACTGGCTTTTACCAGTGCTCCTGGATGTGTAGTTGTTATTGACCGGAAGGATAAAAGGATTCAAGTGAGTCATCTTGAGGAAGTCCCAGAGGTCCATTGCATTTCCCAAAATCCTCTGCAGTACAGCATTACTTCATCTTCCAGTGTACAGAAAATTAGAGAGCTAGAAAACATAATTGCCAGAGATCCAGGTAAGAAAAACAAACAAACAGCCCCTCTCCTCCCTCCAAAAAAAAAAGAAAAGAAAAAGAAAAAAAGAAACCTCCTGGGATCAAGAAGGTGTTTATTGCTCTAGAAAACTAAAACTCAATATAAAGGTTATACTTAATGTATATATGACCGACTTTTTTGTATTAAACATCTGGCTAGATTGCTGCTAATTTTGCTTCCTTCTAAATGGTATTCTGGTGGACCTTTATATAGGAGAAAGGAGAGATGAGGTGATGGTGCCAAGGACATGTTGGATATCCCATCCAATCATAGCCAGATTATGGTTTGCTTCTGCATTGGCACAGTGAGTCTTAAATGGTTTAGTGTAAGGAGTTCTAGAATAGGAATTTACTTAAATTATTTAACTTTGCCAGGCCTCAGTTTTCTTGCCTTTGATAATAAGGAATTAAACATGGTGAGGTGAGGACAAAAGAGCTGTTACCTAACTGTGAATCCAAACTCTGCTATTTACTATATGACCTTTGGCCTCAGTTTCCTCCTCTGAAATTAGCAGATTATCATAACATAGCAATAGATGCAAATAAAACTTGATAAAATCCAATATTCGCTCAAGGCAAAAAAAAATACTAAAAAGAATAGATATGGAGAGGCTTTTCTTCAAAACAATAAGCCAAAACAAAAGTCAATATAACATATAATTAGAATTGTTTTTAGTCATGTCTGACTCTTTGTGATCCCATTTTGGGGTTTTCTTGGCAAAGATCCTGGACTAGTTGCCCCTTCCTTTTCCAGCTCATTTTCTAGATGAGGAAATTGATGTATCAAAGAGTTAAGTGATTTGTCCAGGATCACACAGCTAGTAAGTGTCTGAGGCCAGATTTGAACTCATGTCTTCCTCACTCTAAGCTCTGTTTTTTTTTTTCCACTGTACCACCTAGCTGCCCCTATAATTAGAAACATTCCCACTAAAAACAGGTACAAAGTAAGGATGCCCATTCTCACTCCTTCAGTATTTTCACTCTCATAGTATTCGAAAATTTCAAAATCACAATAGTACAGGAAAAAGGTATTAGAGGAATTAATGTTAGAAGAGAAGAAGTCAAAATATCATTATTTGAATGTGGCTTAATAATGTATATAGAAATGTGACTTCCTCTACAAAAAAAGAATAGGTTTAAGCCAAGCTTCAGAGTATAAAGTTAACTCACATAATCATCAGCATTCCTAAGTAATAGCAGAAAAATATTTTTTAAAGGGAAACTCATTTTCTATTAGCTTTAGAAACTATAAAATATTTGGGAATTAACCTACCTAGGAATACAAAGAATCTGTATAAGAACAACTACAAAATTATAATGACTGAAATAAGGGAAAACCTAAATAACTGAATGTTCATGAAGGGGTCAGATTAATATAGTAAGAAGGACAACTAATGTGTATGTATGTAATTCCATACCAATCAGGATACCAAAAGGCTTCATTTTAGAACTAGAAAAAAATTATAATGAAATTTACATGAAAAAAGTGGGTTAAAATGCCTTGCGTCATATTAAAAAGAAAAGCTGACCTGAGTAGTTTTATTCTCTTAGACTTTAAAACCTATTACAAGTGGTCATCATCAAAACTATCCAGTACTGGGAAACAGAAAGAAGTAGATCAATGAAAGATGCTCCAGACATCCAATCAAATATATAGAAATGTCTAATGTTTGATAAACCTATAGAAAATAAAAACTAGAGAAGGAATTCATTATTGCACAAATGCACTCAAGAAAATTGATGGTACTCTAGTGCAGGAAAGGGAATCAGACCCACATCTTACACCATACACCTGAATGAATTTTAGCTGATGAGAAACTTAAACATTCTTTTTGAATCTATCACTTTCTTCCAAAAAAATGGAATAAAATAATTAGCTCAGTTCTAGAGGGGAAATGACTTATTTTTCAATTCAACAAATAGAAGAAACTTATTAGGTACAAGGTAGATGAAAAATTTTAAAAATCTGTATAACGTAAACTATATAATTAAGACAAAAATAACAGATTGGAAAAAATTCATGGCATATATAATAGATGAAAATTAGACACCTAAAAGATATAAAGGATTATTAAAAGTTGCAGTGGTAATTCCATTTCTACAATGGATAATGGTCAAAGAATAAGAATTTTTTTAAAAGGATACACAAATTGTTAATAATCACTGTAAAAATGGCAACTTCAGTGATAATTAAAGAAACACAAAATTATAGTAGCTAACATTTATGTAGTGCTTTAAGGTTTAAAAAGTGATTTAACTATATTATACATACATAATAATGTATAATATATTATATTATTATATATATTTTATATTATATATAATATATTATATTATTAATATAAATTAAATTATTAAATAATGAGATATAAATATATTATACATTATACATAAACATATCATACATTCAATACTTATTGGAAACAACTTTGAAGAACCACCTTGTTGAGGTCTAGGGGTCTTGGGAATGCCAAAATGCAAGGGTAAAAGGCTCATGTCAGCCTTGAAAGAACTTGACCACTCAAGCCTTCTTTCAGTCCAAGTGGTTTATTAAAACACCGATTGGGGTGGGTGAGGTTCCTAGTAAGTCTGTGCTATTTATGATGCCAATACAAGTGGGCCAGATTTTTAAAATCTGAGCAATTTAATGGGGACAAGATGGACATTTTTATTCAGAAAGACTGTGGGAAGATCTGGTTGGGATTGAGGAGTGGCAAATAGCCTGGGATGGGGCCAGGTACAGACAATTGAGGGAGTTTAGTGGCAGAGAGCCAAAGTGAAAGGGCAGTTGAAAGGATTATTGAGCATCTAGGTGGGGATGTGTGGGAAAGTTCAGGAGCTGGCTTGTGTTTTTGGGTCCAGGTCCCATACCCTTTCAACCTGACACCCATAAGCTTGGCAAAAATAAATAAAATTTCATCTTTTCCTAATTATATTTAAAAAAATAACAAGCACCCAACTACTCTCCCCACCACCCCTTCCAAGAAAAATAAAACCTTTCCAATATATACACATAGTCAAGCAAAACATATCCCCACATTGACCATGTCCAAAAATGTCTGTCTCCCTCTGGATCAAAGAGCTCATTACCTCTCTGTCAGAGATGGGCAGTATTCAAAATCATTGGTGTTCTAGAATCTTGATCATTGTGTTACCCAGAGGTCTTAAGTTTTTCAAAATTGTTCATTTTTACAGTATTGTTGTTAAAGTATAAATTGTTTTCCTGGTTCTGCTCACTTCAGTCTGTATCAGTTCAAAGTGAGGTTCAAGTGACACCTATTTCCCCCACTCATTCTTTGTTTGTAGAATTCTTCTTGTGTTCCCCCCTCGGGAAGAGTCTCATGTAATCTAGGGGCCCTTTCGGACTGAAAGAAGTTTCCCTCAGAGAGAAGCTCTTTTTGTTATTCATTTGTTTTATTCGAGTTTTCTATTTTTTGCTCTTTTTACTTGGAGTGGGACAGGTACTCACAAGTATTTGGCAGGCAGTAGTAGTCTTTGAAAATTCATAAAATGTTGTCCTTTTCTTGAATTTGCATACAAATTTGCAATTTGCATTTACAGTTGATTACAATCTCCAGGCCTGTAAGATGTAAAAAACTTGGCACCTCCTTAAAGAATGTTAAGTTTGGGACTATTTGGGGAACTGGGTTAAAAGGAGTGCTGGGACTCATTAGTTAGCATTTAAAAGACCATTGAGAACTGTGGATCTTTTGAGACTTTTTAATGCAGATGCTGGGGGACACACTTGAAAGGACAATACTTGAGCTACATCAAGACCCCAGAGAATTCTCAGTAAGGAAAATCTCCTCTATACCTCAGAGAGTTGCCAAGAACATTGAGTGGAAGTCAGGGTCATATAGCCATCATGTGTCATAGACAGGTCTGGGACCTACGATTTCCTGACTCAGAGACATATTTTCTAATCATTACCCCATGCTCCTTCTCTGTGACTTCTCAGACCCCTGGGCATGGGGGTAAGGATAGGCTTAGGTTTCAGATAGACTGGACCTCATTAAGGATGAGGCAAACCGTCCTTACCTGTACTTGCTCAGCGCCTCTTTTTCTGATATTCCCAGATGAGATAAATCCTCTATCATTTTTCTCTACCTTACCTGCCCAAGTATCCACTAAGCCCCTCAAACTAAAACCTGCACTTAATGCATTAGGAAACTGTGGAACAACTAACAACTAACTACCTTGGTCAGATTGGCATGATTGTACCAGCCACCACCTTTGTGGCCAAATGTTGGGGCCTAAACATAGGAGAACTCAGTCCATCTCAGGCTGTGTATACCTCAAGATATTCAGCAGGGCATTTTGGGGGCTTCAGCCTAGGGTTCTATGCATGGTTCTGTTTGTTACTTGTTTGAAGTAAGGTCACCGAAAGAGGCCTAAAGGAGGTTCAACTCAAGAGAAGGAGGCATATATTCAAAGTCCTTTTCTACATCTTAAATTAAGATTACTAGTGGCCACCAGAGGGAGCTAAGTACATTCAATACACTTGACAAACTCCATGAAGAATTCAGAACATATAATATTAAACCTGGGAAGGCCCTTATAGACCATGTAGTTCAGAGGTGTTTAACTTTAGGGTCTGTGAATTCTTTAAAAAATAACATATTTCAATATAATTGGCTTCTTTTATAACTTTCTATATTTTGTTTTATATATTTAAAAATATTCTGAAAAAGGGTCTATGGGCTTCATCAGACTACCAAAGGGGTCCATGACACAAAAAGGGTTGAGAACACCTGATCTGGCCTAACCTTTTCATTTTGCAGATGAAGAAACTGAGGCTGGTTGGAGGGGGGATATTAAATATAGTTATTGTGTCTTTACTGCCAACAGTAGCATAGCCACATGATTTAGAATCAGAGTATCTTTCGGATAGAAAAATAAGACTCCTGGATTTTTAATCAGGTAGCCTGGATTTAGATCCTGGACGTTACTTACTGCTTGTGTGACTTGGTCAGAAATGTGCTAGAACCAATTCTAACTAGCACAGCTGATTTTCTAAAATTTTCAGTGTAAGCATTGCACTTCTGAAATCCTCAAAGTTGCAGACTAGGCTTGATTTATTGTTTTGGTGATTGACTTGAATGATGGAGAAAATATTAATAGCTCAGGTTAAACTTAAAAACGTGTATTGCATTCATTTCTTTTTCCTCAGAGAGCTGGTTATTGAACATCTATTGGCATACCTGGGCCTTGAGCCTTCTGTAGTTCTCAGTTTCCTTATCTGTGAAGTGAGAGGTTTGTACTAGATTTGTTCTAGCTCAAAATCCAGTCCTGAAGGTAGCAATTCTGGGTTTGTGGTCTTGTATTTGTATCTCAGCCTAGCCATCTCTAGGACCTCAGGCAAGTCACCCTGTCTGGGCTTCAGTTTTAACATCTGTGTGGGACTTCTGGTACCAAGATGGTGATCAGAGGAACGAATCCTTGGAAGCCCTCCCAAATTCCCCTCCAAACAACTAAAAACCACCTCAGAATTGGTCTGTGATCAGGGAAGCAGCTCACCAGCCTGGCCATCTCTAGGACCCCAGGCAAATCGTCCTATCTGGGCTTCAGTTTTAACATCTGTATGAGACCTCTGGTACCAAGATGGTGATCAGAGGAACGAATCCTTGGAAGCCCTCCCAAATTCCCCTCCAAACAACTAAAAACCACCTCAGAATTGATCTATGAGCAGGGAAGCAGCTCACCAGCCTGGGGTGGGAAGGGAGTGAGGTCCAAGAGCAGCAGCCAGTCTCACAGTAGGGAGCCTGCAGCAGGGCTCTAAACCTGGGGCAATCCACCAGCAAGGCCCGGCCCTCCTGCAAACCAGCAGCTCCCTAGGCAAGTGAGCAGTGTGTATAATACAGCAAAGCCCCACCCTTGTGACCACACACCCCCACCCCCCAGCCACAAGCCACTAGCAACTCCAGGAGTGAAGTTTCTCCCCAAGAGTGACCAGGAGTGAAGTTTTTCCCCAGGCCTGGCCAACAGCAAGACCCCCCACCCCTGGGGCCCAGCAGCAGAGAGAAACCAATAGCAATCCAGCAGCGGGGCCCTATCCCTGGGGCAGACCAGCAACAAGATCACTCCTAAAGAGCCAGTCACCAGAAATACTCTGTTATCAATCTAGCAATCTAGCAACAAGGTCTCATCCCTGGAACAGGCCAGCAGCTAAACCCCACACCCAGGGGAGGCCAACAGGGAGGCCCGCCGCCCCCCCCCCCCACCCAGTACAAGCCAGAAGAGAAGCCTACCCTCCAGAGAAAGCAAGCACTAAGCCCTGAAGCCAAGTGAAAGCCAGCAGTAAGACCCAGAGCCCCAGCACAAAAAGCCCAGGACAATACAGGATCAGAGCCCAACTCTCATGTAAAAACATTGAGTCAAAAAAAAAAAGAAGACAGAAAAAATGTGCAAAAAAACAAAAAAGAGCTTGATTGTAGAAAGTTATTGTGGCGATAGGGAAGATCAGGGTATAAACTTGGAACAGGATAATAGTATCAAAATGGCTACATGTGAAGCCTCAAAGAAAAATATCTCAGGCCCAAAAAAATTCCTGGAAGAGCTTAAAAAGGATTTTAAAAAGCAAATTAGAGAAGTAGAAAAAAATTGGAAAAGAAATGAGAGTGAAACAAGAGAATCATGAAAAGAGAGTCCATAGCATGGGAAAAGATATCCCTAAAAAATAGAATTGGCTAAATGGGAAAAGGAAGTATAAAAGTTCACTAAAGAAAATAATTCCTTAAAAATTACAGTGGAACAAGTAGAAACTAATGACTCTATGAGACATCAGGATATGATAAAACAAAAGTTAAAAGTTAAAAAAAAATAAGAGAAAATGTGAAATTTCTCTTTGGAAAAATAACTGACCTAGAAAATAGATCCAGGAGAGATTATATAAGAATTACTGGACTACCTGAAAGCCATGATCAAAAAAAAAAAAAAGCCTAGACATCATTCAAGAAATTGTGAAAGAGGTGAAAACAGGGACTTGCTTGAGCTCTCCCCCAAATCCCTCCAAACACCTGTAAAAAATGACTAAACAAATTCTAGGGCTACAGAACCCACAAAATGACATAGTGAAACAAGCCTCTAGCCCAAGATGACCTGGATGGTCACTGGGAAGGGTCTATCGCACTGTGCTTGGAGCAGAGTGCAGTCCAGTGTGGGCTGCACCAGGAAAGACCAGGCCAGAGTAAACCAGGAGAAGCAGGCTTCCGTACACCGTATTACTGAGCTGTGGCAGTTTCCAGACTTCGCAACACACAAAGCCAAAGATAATGGGAAGCAGAGCAGTGGGAAAACTGTTAGACCTAGGTGAGAGAAATGTGCAGTACAGCCCCCAGCCTCAGGGCAGTAGAGGTGGCTACAGCTGCAGTGACTGCTTCCAGAGCTCCAGGCCTACAGTGAGGGGATTCAAGTGGCTGATCAGAGTGGGAGTGCAGGGATCTCTTTGCTGGAGCTGAGTCAGGGTTCTCTTGCTTTGCCTTGCTTGGATCTGGGTGGCAGTCCTGGTTGGTGGTCCTTGGGGGAGGAAGAGTGCTGTGGTGGCTGTGGAGAGAGAGAGTCCTTCTGGTAGTTATATGGAAGAAAGGAGTGCTTGCACTCACAGTCCAGAGCACAGGCCAGGAGAGTAGTATCATACCACCTCAGAATAGAAGTAGCTCTGAAAACAGCAGTGCAAAATCCCTGAAACTTAGGACAGAGCACTCTCCATTCTGAAGGCAGTCATACCCTGACAAAGAGCTCAAAAGTCAAGTAATTGGCTAGAAAATGAGCAGGCAGCATAGAAGGACTCAGACTATAGAATCTTTCTTTGGTGACAAAGTGGTGACAAAGAAGATCAAAACATACAGCAAGAAGTCCACAAAGTCAAACAGCCTACATCAAAAGCCTCCAAGAAAAATATGAATTGGTTTCAGGCCATGGAGGAGCTCAAAAAGGATTTGGAAAAACAAGTAAGAGAAGTAGAGGAAAAATTAGGGAAAGAAATGAGAGTGATGCAAGAAAATCATGAAAAGCAAATCAACACCTTGCTAAAGGAGACTCAAAAAAATACTGAAGAAAATAACACCTTAAATAATAGACTAACTCAAATGGCAAAAGAGCTCCAAAAAGCCAATGAGGAGAAGAATGTCTTAAAATGCAGAATTAGCCAAATGGAAAAGGAGATCCAAAAGAACACTGAAGAAAATACTGTTTTGAAAATTAGAATGGAGCAATTGGAAGCTAGTGACTTTATGAGAAATCAAGAAATTATAAAACAGAACCAAAAGAATGAAAAAATGGAAGACAATGTGAAATATCTCATTGGAAAAACCACTGACCTAGAGAATACATCCAGGAGAGAGAATTTAAAAATTATTGGACTACCTGAAAGCCATGATCAAAAAAAAGATCCTAGACATCATCTTTCAAGAAATTATCAAGGAAAACTGCCCTGTTATTCTAGAACCGGAGGGTAAAATAGAAATTGAAAGAATCCACCGACTGCCTCCTGAAAAAAATCCCCCCAAAAAACTTCTAGGAATATTGTAGCCAAATTCCAGAGTTCCCAAGTCAAGGAGAAAATGTTGCAAGCAGCCAGAAAGAAACAATTTGAGTATTGTGGAAACACAATCAGGATAACACAAGATCTAGCATTTCTACATTAAGGGATTGAAGGACTTAGAATTTGATATTCCGGAGGTCAAAGGAGCTAGGATTGAAACCAAGAATCATCTACCTAGTAAAACTGAGTATAGTACTTCAGGGCAAAATATGGACTTTCAATGAAATAGAGGACTTTCAAACATTCTTGATGAAAAAACCAGAGCTGAATAGAAAATTTGACTTTCAAATACAAGAATCCAGAGAAGCATGAAAAGGTAAATAGGAAAGAGAAATCATGAGGGACTTACCAAAGTTGAGCTGTTTTGTTTACATTCTTCATGGAAAGATGATATTTGTAACTCATGAGACCTTTCTCAGGATTAGGGTAGTTGAAGGGAATATACATATATATAGACAAAGGGCACAGAGTGAGTTGAATATGAAGGAATGATATCTAAAAAATAAAATTAAGGGATGAGAGGAATATATTGAGAGAGGGAGAAAGGGAGAGATAGAATGGGATAAATTATCTCACATAAAAGTGGCAAGAAAAAGCTGTTGTAATGGAATGGAAGAGGGGGCAGGTGAAAGAGAATGAGTGAATCTTGCTCTCAATGGATTTGGCTTAAGGAGGGAACAACATACACATTCAATTGGGTATCTTACCATACAGGAAAGCAGCGGGGAAGGGGATATGAGGTGGGGGATGATAGAAGGGAGGACATATTCAAGGAGGGGGCAGTCAGAAGCAAACACTTTTGAAAAGAGACACGGTCAAAGTAGAAATTGAATAAATGGGGGACAGGATAGGATGGAGGGAAACATAATTAGTCTTTCACAACATGACTATTATGGAAGTGTTTTGCATAATGATACATGTGTGGCCTATGTTGAATCGTTTGCCTTCTCAAGGAGGGTGGGTGGGGAGGAAAGAAGGGAGAGAATTTGGAACTCATAGTTCTAAAAACAAATGTTAAAAAAATTGTTTTTTACATGCAACTGGGAAATAAGATATACAGGCAATGGGGCATAGAAATCTATCTTGCACTACAAGAAAGTAAGGGGAAAGGGGATAAGGGGGAGAGTGGGGTGATCAAAGGGAGGGCAAACTGGGGAAAAGGGCAATCAGAAGACATGCCATCTTGGGGTGGGAGGGCAGGGTAGAGATGAGGAGAAAATTTGTAACTCAAAATATTGTGGAAATGAATGTTGGAAACTAAAAATAAATTTAAAAAAATAAAACGAAATTATCAAAGAAAACTGCTGTGATATATTAGAACCAGAAGGCAAAATAGAAATTGAAAGAATCCACTGATCACTGCCTGAAAGTCATCCCCAAATGAAAATACCCAAGAACATCATAGCCAAATTCCAGAGTTCACAGAGCAAGGGGAAAGTAGTGCAAGCAGCCAAAAAGAAACAATTCAAATATCATGTAGCTACAATCAGAATTACACAAGATCTGGCAGCTTCCACATTATAGAACCAGAGGGCTTAGAATATGATATATAATGTAAATGAGTTAGGATTACAATAGAGAATCACCTACCCAGCAATATTAAATATAATCTTTTAGGGAAAGAAATGGATATTTAATGAAATAGAAGACTTTCAAGCATTTCTAATTAAAAGACTAGAGCTGAATAAAAAATTTGACTTCAAAATACAATACTCAATCAAGAGAAACAAATGGCAAAAAAGAAAGAAGAGAAACCATAAGAAATTCGATAAAGCCAAACTTTTATATTTCTATGTGGCAAGATAATGTCTGTAGCTCTTAACTTAATTATTTATAAGAGCAATTAGAAGGAATATACAGAGACAGAGGGTGTGGATATAATGTGACTTTATTGGGATGATACCCCCAAAAAAACAAAATAAAGGGATGAGAAAGAAAACTGCATTGGAGGAAGAAGGGGGGGTGGAGATTGAATGGGGTAAATTATTGCACATAAAAGAGGCATAGAAGAGCTATTCTAAATGAAGGGAAGATGGGGGTGGGGGTGGGCAAACCTTAGTCTCATCAAAATTGGTTCAAAGAGAATAACATACACACTCAGTTGGATATAGAACTCTATATTAACTACAAAGAAGTAAAAATGGAGAGGGACCATAGAAGAGGGAGGGAGGCCTGATAAAAGGGAGTGTATATTGGGGAAGTTAGTGTTCAGAAGTAAAACACTTATGAGGAGGGAAAGATTGGGGGGTAAGAAAGAGGGGGATAAACAGGCAAAAAATAGCATGGAGGGAGATACACAGTTATCATAACTATAAATGTGAGTGCGATGAACTCTCCCATAAAATGGAAGCAGATAGTAGAATGGATTACAAATCAGAATCCTACAATATGTTGTTTACAAGAAACAGATTTGAAGCAGAGAGATACACACAGGGTAAGTAAAGGTAAGGGGCTAGAGCAGAATCTATGATGCTTTAGGTGACACAAAGAAAGCAGGAGAAGCAGCCATGATCTCAGACAAAGCAAAAGAAAAAAATAGATCTAATTAAAAGGGATAAAAAAGGAAACTATATCTTGCTGAAAGGTACCATACACAATGAAGTCATATCAATACTAAACATGTGTACCAAATGGCATAGGATCCTAATTCTAGGGGAGAAGTTGAATGAATTACAGGAGGAAGTACATACTAAAACTATACTAGTGGGGTACCCCAACTTTCCCCTCTCAGAACTAGATAAATGTAACCAAAAAATAAACAAAAAGGAAATTAAAGAGGTGAACAAAATTCTGGAAAAGCTAGATATGATAGATCTCTAGAGAAAATTGAATGGGAATAGAAAGGAATATGTTTTTCTCAGCAGTGCATGGCACCTACACAAAAATTAACCATTAGGACATAAAAACGTTACAACCAAATGCAGAAAAGCAGAAATAGTAAACACATACTTTTCAAATCATAATGAAATAAAAATTATATTCAATAATGGACAATGGAAAGAGAGACTAAAAATTAATTGTAAATTAAAAATCTAATCCTAAAAAATAAGTGGGCCAAAGAACAAATCATAGAAACAATTGATAATTTCATTAAAGAAAATGACAACAATGAGACAACATACTAAAATTTATGAGATGCAGCCAAAGTGGTACTTAGGGAAAAATTTATATCTCTAATTGCTTACGTCAATAAAATGGAGAAAAAGCAAATCAATGAATTGGACATGCAACTAAAAAAGCTAGAAAAAGAACAAATTAAAAATCCCTAATTAAACACCAAATTGGAAATCCTGAAAATCAAAGGAGAGATTAATAAAACTGAAAGTAGGAAAACCCTTGACATAATAAATAAAACTAGAAGCTGTTTTTACGAAAAAAACCAACAAAATAGATAAATCATTTGGTTAATTTAATTGAAAAAGGAAAGAAGAAAACCAAATTTCCAGTATCAAAAATGAAAGGGGTGAATTCACCATCAATGAAGAGGAAATTAATATAATTGTTAGGAGCTATTTTGTTCAATTGTATGTCGATAAATTTGACAATCTCAATGAAATGGATGAATATCTACAAAAATATAAATTATCCAGATTAACAGAAGAAGAAATAAAATAGTTGAATAACCCAATCTTAGAAAAAGAAATTGAACAAGCCATCAATGAGCCTCCTACGAAAAAACCTCCAGGATTAGATGGATTCATAAGCGAATTCTATCAAACATTTAAAGAACAACTAATCCCAATATTATATAAACTATTTGGAAAAATAGGCTAAGAAGGAGTCCTACCAAATTCCTCTTATGACATAAATATGATACTGATACCCAAACCAGGAAGAGCCAAAACAGAGAAAAAAATTCTAGACCAATTTCCCTAATATTGATGCAAACATTTTAAATAAAATACCAGCCAAGAGATCACAGCAATATATCACAAGGATCATATACTATGACCAGGTGGGCTTTATACCAAGAATGCAGGACTGGTTTAATATTAGGAAAACTATCAGCATAATTAACCACATCAATAACAAAACCAACAGAAATCATATGATTACATCAATAAATGCAGAAAAAGCCTTTGGAAAAAATATAGCACCCATTTCTATTAAAAACACAGGAGAGCGTAGGAATACATGGAGCTTTCCTTAAAATATAAGTAATATTTTTCTAAAACCATCAGCAAGCATTATCTGTAATGGGAATAAGCTAGAAACCTTCCCAGTACAATCGGGGGGGAGGGGGGGAAGGAAAGATGCCCCTTATCACCTATATTATTTAATATTGTGTTAGAAATGTTAGCTATAGCAACAAAAGAAGAGGAATTGGAATAGGCAATGAGGAAATAAAGCTATCACTCTTTGCAGATGATACAATGTTATACTTAGAAAATCCTGGAGAATCAATGTGTACAAACAGTTGAAATGTGCTCAGTCACTAGTGCTTTCTCCCAGGCTCCTTCCTTGTGTGTGTGTGTATCTGTGTGTGTATAGACAAAGTGGCTTGTACAAACAGTTAAAATGTTCTCGGTCACCATTACTCTCCCCGGCTTTCTTCTTGTGTGTATGTGTGTGTATGTATGTACAATAAGAGACGAGGACCTCTAATGTTAACATTGGCTTACAAACAGTGCTGTTGGGTAGGGAACTGCTGCAAAGTGTTACATAACACTTTCCAAAGACAAACCATTTGGATATGGAACACACCCCTACTTCACTCCCCTAGTGCAGGTAAATAACAGGTAACTGGATAGTATGATCTTGTCAGTCTGAAGCATAAAGCTTTGGAAAAATAGGTTTATAAATAAACCTGGGGAACAAAATGATATTTTTATTAGAGGACATCTTTAATTCTAGGGAATAGCTGGTCCTTTGAATTTCACATGACTTTAAAGAAGCTGATACTGGAAAAATGGATATTGAACATTAATAATAATGATAGTAGTAGTAGTAACTGGCATTTTTATAGTGCTTTAAGGTTTGAAAAGTGCTTTACATACATTATCTCATTTGAGTCTTACAACAACCTTGTGAAAAAAATGTGCTACAGATATTATCTACATTTTACAGATGAGTATACTGAGGCTGGCAGCTTAAATGACTTGTTCAAGGTCACAGAGATGGTGTCTAGGGTGGGATTTAAACCCAGATCTTCCTGACTCTAATTTCTGCACTCCATTTACTATGTTATAATGTTCCAATATTTTTACTTGGATTCCAACTGTGTAGCCTGATCTGATAGAAAGAGATTTGACTCATCTATATACTAGCTATAATATGAGACTTCCTCTGAGCTTCAGTTTCTTTGTCTATAAGACAGGGTGCTCTCTGAAATTTTGAGTTGCAGAGCTGGTGTTGACCCACAGTGGAAGAAGGAATTCCTCACCAAGACCTCCCTACACAAATAAAATAAGAAGCCTTGTCCCAAATTGACAAACCATACCTTAAAGCCTCAGTTTCCTTATATGTAAAGAGAGAATAATAATACTTGTACTATCTATATCTGAAGTTTTTTGTGAGGAAAGTGCTGGATAAACCTTAAAGTGATATATAATAATGTTGAATTATTATTATTATTTTTGTTATGGTCATTATTCCTCTCTTTGTATGGGGAGTTGCTTTGCCCTTATATCTCCTTGTCCATATAGATGGCAATTTCACTAGGAGATGATTTGAATTCAGTCTAAACAACCCTGGCAGTTTAGTAAGAGTCTAAGGAGGATGTGCTTCCAGCTGTGAATGACTTCAACTCATTAGCACCATTGTCCTTTCTTTTCTTATGGTTCTGATATTTTTGCCAAAAATGATTTCTTTAAAGTAAGGAAAAATTATACTCAATTACACATAAGCAATTAACCTTTTTTATTTTAAAATATATTTGTAAGATGTAGCTTTTGTAATTTTAGGGAACCAAGGAATAAAACATCTGTTCAACAAAGATGAACTACTGAAGGCCTCTCTGTCCTTGTCACATGCTCGTTCGGTGCTCATCACCACTGGATTCCCTACCCATTTCTCTCATGATCCACCTGAAGAGACTGATGGTCCCCCAGGAGCTATCGCAATAGCCGCCATTTTGCAAGCGTTAGAAAAAGAGGTTGCCATTGTTGTTGATGAGAGGGCCATGAGCTTGCACAGAAAGATTATTGAAGATTCAGTCCATCAAGGTGAGTTGAACCAAAGGAGAAGCATGTGGGCATGGATTACATACTTTTTCTCCAGGGTATTAGGACTAGTTTCAGTTCCCTAGGTTAGTCTTAGGCTGTGGAAGAAGCCTGAACTGAATTTTATTCCAAACCATAAGCATTACTAAGTGGCTACTAATTGCTAAATAAGATGCATGTGTACCCATCTCCCAGCTCTCCCCTTTTGGTGGGTTGTTGTTGTTCTGTTGTTCACCACTTTGGACCTCAGCTTCCTTCTCTCTAAAATCATTTGATCTTAACAGTCTCTTCCATATTTGAAGTATGGTGACTATTTCCTATTAGACTTGTAGTTTTAGGAAGTAAACATGGAATGATTTTGACTTCAGTTCTTATTTGTCTTGACTTACGGTCTTGACTGATTGATTTTTTTGCTGACCAAGTTCCTAGAATCACTTTGATTCTCTGTAATCAATCTCCTGAAATCTCAAGCTGTGGACTCCCACTGTACATAAATTCTGATCCCCATCTGGCTCAGCTGGTGACTTGAATGCATGATTTGATACAGTGGATTTTGGAAAGCTTTTATTAAATTTGGAAGAAAAAGATGAAGACCTTTAGGTCTTTCAGTGGGAATGATTTCAGCCCTACTTGTCACTTGAATGTAAATAACTTCCAATTATCTGGGGAAAACCTAAGATTGTGAGGTACTGCTAAGTAGAAATTCCATCTGGATGAGAATGGGGATATTCATCCACTTATTATAATACCCAGATCTCATTCATGATAAATTTGTGCTTGGTAATATAATCTGGATCGTCATTGGTGCTCTGTGATTCTACTCTACTCTTATTCACTCTGTCACTCATTTCCCAGAATTCTTCTCGTTGTCTGAAGCATCCCTTCACCCTCAAGCTTAATATTATAGCCTCCTTAATTGAGAAAATTGAGGCCATCCTAAGAGAACTCCTTCAACATTTCTCAGCACCTCTATCCATCCTCCCTTCTCTCCATTCTGTCTCAGAGGAAGAAGTGGGCCTACTCCTTGCTACAGTTATCTGCATCCTTGATCCATTCCCTTTTGCCTTTCTGAGGACCTTGCAACTATCTCCTCACTTGCATTTATCTTCATTTTCTCCCTTTTCATTGCTTACTTCCTCTTTTGGGCCTAGTCTAGATCAGGCTAGTTCACACAAGTGTGAAATTAGAATGCCATGAGAAACTCATGGGCCAAAATATTCATTAAGAATAAATTTATTTACATAAAAGGTTTAAAAGTGTATGATCACTAACTCAAATGGACGATTGTCTCCTGTGCCTCTACATTTGCCACAGGAGTGTCGGGTTGGAAAGACATCCCACAGGGCTGTGAGAATTCCATTAAACTACCACATGCCAATGCTTCATGAAGAAGCCATGTCAATGGTCCCCTAGGCCAACCAAACCCAAGGTTGGCCTTGTTGTCCCTATAAAGAAAAACTGCCCCAACCGATGTAAAAGAGATGCCAATACTTGTCCTACCGCATTCCCCATCTGTTCTCAAATATGCTCAGGCCTAAAGAAATCTGTCCATTGGCTCAACCATCCAGGTACCATTCAATCTCTCTCTTCCCTTTCATTGGTAACCTTCTTGAAAAAGCTGCCTATACTTGATGCCTTTCCTTCTTCACCTCTCCTCAACCCCTTGGAATGGTGTTTTTCTCTTCACCATTTGTAATGGCAAGTAAAGTAGGAATTTTTGTTGTCTTTTGTTCTGGAGTGCTTCTCAGCACTAAGGCAATCAAATACCTTTGAGTTTTGCCTTTGTTTCAAATCAAGAGTCTTTGATTGAATCAGGAGCCTTTGATGACCTACTTAAGTGACAGGAAGGCCTAGGTCACATGGGTTTGAATCACACGGTCGTGATACCCTCTGACCCTGAAGAAGTGTATATATACTCTGAGGTTTGCATTTTGCTTGGGGCTCACTCACTGGAAGAGAGTTGTCTGGTCAAATCACACAAGACTCTGGGTAGCCATTAAGGAGCCCCCTGACTTTGAAAAACCCAGATACTGGTGCTTCTCTCTCTGGTAACTATGTATATAATGTTTTGGTCAGATGGCTAGAAGCCTGTCTGTTGATTTGTGTTATTTTGCTCTTTTTATATAATTTCTGTTTGTGTTTTCTCTCAAGTTCAGGGTGCTGACTTTTTCCCCTGAACTAACTGAATGATATATGTATATTTAATTAAAATGTTAACTCCTTAAAGTTGCTTTCCTTAGAAAAGCAGATCAAAGAACCTGTGCTAGTAGCCTTCCTGTGTGCTGGTGTTATTGGCCTTATACAGCCACAGTAGTGGCAAGTAGCATTGTTGTTACACCATTCAATGGAAATTTATTCTTTTAAAGGTCAGCAATGACCTCCCAATAAACAAATAATAGAATTTTAGGACCAGAAGGGAAGTTATAGAACATTAAATCTATCTTTTCCCATGTTACAGGTGAGAAAAATGAGGCCCAGAAAGGGAAAATGGTCTTATTTCATTTCTCATCGATTTGACCTCCCTAAAGCATTTGATATTGTTGACCACCTCCTCTTCATGGAAGCACATAAATGGGGTTCTTCTCCCTTGACTTCAGAAATAATGTATTCCTTGTTCTCTGACTGCTACTCTAACCATCTCTTCTCTGTGATTCTTTGTCCTCTTCCCATTCCCTTTAAGATAGGTATTTCCTAAGGTTATGTCTTTGAACTTTTCTCTTTTTATTCTTTGCTCTTGGCAATCTCTAGGGCATCAATGATGACTTATATGCCAATAATTCACAAATATATATGTATATAATATGTATATGTACACACAAATACATGCACATACATGCATGAATCTATGTGTATGTACGTGTGTGTACATATATATGTATATGCATATACATATATATATATATATGTATATATATATTAAAAGAGGGGGAAGGGAAGGGAAAGAGGGAGAGAAGTCGCTAGGTGGCACACTGCTGGACATGGAGTCAGGAAGACCTGAGTTCAAATCCGACCTCACACACTTACTAATTGCTTGGTCCTGGGCAAGTCACTTAATATTTCTCAGTCTCAGTTTTCTCATCTGTAAAATGAAGATAACAACAGTACCCATCTCCTTGGGCTATTGGAAGGATAAAATGAGATATTTGTAAATGGCTTTGCAACTTCAAAGCACACATGCTAGATTTTAATATGTCGTTGTTATTATTGTCATGTGCATGTCTAGTCTTCACCCATCTCCTGAGCTCTACTCCCATGTCTTCGGTTGCCTATAGAATGTCTGCAGCTGGGTGCTCCCTGAAGCCTCCAATGGAGCGTTACTGTCTTGCGCTCTCAACCTGCTTCTCCCGACTTCGCCATTCCAGCTACTATTGCTACCATTCACTCAGTCTTCAAAATCTTCCTGTTATTTTTTGACCCTTCCTTTTCCTTCTTAGGTCGAGCCAGTTACCAAGTCCTATCAACTCTACCTCTACAATATCTCTGCTTCCTCTCTATTCCCTCTGTTCCCACCCTAATGTAGGTCTTTACTACTTGTGCTATTGCGATCATTTCCCAATGGGTCTTCCCATCCCTCTTCTCTCCTTCCTCCAAAACCTCCTTTGCTCTGATGTCAGATTAATCTTCCTTATTTAATTACCAGAGAGTGCTACCGGCCAAGTGCCTGATCCTTTTCAGTGGTGCGGGCCAAATGTTGGTGTTCTTGGCCCAAACAAGAGGGTACTCAGAGGTAACACGATGTTCTCTACGGTCTTGAGAGAGCTACCTCTGTTTCCCAGCACTGCCCTTTTTTGTGGGTGGCAACACTCATCTGGTAAGTCTCAAAGTATGATATGTGTGGATTTTATGCAATTGACTCTTATGGCGTGTGGTGTCCACACCCCCTTGGAAATTCCACTACCTTTGCTTCACTGCTGTGTTTTAGGACTTTAAACACAAAAGTAAGCATAATGAAATTGATTGTTTAATCAAAGCTTACCCATATAAAGTTCTTTACCCTTAACCATAGAAAAGGAGGAAAAGACTAAGTGTATTCAATCAATTACCACATGCACCGGGTTCCCACAGTTTTCAGAGCTTCTAGTCTCTAGGCAAGCCCTTCTACCCAAAGGGGAGAAAAACAATCTATTCTCCGTGTTTTGATAACTATCATTTATAGTGCTTTCAGCTTTGCAAAGTATTTCTTATATCTTATCTCATTAATCCACACAACAATCCTGTGAACTAAGGGCTATTATTAAACTTTTTTTTAGAGATTGAGAAAGAGAGGCTGAAGGAGGTTAAGTTACTTGTCCAAGGTCACACAGCTAATCATTATTTTGAGGCAGGATTCAAACTTAGTCTTTCTGAGTCCAATCCTGTCATCCTATTCCCTAGGCTACCTAATTGCTTCTTAACTAAAATCTTCCAGAGACATAACTTATTAGTAGACAAACATTCTTGTCTAGACAGTGACTAGACAGAAATTGCATTCAACAGAATTCCTCTTGCTGATCAGAAAAGCCCTCTGACGCAAGCAATTTCTAACACATGTTTTAGTAATAATAAAACACAAGATGAAGAAATTCAAGAGCAATGAAAAAAAGTATGTAGGTTTCAGTTAGAGTCTTTGAATTATTTACCACAGTGAACAGTAATAATATTTGTGGGGAAGGTCTGTCTTCGCAGAAAACTAAGAACAACTCTTTTAATCTGGTCAAAGGCATACTTCACTCTTGAGTTGGTCTGAGGGAAATTTTTGTTTGTTGATCTACTCACCAGTTCTGAATTTGGGAGGTGAAGTAGATTAAGTATATTTCGCATTTTGATTAGGACTTTAATTAAAGAGACACTAAGAAGCAAAAAAAGCCAAAAACCTACCAGACCACGGAGATCGTAACAATATGAATTCCTTTTTTCAAACTTTTTCCAATTAATAAGAATTTATTTTCTCTCCTTTCTCTCTCCTTCCTCCTCCCTCAATTTTTTGTTCACTTATTTATTTTAACCTTCATTTTAAAAAAACATTTCTGCTCCAAATTCTCTCCCTTCTTCCTGCCCCTTCCCCACCCACTGAAAAGGTTAAAAAAAATATTGATTATATATGTGAAGTCATGTAAAACATATTTCCAGGGCAGCTAGGTGGCACAGTGAGTGAAGCGCCAGTCCTGGAGTCAGGAGGACCTGAGTTCAAATTCAGCCTCAGACACTTGACACACTTAGTAGCTGTGTGACCATGGACAAGTCACTTAACCCCAATTGCCCTGCCTTCCCTCCTCAAAAAAAAAAACCAAAACATATTTCCATATTAGCTATGCTGAAAAAATACAACATAAGCACAAAACATAAAGTGAAAAAAGTATGCTTCAATCTGCACTCAGAGTTCATCAGATCTCTCTGGAGGTGGATAGCATTTTTCATCATGAGTCCTTTGCAATTGTCTTGGATCATTGTATTTGTCAGAGTTGTTGTCTTTCTTTTTTAATTGTTTTTTAGATTTTTTTATTTTTAGTTTACAACAGTTCCACATGTTTTTGAGTTCCAAATTTTCTTCCCCTCTCTCCCCTTCCCCCTCCTCCAAAAGACGGCATGGAATCTGATATATCCTCTACATATACCTTCGCATTAAACTTATTTACACAACAGTCAAGTTGTAAAGAAGAATTATGACCAATGGAATGAATCACGAGAAAGAAGAAACAAAAACAAAAAAGAAGAGAAAAAAAGGGCAAATAGTTTGCTTCAATCTGCATTCAGACTCTGTAGTTCTTTCTCTGGATATGAATAGCACTTTCCATCATGAGTCCTTTGGAGCTGTCTTTGAGTCTTGTATTGCTGAGAAGAGCCAAGTCTATCAAGGTTAGTCATCACAGAATCAACATGTCTGTGATTGTGTACAATGTTCTCCTGGTTCTGCTCCTCTCACTCAGCATCGTATCATGTAGGTCTTTCCAGGTTATTATGAAGTCTGTGTCTTCCCCATTTCTTATAGCACAATAGTATTCCATTACATTCATATACCACTGCTTGTTTAGCCATTCCCCAATTGATGGGCATCCCCTTGATTTCCAATTCTTTGCCACCACAAAAAGAGCTGCTATAAATATTTTTGTACATACAGGTCCCTTTCCTACTTGTGTGGTCTCTTTGGGATATAGCCCTAGGAGTGGTATTCCTGAGTCAAAGGGTATTCACATTTTTATAGCCCTTTGGGCATAGTTCCAAATTGCTCTCCAAAATAGCTGGATCAGTTCACAACTCCATCAACAATGTATTAATGTCCAATTTTCCCAATCCTCTCCAGCATTTATCATTTTCCTGTTTTGTCACTTTAGCCAATCTGACAGGAGAGATTTGGTACCTAAGAGTTGTTTTGATTTGCATTTCTCTAATCAATAGTGATTTAGAGCATTTTTTCATATGCCTATAGATATCTTTAATTTCTTCCTCTGAAAACTGCCTGTTCATATCCTTAGACCATTTCTCGATTGGGCAATGACTTGTATTCCTACAAATTTGGTTCAGTTCCCTGTACATTTTAGATATTAGGCCTTTATCAGAGACACTGGTTGTAAAGATTTTCTCCCAATTTTCTGCTTCCCTCCTGATCTTTGTGGCATTGGCTTTTTTTATACAAAAACTTTTCAATTTAACATAATCAAAATTATCCATTTTGCATTTTGTAATGTTCTCTATCTCTTGTTGGGTCATGAATTCTTCCCTTTCCCATAAATCTGATAAGTAAACTATTCCTTGCTCTCCCAAATTGCTTATAGTATCAGCCTTTATTCCTAAATCATGAACCCATTTTGACTTTATTTTGGTATACAGTGTAAGATATTGGTCTATGCCCAGTTTATGCTATACCATTTTCCAATTTTGCCAGCGGTTTTGTGAAATACTGAATTGTTGGCCCAGAAGCTGGATTCTTTGGGTTTATCAAAGAATAGATTGCTATGGTTGTTGGCTACTGCGTCTTGTGTACCTAACCTATTCCACTGATCCACCACTCTGTTTCTTAGCCAGGTAATTTTGATGACGGCTGCTTTGTAATACAGTTTAATATCTGGTATGATTAGCATTTCTTTTCATTAATTCCTTTGATATTTGGGACCTTTTGTTCTTCCAGATGAATTTTGTTATTATTTTATCTAGCTCTGTGAAATCATTTTTTGGTGGTTTGATTGGTATGGCAGAGTTGTTGTCTTTCAAAATTGACAATCTTCACAATATTGTTACTGTGTACAATGTTCTCCTGGTTCTGCTCACTTTACCTCAATTCATATGTCTTTTCACATTTTTCTGAAACCACCTGCCTCATCATTTCTTATAGAACAATAGAATTCCACCCTAATCATATACCACAACTTGTTTAGCCATTCCCCAATTGATGGGCATCTCCTCAATTTCCAATTCTTTGCCACCACAAAAAGAGCTGCTATAAATATTTTTGTAGATATGGGTCCTTTTCCCACCAACATCTCACACCACATACCAAAATAAGGACAAAATGGGCAAATGATTTAGACATAAAGGGTGATACTGTAAGTAAATTAGGGGAGCATGGAAACATTTACTTGTCAGATCTATGGATAAAGAAAGAGTTTATAACCAAACAAGAGATGGTAAAGATCACAGGAAGTTAAATGGATAATTCTGATTACTTAATTAAAATGTTTTTGTACAAACAAAACCAATGCAGCCAAAAGGTGGTAAGGTGGATAGAATACTGGGCCTAGAGTCAGGGAGACTCACCTTCCTCAGACACTTACTAGCTGTGTGACCCTGGGTAAGTCATTTAATCCTGTCTGCCTCAGTTTCCTTATATGTAAAATGAGCTAGAGAAGGAAATGGCAATGGCATTTCATTATCTTTGCCAGGAAAACCCAAATAGGGTCACGAAGAATAATACACTACTGAAAAACAACTGAACAACAAAAGAAACTGGGGAAAAAATTTAATAGTATTTTATCTTTTCTAATTACATGTAAAGAAAGTTTTCAACATTCCCTTTCATAAGATTTTGAATTCCAAACCTTTTTCTCCCTCTCTCCTTCTCCCCGCAAGATGGCAAGCAATCTGATATAGGTTATACATGTACAATCATATTAAACATATTTTCATATTAGTCAGGTTGTGAAAGAAGAATCAGAACAAAAGGGAAAAACCAAGAGAAAGAAAAAACAAACAAAAAGATGAAAATATCATGCTTCGATCTGCATGCAGACTCCATAGCTCTTTCTCTGGATGTGGATAGTATTTTCCATCATGAGTCTTTTGGAATTGTTTTAGATCAATGTATTGCTGAGAAGAGCCAAGTCTGTCAAAGTTCATCGTTGCACAATGTTACTATTATTGCATACAATGTTCTCCTGGTTCCGCTCACTTCACTCAGTATCAGTTTATGTAAGTCTTTCCAGGTTTTTCTGAAATCTGCCTGCTCATCATCTCTTATAGCACAATAGTATTCCATTACATTCATATACCACAACTTGTTCAGCCATTCCCCGGTTGATGGGCATGCCCTCAATTTCCAATTCTTTGCCACCCCAAAAAGAGCTGCTATAAATATTTAAAATAAATAAAATAAAATAAATATTTGAAATCTGGTCTCTTGCCCCAATTTAAAGAAGGAAAAAAAATGAAATCCTTGCAACAAATATGTATAGTCAAGAAAAACAAATGTCCGTACTGGTTATGTCCAAAACCATGTTCCTCATTCTGAACCTTGAACCCCTTACCTTTCTGTCAGGAGCGGAGTAGCATACTTGATCATCAATGCTCTGGAATTGTGGTTGACAATTGCATTGCTCAGAGTTCTTAAGACTTTCCAAGTTAAATGAAAAATTTGGAACACAGTGGAGGCTTTAGTGCTAACCAGAAACCTAAGAGACACAGTTCATGTTGTAAGATTTACACCTCCTGCTGCTGCTGTATAAAGGCTCCGGGGCCATCCACTGAGCTCTGAGCCGTGCTTGCTGAGGACTTTTGTTCTTCACAGTCTGCCCCATTGTCACTGCCTGTTGTCTGACAATTCTTTACACTTGTAAGTGCACAAGATGTGGGTCTCCAAAGGTCACACCCAGTACACATTTTTCATTTCCATCCAATGGATAGATAGAAGGGGAGATATATAAGCACCCTAAGTCTTTTCCTCTCTCCTTATTGCTTCTTCCCAAATGGATACCCCAGCTTCATTCTATGTCACTTCTTATAAAAGGTTGAACCCAATTCTCCCATCTCCCTTCTCCCAATCTCCCATTTAGCTCCCCGCATAGTCTTAACTATGCTGGACTGCTTTTCTTTGTATCCCGAGCAATTAGCACAGTGCCCGGTACATAGCAAGTACTTTATAAGTGATTGACTTTCCAAAGCTTTCTATCTAGGGCCAACCCAAAGCATAGGACTGATGACTCTTTCCCTCCTCTGAGCCTACCAAAGCAGAGGTAGAAGGGCGGTTGTACTTAGGCATTGATCAAGCCATCTTTTTCCTCTTCAGGAAATCAGTGGATGGCTTCTTCTTTGCCCACCAAATGAAATTCATTCTGTTATGCTGTCCTTCAATTCGTTCCATATTCTGGTGCTACCCTTGCCTCTCCAGCTTCACCCTATATGAGTATTCTGGACCAATTCTTCCAGCCTAAGTGGATTAGTTTTATCATCTCCTATATACAATAGTATATTTAATAATGGCCAACATTAATATAGAGTTTCGGAGTTTGCCAAAGCTTTATAAACATTAACTGATTTTATCCTCACAAATACCTTGGGATGAAAGTGTTATTATCATTATTAGTATCATTTTACAAATGAGGAAACTGAGGCAAGCAGAGGTTAAGTGACTTATCTAGAGTTACACAGCTAGTAAGTGTCTGTGGCAGGATTTGAACACAGGTCTTCCTGACAGCCCTCTATCCACTGAGCCACCGAGCTGCCTCTGATTATTACTTTGTGCTTTTGTTCAAATGATTACTTATACCCAGGATGACCTCTGAAAGTGACTGGTAAGGTTTGAGGTTCAGGCAGCAAAAATTAAAGATTCCAGCTAAACAGAAGAATGAGTATTAATTTGGGATTATTTTGTCTTCCAGTCTCATATCTCCAACTAAGGTTATCTGCAGCATGATATGGTTGCCCCTTTGGTCAAATTTAATACACCCCATCCCAAACTTAATATCTAGTAAAATACAGAAAGAGAAAAGGTGACTTATGAGCAAACAGGATAAAGGAGGAAGACTTGTTCTAGTTGGGAGTCTTGGAGTAGGGCCAGAAATGACAGAAAGGCCTCACAGAAGAGGAGCAAGTCGGATCTTGAATTATTTATTATTATATTAATTAATGTGGGATCTGTAAGGTAGTGAGTGGATAATTCCTATCCATTCTTTCAGAGACAACTATTCTTACTCTGACCTTTGACATTGCCAGGTCTTCCTTAATGCATTTAGTTGCATTATTTATTTGCATACATGTCATATGTCCCTGTAAGTTCCGTGAGTGAAAAGATAATGTCTTAGCTAAATTGTGTATGTAATCCAGTATTCGCTGCAATTTTACATCCTGTAGTTACCTGATAAATGTTTTTTGAATTAAATTATTCTGAAACAACATGGGATTTTTAAAAGCTCTTTAAAAAGTCTACCAGCAATATAGCACAAAGGTCATCCTTATTTTGAGTCATACCCTAAACAAAAGCCTTTCTTTGAAACTTTGTATTCCCTACAAAGCATTAATAAATCCTTGTTGATTAACTTGAACTGATTTGACAAAGCCTTGTGGAAAGGGTCAACTCAAGGCCTGAATTATGCCTTGTAAAGGTCCCTCCTTTTATACTCATTCTCCAAACTGCTAAAGATAAAGAGATAATATATTCTGTCTCCCTAATTCAATTCAATGGAGAAGTAATAGAAAAATGTAAGAAGATATATTATCTCCCCAATTCAATTCAACAAACATTTGTTGACACTATACTGGACTCCTGGTGCAAGCAGAGGTGAATAAGACACAGTCCCTACTCTCAGAAGTAGCAAAGAACATAACAAATTCACAAGTATCTGCATACTTGAACTCTCTCTTGTCTTCCAGTCTCATAACTCCAACTAAGTTTATCTGCAGCATGATATGGTTGCCCCTTTGGTCAAATTTAATATACCCCATCCCAAACTTAATATCTAGTAAAATGCAGAAAAACAAAGGTGACTTATGAGCAAACAGGATAAAGGAGGAAGACTCGTTCTAGTTGGGGGTCTTAGAGTGGGGCCAGAAAGGCCTCACAGAAGAGGAGCAAGCTGGATCTGGAAGGACAGATGAGATTTCCATTGTCAGAGATGAGGAGAAGGGGTTCTAAGTAGAAGGAATGGCATTAGCTTGGCTGAAGTGCCTAAAACATTTATCATGATCAGTGAAAGTGAACGTCCTTACTTGACAGCTATAATCCAAGTTACACCAGCCTACCTAATGTAGAATGAGAGAAATCAATTTTCTTTTCCAATATGCCCTGCATCTCCTGGACTTATGTCTTAATTACAAGCTGATGCATGTTTATTGATGATGATTATGGTGGTGATTTCCAAGATGGTAGCTAGTGGCACAGTGAACAGAGCACTGGCCCTGGAATCAAGAAGAGCTGAGTTAGAACCCAGCGTTAGTCACTTCCTAGCCATATGACCTTGGACAAGCCACTTAACCTCTGTTCATCTGTTTTCTCAACTGTAAAATGGGGATCATGATAGCACCTTACAGGGTTGCCACAACAATGAAATGAGATGATGTTTGTAAAAGCACTAAACACAGTGCCTGGCACATAGTAGATGCTATATAAATAATTATTCTCTTCCCAAATGCAATTCCAGAGGATAGTCTCATCTGTTTTCTTTGTTTCAGGTGTTCTGAAGACAACAGTACCTCTGTTAAGTTACCAAGGTGAGGGAGTAGGATCAGCTTTCATGTTTTTGTGTAAGGATGGGGATCCCAAGTCACCAAGGTATGTCCTATCCTACAATATTATGTTGAAAAATTCAGAGTTCTGTGACTATTTCTCCCAAGGTGAAGTAACATTGTGCTTGCTCATTCATTCATTATTTTCATTCAGATATTTGCTAAAAGTCTATTACTTTATAAACCCAAAGATCCAAGTTTTTAGGACAAAAACTCATTATTTGACAAAAACTTCTAGGAAAACTGGAAAACGGTATGACAGAAACTAGGTATAGACCAACATCTCACACCATATACCAAGATAAAGTCAAAATGAATACATAATTAAGACATAAAGGGTGATACCATAAGAATGTTAGGAGAGGATGGAATAGTTTACCCATCAAATCTATGGATAAGGGAAGAATTTAGGACCAAACAAGATAGAGAGTACATTATGAAATATAAAATGGATAATTTTAATTATATAAAATTAAAAAGTTTTTACACAAATAAAACCAGTTTGACCAAAATGAGAAGAAAAGCAGAAAACTGGAGGGGGGTATTTTGCAACAAGTATGTCTAATAAAGGACTTATTCCTCAAAATATAGAGAATTGAGCCAAATTTATAAGAATACAAGTAATTTCCAATTGATAGATGGTCAAAGGATATGAATGGGCAATTTTCAGACAAAGAAATCAAAGCTATCCATAGTCATATGAAAATGCTCTAAATCACTATTGATTAGAGAAGTGTGAATTAAAACAACTGTTAGTTATCACCTCACACCCATCACATTGGCTAACATGACAAAAAAGGAAAATGATAAATGTTGGAGAACATGTGGGAAAACTAGAACAGTAATGTACTATTGGTGGAGTTGTGAACTGATCTAACCATTCTGGAGAGCAGTTTGAAACTATGCCCAAAGGTCTATAAAACTACGCATACCCTTTGATCCAGCAATACCACTACTAGGTCTATACCCCAAAGAGATTTTTTTAAGAGAAAAGAACCTATTTGTATGAAAATATTTATAGGAGCTCTTTTTTTTTTGTGGTGGCTAACAATTGAAAATTGAAGGGACACCCATCAATTGAGGAATGGCTAAACTAGCTGTGGTATATGATTGTAATGAAATATTATAAGAAATGACAAGCATGGTTTTCGAAAGCCTTGGAAAGACTTACATGAACTGATACAAAGTGATATGAGCAGAACCAAGACAAATCCCAAAGGACTCAGGATAAAAAAATGTTCTCTACCTCCAGAAAAAGAACTAATATAATCTGAATGCAGATTGAAGCATACTATTTTTACCTTCTTCCTTCCTTCTTTTCTTTCTTTCTTCCTTCCTTTCAGTTTCCTTGCACAAGATGACTAATATAGAAATATTTTCATGATTGCATATGTATAACCTATATCAGATTGCTTACCATCTCTTGGAGATTGGGAGAGGGAGGGAGAGATAGAATTTGGAACTCAAAACTTAAAAAACAATGAATGTTAAAAAATTGTTTTTACATATAATTGAGGAAAAATAAAACATCATTTTTTTTAAAAAACCTATTATGTTTAAGGCTTGAGCGCTGCAGATAAAAGATAATGACAATATGGCACCCACCCTCAATGAGTTTACAACCTATAAATGGGGTAAGGAATAATCAAATATATATGTGTATATATATATATGTATACACACACACATATATATGTATATATGATGCAAGATAGCATGTGATATGGGCAAAGAAGCTTCTAAACAAAGCAGGAAGGGTGATGCTTTCTTTTAGTTGGGAGGATAAAGGAAGGCTTTATGGAGGAGGTATCTCAACTGGCCTTAAAGGAAGAAAAGCATTCTGACAATATCAATGTGAAAGATGTGTTTCCTAGCTATGGAAATTGGCCCGTACTTGGTATAGAGGCAAGAACGTGTGGCATGAAGGGAAGGAGAGTGAAATAAACCTGGATTGGATCTGGATTGCAGAGCATCTTAAGTGTCAGGCTAAGGAATTTGGATTATCTCCTAGAAGCAACAGGGAGCCACTAGAGGTTTTTGAGCAGAGGAGTGACGTGCTCAGCCTTGTGCATTAGAATGATTGTTTTAGTAACTGTGTGAAGGATGGATTGGTGAGGAGACAGATAGGATGCAGAGAGATCAGTTCAGAGTATATTAAAATATTCTAGGAAAGAGGATGTGAGGGCCTGAACTCGGGTGGTGGCAATACGACTGGAGAGGAAAGTATAGATATAAGAGATATTATGGAGGTAAAATTGACAGGAGGGGCAGCTAAAGGGCTCAGTAGAGAGATCACTGGGCTTGGAGTTAGGAAGATGCATCTTCATGAGCTCAAATCTGGCCTCAGACCCTTACTAACTGTGTGGCCTTAACTCTGTCTGCCTTAGTTTCTTCCTCTATAAAATGAGCTGGAGAAGGAAATGGAAAATCACTCTCGTATCTTTGGTAAGAATGGGGTCATAAAGAGCTGGACACAACTAAGACAACTCAACAATAGCAACAAAACTGATAGAATTAATCAATGATTGAATAAAATTTTTCTGATAGATTCAGCTTAGGTACCACTTTCTCCATGAATTCTTTCCTGATCTCTCCAGTTTTTAGTATTCTTCTGTAGTAGGAAGGCCGAATTTATGATCTCAAAAACAATCATATATATTTGAATGGTTTGAAATCGCAAGGTATATAGAATTCTCTAAGCAGAAGGCATCAAAACATTTATTCAGGGCCCACTGTGACAGATTCACGAACCAGCCTCCCCATTCCAATATTGTGATCACAAGCCTCCAGGCCCAAAGCCCTATCAGGTGTGAAACCTGTGTGGGCGTAGATTGATGACTTAAGAGGGGCCAGCTCGGAAACCAATTGGTCTCTGGTCGTTGAGGCAGGGCTTGAGAACGCCAGAGGCTTGGCTTCGAGTCGAGGCAACAAACTACAGCTGAAGCCAAAGCAGAGCCGACCCCTGTGTGGACCCAGGAGTTTGAGCAAGGACTTGAGGCCAGTGAATATGATTTATGCCATCTTATTTTTCTGTGGCCTCCTGGCTACTCTTGTGAGGCGGGCCTACTAGGCCTGGAGGCTTGTGATCACGATGTTGGAAAGGGGAGGCTGGTTCGCTAATTTGTTGCTCTGGGGCCTGAATAAATGTCTTGATGTCTTCTTCTTAGAGAATTCTATATACCTTGCGATTTCGAACCATTCAAATATATATATGATCCTTTTTGAGATCATAAATTCGGCCTTCCTACTACATCTTCCCCATCTCAAATATTGCTAGATCCTTTGTCTAATCTCTCCTTTGCCTCATTTTCTTTCTTTCCTGTGTAGTATTTATCTGGGTTCCTGTTGTAAGAAATTGGAAAATTTCCAATTTTGAGAGAAGTTAAAAATCAAGGCAGATTTAGGGAAAAGATGATAGACTCCGTTCTGGCCAAATTGAATGGGAAGTTCCTGGAAGCACATCTAGGTGAGAATGTACAGCAGGTAGTTGGGAATGTGGGGAATTCAGGGGAGAGATTGGGACTGAGTATCAACATCTGGGAAAATGATAACCCAAACCATGCCAACCAATGAAATTGCCACAGGAGAGAGCGCAGGGAGAAAAGAGAAGATAGAGCCTTAGTGAGCAGCTGCACTTAGGGGGCAGGAGATAGAATAGGACCTGTGAAGAGTGGAAAGAGTAATAGGAAAGGCTCTGGAGGCCAGAGTATCAACAAAAGGGAGGGAGAGGCAGGGAGGGGCTCAGCAGTCAGGAGGAAGATCCAGAAAAGGAGACAGAGAAGGTGCGTCAGACAGATTGGAGAAGAACCAGAAAAGATTACTGTCAGGATAGAGGAAGAAGTTGGGCAATAGTGTCAAGCTCTGTAAAGTCAAGAAAGATGAAGACTAAGCAAAGACCATTTGGTTGAGCCGTTGATAAGTTTGGGGAAAGCACTTTCAAATGGATGTTTGGGTGGGATGCCAGATTTGTAGGATTTAAGAAAATGAGTGAAACTTGAGAAATTGGTGATAATTGCAGGATGTGTCAGGGAGGAGAGCTATAGAAGAATAGCTTGAGGAGACAGCAAGATTAAGTAAAAGTTGGGGTGTGGAGATCTAAGTATATTTATGGGCATCAGGGAAGGAACCAGCATATTAAGAAAAAGAGATGATTAAATTCATGTCCTCCTCTGCTCTGCCTCGGAGTCCATCTCTCTACTCCAGATGTAGCTCAAGTACCATCTTCTGTATGAAGTCTTTCCTGATCCCCCCAAATACTAGCGTCCTGGCTCCCAAACTACTGTGTATTTATCTTTCTTTGTACTTAGACTATTTATATTTATTCTGCAGATACTTCCATATGTCCTTGTCTTCTCCCTTAGAATGTGAGCTCCTTTTGAATAAAGACTGTTCCATTCTTTATATTTCAGTGCCTAGCACATGGTAGGTGGCTTATAAGTGAATGCTTCTTGATTGATTGGATAGACAAGATGTGTGAAAACATGGTGAGGTTTTGAATTGTGGAGGAGGGAAGATTGAGAGGCTCATGGCAGATGATTTTAATCTTATCAGAAAGAAGAAAACTAGGTCTTCTATTTTTTTTTTTGATCTGGCAGACTACTAGCAACCTCATTCTTTCAGAACATAGACCACAGAGTAGGGGCAATCGCGATACAGACTAGACTTGTGAATTTATTAGTTTAGAGAACTCCCAGGTGAGGAAAAGCTCTCTACCAATGCAAACCAGCATTCAACTAGGAGAACTTATTTTTGTTTAGAGTGTAAACAGAATCTAGTCTAGGAGAATTCCAGCCCCAGAGCATCAAGTCCATGCCCTTACATCCTTCCATTAGAGCCTAGGGTAACTCAGCTCAAGGGGGCGAAAACCAACCACAGTGGTCTGGGTAGAGAGATAGATTCCTTTGTCCAGATTGCTGGAGGCAGCTGAGTCTCATGATCAAGCCACGTTCTCAGGAGGAGGAGCTGAAGACTTTTAGCCCACTTACTCATTAACATGCCCACTCCTTCATTAATTGTTCACCTGTTGAGATTGATTTTCGCCTGTCAGTACTGAGAGACTGTGACTCTTCCAGGGCCATGCCACCAATATGCATCAGAGAGGGGACTTCTCTGGTCTTCTTGGTTTCAAGGCCAAGTTTTGAGGCCAGCTCTCTCTTCATTGTGTCAAGCTGTCTTACAAAAACAAACAAACCCCATTTACTTTATTCCATAGGAGGGATCCTAGCCCCCTAATTTTGGCTTAAATGAGTAGCTATATTTTATACATATAGTCCTAATATGATTGATTATCTGGATCCTTAGTCCCATATGAGATTGGTGCATTCTTGGTGAGGGTGGGAGAGAGGATACCATTAAAGCAAGAATGAGGACAGCTGACAAGAAAAGTGACAGCTGACAGTCTGATTAGAAGGAAGGAAACAATAGAAATATAAAAGCCACGGCAGTAGGGGCCTTTCAGTGTGAGGCAAACAGCCCTATCTGCTCCAGCATCCTGAACGACATCACTGTATCATTGAAGAATCCAGTTAAGTGTGTTTCTAACAAATGACCCAGAGTGATCAGAAGAAGATTATATTAGATCTATATCTCCTGCTTAATCTGACAGATAAGTGTATAGTAAGTACATTTTGGAAAAATTTTTCATCCAAATGGTTAAATTTTTATGCAAAAGTTTAGCACCAATTATTGGAAAATTCCTTGTTCCCCAACAAAGCCAAAAAAAAAGTCATTCTTGTATTTGGTAAGGAAAGGGTAGCTGGCCACATTCTGTAATGGCAAAAGAGTGAATTGCTTTCTTTGGGGGAAATGCATTAATTCTTCCAGATCAGAAGGTACCAATTAGTTAATTGCCACTTTCCATAGCTAAGTGGCCCCTTCTGGCCTGAAAAATCAATACACCTCTGCACAGTGTATAATTTAATTCTCTTTCTGTGCTTTAGGTTCAGACACAGAACAGTGCTGTGTATTCCTTCAGGAAGGGAAGGACTTATTGATCTGAATGGGGATTCTTATTTTAAACTCATTTCTCATTTTAACTGCAATAAGACCCAGCGGGAAACAGAAAGCCAGGTGAAAGCTGCCAGTCTCTTCTCACTCAGTTTAACAACACACAAATGGAAGTACTTTTTACTTTTGCAATAAAAATCCCTGTATAACATAAAGTTGCCCAAACCCCTGCCTATTCATTTCAAGCAATATCTGGTGCTGTAAAAGCCCAGCTCAGTAAAAGAACATGGGCCTTCCCCTTGACACCGATTGCAACAAGATTGGACAGGTGGGAACATTCTGAGTCAGGGTCCTTGAAGATGCTTCTACTCTGTGCTTTATTTGATGATATAATCACAGGAAATATCAAATAAACTCATTTTTTTTTCTCTGGTCCCATAGCATCTCCTACTTCAGAGTTCCCCAAATTTTCCTCATCTTGCTTCTCATAGGTACACACCGTGAGGATGTTAGGATCATTGCATTATGCCTTGGAGCTGGAAGGGACCTTATAGGCCATCTCATCTACCTCCCATTTTGCAGTTACGATGACCGAGGCCGACAGTTTAGGAGATTTGCCCGACATCAGAGTTAGCAAGTGGCAGAGCTGAGAAGGTAACTCAAGATCATAGGATCGTGAATCTAGAGACGTAGGGGCTTAGAAGTGGCCTGAACCAGCCCTTTCATTGTGCAGTCGAGGAAGCTGAAACCCGAAGAAAGTAAGTGAATGGCCAAGGTCACACATTTGCAGAGCCATGATTGGAACTCAGGTGCTCTGACTCCATGTAAGACAGATAACACTAGCACATAGGAGGGCTGCTAGTACAGGTTCACTCTTGATCTGGTCAGACAGGAAGACAGCTTCAGAGGAGTTAATAATCTTCCTTTGTTCTAGTCTAGTCTTCTCAAGAGGGAGTTTGCTAATGATGGGAGCACCGACTCCTACAGCATTCCCTAATCGCCCTTCCTGCAGGGGCCGGCAAGAAGAGGGGGCAACTATCCCTACATCTTGATGGGGTCAATCAAGATGGGCACCACTTGTGTACTCTCCTAGATCCCCCAAGCCTTAATAGGGGCCTATCAAGGCACACACAGCATTCCAGCTTGTGCATTCAACCCTAAGGGTTCCCCACTCACTGACAGTGTCCACCTGCTTTATAGGCATCAGACAATGAAGGCGTATCGCCAGTAATAGCCTCCAATTTATATTACCTCATCTTTGTATCTCACCGTGTAGTTGCAGTGGATATTTACGATTTAAGCACAAATGTTTATATTATTTATCATTATATAATGCTGTGCAAGCCTGGGAGAGATGTTTTGAACCATGATCATGAGAACTCATATCACACCTGGGAACAAGAGATTGTTATGGCTAAGAATCCTGGGAACTCATAACAAATAACAGAAATCCACCTGACACACATTAAAACCCACCTTACCCTCTAAATGTGGCATTCTTACCTCCATACCATTCATTCTCTGTCCCTTCTGTTGCACTACTCATCCACACCTTTACCCTGCAGCCACATGTTATGTATATAAATATACGGATTCTACCCCTCCCCCAACACATCTTCCTTTTTTTCTCAATTATGGCCTTCATCCCTTTAACCTTTCAGATTAAGGATTGGCAGAGGAGAGTGAGGGGATCCAGTATTTTGCAACAAGTCATAAGCATCTTTGCTATTTAACAGATAAGCCCCAATGCCCTGTTTAGAGAACAGCGTTTAGCTTAAAGCTAAAAAAAAGGAGGGCAGCTAGGGGGCTCAGTACATAGAGTGCCAGATGAGTCTTCCTGAGTTCAAATCTGGCCTCAGACATTTACTGATTGTGTGATACTGAGAAAGTCCCTCAACCTTGTTTTGCCTCAGTTTCTTCATGGTGCCAAATGAAAGAGAAGGAAGTGGCAAACCACTCCAGCATCTCCTACCAAGAAAACTCCAAATAGGATGACAAAGAGTCAGATGTGACTGAAAAATGACAGTGATGATAAAAGTAAAAATCACCTTAGGTTTCGTTTGCTTATGTCCTGCAAAGGGGGATTTTCAATGAATAAAAGTGCCCTTTTATTGAATGGGATGGAAAGGGGCTGAGAGGTAGAGACAGCAGGAGAACACAAAGCACTGCAGGAGCCAAGCTAGGCCACGACACAAATAGCTGACCCCAAATGGTCATTATTGCTGATAACTGAAAGAGTGCAGGACCAGATGGGGTTTGATTCCATTATCACGTATCATTAATGTTGTTGTTCAGTCATGTCCAACTCTTTGTGACACCCTTTGGGATTTTCTTGACAAAGATACCAGAGTGGTTTGCCATTTCCTTCTCCAGTGGGTGAAGGCAAACAGAAGTTAAATGACTTGCCCGAGGTAACACAGATCATAAGTTTCTGAGGCCAGATTTGAACTTAGTTCTGCCTGACTCCAGGCCTAGCGTTCTGTCCACTGAGCCATCTAGCTGCCTCTCTATCATTAATAGTGAGGTGGAAATGTCTGGCAGCACTCTGGAGGCAGGGAGAATGAGGTACCAGATCTGAAGAACGGACCAGGCAAGAATATAGGAACCAGACTACCAGTGACTGAAGCAAGGAGTGTGGAGACAAGCCTAGAGGAATGACCCCAACAGGGAGCCTCAGGTGTAAATCCAGGAAGCAAGGACACCCTAAGCCCATTGAGGTGAAGCCACAATGAATGAGAAATTGCAGCAGAGTCAGGACTAAAGCAGAATTTTTGTGGACTGGTTTTGGGTTCCTAATATTTTGATTAGGTGGGATCACCTCAGACCAGTCACTGCCAATCGATAAGCCTCAGTTTCCTCATCTGTAAAATGGGGATAATAGTAGCATCCACCTCCCTGGGTTGTTGTGGGGTTCAAATGAGATAATAGTTGCAAAATGCTCAGTATAGTGCCTGGCGTACAGTAAACACAAGATAAGTATTAGCTATTACTCTTCTTGTTAATTACTTTTATTATTAATTATTCCACAATTCTAAAATGGGAGCTTCTAAAGATTTAAATTTTTTTTAAAACAGCTTCATGTATATACACACACATGCATAATTACATTTGTATACATATGTGTATACGTACATACACTTGTTTATGTCAGTGAAATATATTAGCAGATTTAGTGTGCTGGAGCCAGGGAGCCATGGGTTCATATCCAGTCTCCGATATATACTGGTTTATGACCTTAAACAAATGACTTAACCTCTCAATGCCCTACACACTTCTCTAAGGTTATAAGTCACACAGAAAGAGCTGACCTGCCCTGGCAGAGTTTCCTTATTCAGTAGTTCCCTATACTAATGAAATCCTAGAACCAATCTCTGTCCCTATATATTTATGCCGGCAGCAGCTTGTTCCTGAGGGATATCACCCATAACCTGCTTCTTTTCTTTGCTCTCTGCAGATTTGATCACTTGGTGGCCATAGAGCGCTCAGGAAGGGCAGCTGATGGCAATTACTACAATGCTCGAAAAGTTAATATTAAGCATCTGGTTGACCCCATCGATGATCTCTTCCTGGCTGCACAGAAGATCCCTAGAATCTCATCAACTGGTAAGAGAGCATGGAAAACTTGGATTTAAGAGGGACAGTGTCTCAACATGGAACTCTCGACTGCTGAACCAAAGTTTGTTGTTTAGTCACGTCTGATTCTCTGTGACCCCGTGGACTTTGTCTGTGCGATTTTCTTGGCAAAGATAATGGAGTGGTTTGCCATTGTCCCTATTTTATATGAGGAACTGAGGCAAATAGGGGTTAACTTGCCCAGGATTGTAGCCAGTAAACGTCTCCGGCTGGATTTGGATTCAGATCTTCCTGACTCTAGGCCTGGTGCTCTAGCCACTGTTGCCCAGAACCAAAATTAGGACTACTCGGAATAGTTTACCTTTCTATGCTTTTATTTACAAAGGGCCGGACTACATATCTGGAGTTCTTAATCTTTTTTTTTTTTGTGCCATGGACCCCTTCTCAGAACAATGTTTTTTAATGCATAAAACAAAATACAGAGGATTACAGAGGAAATCAACTATATTTAAATAGTTATCAAAATGTATATTTTAAAACCCAAGTTCATAGATCGCAGGTTAAGAAGCCCTATTATATTTGTCTCATTTTATCCTTACATAACTATGTGAGGTAGGTGGGGCAGGTGTAATTCCCACTGTGCACATAAGGAAATAGACCTTGAGATGAAGAGTGATATCCTGAGATTACACAGCTATTTAGTGTCAGAGCCTAGATTAGAATTGATATAATGAATCAAATAACTGTCAGAGGCTACCCCAGAGTGGGGGAAAATCTACAACACTGATCAGTACATTGAAAAGTCTGAAAACATGTGCAATGTGCAACACCCATGGATCTCCCACCTCTGCAAAGGGGTAAGTGGGAGTTTCTTCTCCTAGCTCTTCTCTCAGGCCAGACTTATTCTTTGCAATTCCACAACATTCACTGGTGATTTTTTTTTGTGGCTGTTCTTGCCATTTCCATCGTTGTGGTCATTGTCCATATTGTTTTCTTGGCTCTGCTTCTTTCACTCTGCATCAGTTCATGCAAATCTTTCCATGCTTTTGTATTCATCATATTTGTCATTTAATGCAGCACAATAATATAGTTACATTTATATACCGCAGTTTGTTTTAAAAATAAGGAACATCTCATGAATGTGTGTGTGTGTGTGTGTGTTATCCTTGCACATGGCCTAGCTAATCTTCTCTGTACTGTTTGAGTGTTAGTATATGTGCTTCCAAAGTGAGTTTACAGCACAGTCATCCTTCTAAATGATATCCACAAGCATTCCAAAGAGTTTAACCTAACTACCCACAGAGGAAAACCAAGTAGATGAAGAATGCTTCTTGTTCAGGCTGCGATATGGAATCGACTGACACCTGATACTGCTGCTCCTGCAGTACTCTGGACAGATTGTGCTCATGGACAATGAGCAGAATTAAATGAGAGAGAGAAGAGGAGACTTGATCGTATCTGCAAGATTGTATGATGCTTTGCATGGCTGCACACTTCTCTCCTCACCTTAATTTAGCAAGCATTAAGTGAGCTATTTTGTTCAAGGGATATAAACAAAGAAAAAATAAGTGGCCCCTGATCGTAAGATGTTGCCATCCTACTGGGTGGATAGGACATAGATGGATAAGCAAGTACAAAGTATATACAAAATTATGCAATAAAACCCTGCCAATATTCTCCTAATGATATTATATTGTTGGGGACTTGCTTACCCCACAACTCTTGTAGGGGTTTCTCTTGCCCCACACTCCCAGGCCGTTGTCCAGCAAAGACCTGATCTCACGGGCAATGAAGGGACAGGAGCCAAGAATGGTGAGCAACTCCGTTTAATTAAGACAGTGACCAGATTTTTATAGCCTTTATTATGTAGTACTAGGACTGCCTTGGTCCGCCTATTCTCCGCCTACTCTCTGCCTATTCTTCTCCTATTCTCTTCCCCTTTCTTTCCCACGCTCTCCCCATGATTCACCTGTGCACAGGTAAATCCGGAAAAGACCCCTGCACCACGTTGCCAACAAGGGCGAGACCCTTCCTCCAGACTTCATCTTGTTCCTCCCATACCTCAGAGCCCTGAGGCTATCTCAGCTGGTTCTGGGCGGGGAGGTCCAACGATAGCTAGGGTAGGCTCTAACTCGTCCCGTTACATTATATGATTATGAAACATGGAATACTGGTCACCAAAGAATCAAAACTGCCTCTCACCCAAATGGCAAGATAGGGATAATTAGGCTAGGGCATATATTTTTAAAAATTCTACTGGTTCCTCTTGGTTTTTTATGCCACTGTCATTTCCTGATATACCCATTCTGTGGATTTCTCCTTTATGACAAGGGAAGATAGTTAAGTAGTGATAATAATACCAATAACTAGCATGTATATAGAGCTTTAAGGTACGCAAAGCCTTTTATGTGTTTTAACTCATTTGATCTTACAAAACCCTGGTTATCAGGTGCTGTTATCATACCCATTTTATAGATGAGAAAACTGAGGCTGACAGATATGAAATAATTTAGACTGTGACTATAACACTTGATCCATTGTACCACCTACCTTTAAAATCAAACAACATGGCAACCATGTCTAACAGTCTGTAGCATTCGACACCTGAATTTACCCACCTTTCTGTTTGTTTTCTTTTTTTGGAGGGGGAAAGGCAGGGCAATTGGGGTTAAGTGACTTGCCCAAGGTCACACAGCTAGTACATGTGTCAGGTGTCTGAGGCTGGATTTGAACTCAGGTCCTCCTGACTCCAGGGCCGGTGCTCTACTCACTGAGTCACCTAGCTGCCCCCTACCCACCTTCCTAATGAGAGGTAGGAAATGTCTCTTATAATCTGCATGCTGATATCATTTGCATTTCACGTGTCTTTTTGTATTGTTTTTATTTAAATTGTAGTAGAATGTAGTTTTCCTGCTTGTGCTTTCTCTGCTTTGTATCAATCTGTTCATAAAAGTCTTGCTATGTTTCTCTGAATTCCTTGTGTTTGTTGTTTCTTATGCTGTAATAATATTCCTTTATAATTCTACAGTTTATTCAGCCATTCCCCCACTCAGAGGTATTTTTCTTTTGTTCTGTTTCCAATTTGTTCTTGCATTTATATATCAAATCTATTTCATTGGTATAGGGAACTCCCAGATGAGGAAACTCCCTCTACCAATGCAGGGTTGGAACCTTCTCTGTAATTTATATAATGTTGGAAAATTGATTTAGAGCACCAAAAGGTGAAGGGGCCCTCCCTGAAATAGCAGTCAGTGAGTCAGAAGCAAGATTTAAATCCAGAACTTCCTGACTTTGAGGATTGCTCCCACTACAACTACGACCATGACTGTGATTATGACTGTGACTCTAACTACGACGACTACGACTACTACTACTATGTTCTGTCTCCATATTTCTCTTTTCTCTTCTCTCTCTCCTTTCTTTCTTCTCTTCTCTCTCTTTCTGTCTCTCTCTGTACCCTTCTTCTCCTCTTCCCTCCCCTTTTCTAACTTTGCCTCCTTTTCTCTGCTTTCCTCTCCCTTCCCCTCCTCTCCTCTGCTCCTCTCCTCTCCCGTCCTTTTCCCCTCTTCTTTCCTCTTCTCTGCTCTACTCTCCCATTCCTTCTTATTCTCTTCTCCTCTCTCCTCCCCTCCTTTCTCCCCTCTCCTGTTCTCACCCTCCTCTTCTCCTCTCCCCTCCTCTTTTCTCCCCACTCTTCTGCCTTCCTCTCCTCTCTTCTTTTCTCTCCTCCCTGTCTTCCTTCTCTCCCATTTCTCTTCAAACTATTTATTGACTTTTTCCCAAATGGTTAGACTAATTCACAGCTGCATGACCAGTGCATTAGTGTTAGAACATTCTAGATTACTGGAGAACTACACAAGATGTAGTATAAAACCTATCATTTAGGAGAGGTATGACTAGAAAAGTATGTGGGCTGGTCACATACTGAGAGTGAGGGATAACACTAAGGAAACCTATGTGCTTTCTTAGGACTCGTATGATATTAAGAGGATCATAGATTTAGAACTGGGACGGACTTCAGAGGTCACCTAGTCCAGCCCCTTCATTTTACAGATAAGGAACTCCCATGAGTTCCATGGGAGTAAAGTGATTGACCCAAGACCACAAGGCTAAGTGGATGGGAGATTTGAACATAAGTCCTCTGATTCTAAATCAGCATTTGTTCCACTGTACCGTGCTGACCATGTAGGATCATAGAATTATAGTTTTAGAAGGCACTCAGCACATTAGGTGGGATTCTCTGTGTGGAATTGAGGGGAAAACAAGGACAGGGGTTGTATAGGAAAAGAAAAAACATATGAGTACATTAATGGATCTGCTATTAAGTACAGTATGTGCTTTATCCTATCATCATAATGTGTCTAATTAAATAATATTTAAATAATAAAAAAATATTTAAATAATAATAATTAAATAAATATTTATTAGGCACTCACGGTGCACAGAGCACAGTGTTTCTGGCCCTGGGGAAGGTACAGAGATAAAACACAGTCTTTGCCCTCAGTGAGCCTAAAAGAACGCTGGGTTTGCAGTGGGAGAACGTGGCCTCCAGGACTGACTTTGCCACCAAGTGGTTTTGTGACCTTGGACAAGTCACACCTTAGGCATTTATATATGGCATGGTACTAGGGACTAGATCAGTTTCATTGGTAGAGGGAATTCTACCAGGGAAAGTGCCTCTCTCTGGGCCTCTTCTGTGAAGTGAGAGGGTTGTACCAGATGGTCTTTACTGTCTTTTCAAGGACCTGGCGCTGTGATCCTATAGGAAACTAGATAAAGGAGGTTCCGACTGCTTGCTCAATCATGTCAATAACTTGGTGCTGGTAATTATACTGTGACTTTATATTATTAGAAAAAAGATTAACAGCTTCCATGACTGACTATCTAGTTCTCCGTAATAGTAACAGGCAGCAGAGTGGCTCAGTGGAGTCAGGAAGATCTGAGTTTAAATCTGTCCTCAGACATTTACTAGCTGTGTGACCCTGGGCAAGTCACTTCACCTCTGTTTGCCTTAATCCACCAGAGAAGGAAATGGCCAATCACTCCAGTATCTTTGCCAAGAAAACACCATGAACAGTATGGCCCACAGCGTCATGAAAAGTCAGATGCGACTTAATAACAATGGTAACTTAGGTGCTCTGGAAGACACGATACTTCTGAAAGGGTTAATACATCTCCCAAAGAGATGCAGTCTCTTAGGGCAATGGGAAAATTAGGCTCATCTTCTTATATTCATTTACAACTCCATCTGAAGACTCCACAGTATTTCCCAGACTCATTAGTCCTCTCAGCTGCCTCTGAGGTTTCAATGAGACAATTAGGTGCCTCTGGGACTATCAGACAAGGACTGCAAATTGCTTTTGAAGTTCCCAGAAAGGCTGCTCCAGAAATAGAGGACAGCATTCTCTCCTCATTATCACCTCTTCCTCTCCAACAGCTGGCCTCCCGAGCTAGGGGACCTTTGTGCTTCCAAAGAGACTGGAGGGGTGGATAAGGTGATTGGCACCCAGCAGCCTGGTTAAGTAATCAAGTGTGGCAGAGTAGGGGGCAGCTAGATGGCACCACAGTGTGCAGAGCGCCGGGCCTGGGGTCAGGAAGACCTGAGTTCAGATCTGTCCTCAGACACTTGCTAGCTGTGTGACCCTGGGCATGTCGCTTAACCCTGTTTGCCTCAGTTTCCTCATCTGTAAAATGAGCTGGAGAAGGGAATGACAAACCACTCCAGTGCCTTTGCCAAGAAAATCCCCAGTGGGGTCACAAAGAGGCAGACACAACTGAAAAGACTGGACAACAAGTGGCATAGTAGAGAGCCCTGAGATTGGATTCAGGAGATCTGGGTCTGAATTCTTTATTAGTCTTGTGACCTTGGACAAGTCACGTAACTTCTCTGAGGCTGAGTTTCTACATCTATAAGAAGAAAGAGGCAGCAGGTGTAGTACATTTGAGTGGCTCACAAACCCCTTGGGGGTCCGAGACAATGATCCAATGCTAAACATTTCTTTTTTTTTTTAAGAGAGGGGAAGGCAAGGAAGTTGAGGTCACACAGCTAGCAAATGTCAAGTGTTTGAGGTCACATTTGAACTCAGGTCCTCCTGACTCCAGGGCCGGTACTCTACTCACTGTGCCACCTAGCTGCCCCTAAAAATTTCTTAATTGCACCTTAGGCAGTAAATGAATGTGGAAATTATGAGTAACATATTAATATTTAAATTAATTTAATTATCCTTTAAATTAACATATTAAATTGGGCCATTTTATTGTTGTCATTAAAAGGGTTCACAGAATAAAAAGCACTAAGAAGAGCAAAAAAGCTCTAGACTTGGGAGTCCAGAGAGACCTGGGTTCAAGTTGTGTGACCTTGGGCAAGTCATTTAACCTTTTGAGCCTCAGTTTCCTCATGGTAATGGAGAAAATCATAGTGCTTGTCAGATGAGATAACGTGAAAGAAGCACTTTATGAACTTGAAAGTGGGATGGAAATATTGGCTTTTATTAAAATGGTTCTACCTAGTTTTCAGGGTTATAGTGAGGAAAGTACTTTATAAAGTATTGTGAATACATGAGTTATTATTTCTATGGTCCCCAATGCGCTAGTCAGAGGTTCTTAGACTCCCAAGGGGTTTCAAAGGGTCTGTGATTTTGGATAGGAAAACCAATCTTTATTTTGACTAAGCTCTGACTGAAATTTTCCATTTTTTTAAATTATCAAAATATTATTCTGAGAAAGGGTCATTTAGTTTCACTAGACTCCCCAAACGGTCCATGACCAAGAAAAAGCTAATAACCTCTTCAGTGGAGGTGGATGCCGTGGGGAAATTCTTAGTATCTCCTCTTGAGGAGCTAAGCTTTCTGAGGTTGCTGGTGATAGACACAAAACCTCATCTAGTTAAGTAGCATTAAAAGCACTAGCTCAGAAGACCGGAAAGCTGGACTTCAGGGATGGCTCTGCTATTGAATTGCTGTGTGACTGAGTAACTCATTCCTCCCTGTTTGAACCTCATTTCCCATCTGTAAAAATGAGGGGGGTAGGATTAGATGACTAGAACAATTATCTCCAATTTTCCCTTTTAATGTTCCATGACTCTAATCAGGGATCCCTTCCCACATGTCTTTCCCTACCTGGTGCTCCCCTTACCTCAGCTTCCCAGTCCCTAAATATTAACAGCGTAGTGTGTAGTAAAGGTGTAACCCATGGCCCAGTGCCTCAAACTCTAGGCCTATTCATGGTGAATGACACCCCCCCAAATATCACTCTCTTGGGCTCATCATTTCTCAATGAAGAGTTTACTCTGGGAAATCTCCAAATATAATTCCTGTCTGGTCCCCATAGATTTGAATAACAGAGTCCTGAAATCCCTATACAAGCACTCAAAGTAATAGAGCAAATGTTAGGTAGGTACAGGACAGACTTAATTCCAATTTACCAAAAATGTAGCCATTACAAAGGACTCATCAGGAGCCTATAAGCAATGTAAACCCTTAGAGGACTCATAATTCCCATAAACAGATCAGTATAATTTTCTTCCCTCTCTGGTGGGAGCCTTACTTGTCCTTGGGGTCCTGAAGTCTAATACTGCCCTGTAGTTTGAGCTCCCCTTTGTAAGGGAACCAGACTCACGGTTGCCAGTTGGACAATCCCTAACACGCCAGTTACTTCCATGTTCCACCCTGATGATGCAGGTCCCCTCCCTAAGCAATTCCCAGCACCTCACTATAGCTTGGACATCCTCTTCAACACTCCAGAAGGAGGAAACTTGGGCTACTAGACAGGTAACATTCTGACATTCTAGTAAATTTCACCTTCATACCACAGAGACCTACACACACACTTAGTACTATCCTGAAGGAGGTGTGTGGGGTGTTTGGGGAGGACTAGCATGATGTGAGGCCTTTGGTGTCCACCTTCACCCGACTCTCACCTGTGACTCCAAGGAGCTGTAGCTTTCACAGCGGCCATACCCTGGTAAAACCTTCTTGGCAGACAGGCTAATCCACATTGAGGGTAACTAAAAGGCTTCCAACCTGTTGGTGAGTTAGGGAAGACGTGTACCTCAAGTACATGAAGACTTCCCCAGCAGGATGGGTGGATGAAAACGTTTGTTCTAATGGTTGTAAAGTCGACTGAAACAGGCTCTATGGAGCTCTTAGTGCTTGGCCAGACATCAGTGATGCCAAGGTCACCCATCCTGGGCCATTGCTAGTCATCTTGACTTTCATCTTGTCTTTGGACTTCAATGACTCTGGAAGAGAGAGGCTGATGACTGTGCAATTCTGCCTCACTTAAACCCAATTCAGTAGAAATTCAAACATTGCCCTGCGATGTCATTGGTCCTCTTTGAAAACAGAGGTGTAAACAATAAACAACAGCTCAACAAATGTAATCCATTATTATTACTGTTATCATAGTATCCTACCCAGGCCTTCCCTTCATGCTGTAAAATGATTCTTCCTTCCCCTCCCCCATCAGAATCCCCACCCTCAAGGTCTTATCAACTAGGTTTCAGAGAAAAAAAAATGCACGGATTAAAATCATTCATACCAAGGTAGGATGAACTAATACCAACATCCTTCCATCTTTCCACTCCCAGAAGAGTTGGAATGGCAATTTCTTTTTTCACCTAATTTATCATTTATTTATTTTTAACGTTCTTTTTTTAAATTGAGTTCCAAATCTCTCCCTTCCTCCCACCCCTGCATCAGCCCACTGAAAATGCAAACAATATAATATCAGTTATACATGTGAAATCATGCAAAACATATTTTTCATATTAGCCATATTTTTAAAAGCCAGAAAAATAAAGTGAGAAAATTATATTCCAGTTTGCACTCAGAGCTCGTCATTTCTCTCTCTGGGGTGGATAGCATTTTTCATCATGAGTCCTTTGGAATTGTTTTGAATCATCATACTGATCAGAGCAGTCAATCATCATTACAACATTGCCGTTGCTGCGTACAATGATCTCCTGGTTCTTTTCACTCCACTTTGTATCAGTTCATATAAGTCTTGCCATGTGTTTCTAAAACCACCCCCTCATCATTTCTCATAGCACAACAGTACTCCACCACATTCATATGCTACAACTTGTTCAATCATTCTCCAAATGACGAGCATTTCCAATTCTTTGCCACCACAAAAAGAGCTGCTAGAAATATTTTCGTACATAAAGGTCCTTTTCCTTTTTGTCTTTGGGATACAGACCTAGTAGTGGTATTACTGATTCAAAGGGCATGCATAGTTATATAGCCCTTTGGTCCTAGTTCCAAATTGTTCTCCAGAATAGTTGGACTATGCTACTCCATCGACAATTCACCTACTTCCCCTCAACCCCTCTAGCATTTGTCATTTCTAATAAGTGTGAGGTGGTACCTCAGAGTTGTTTTAATTTGCATTTCTCTAATCAACAGTGATTTAAGACATTTTTATATGACTATAGATAGCATTGATTTCTTCTTCTGAAAACTGCCTGTTTATATTTTTTTGTCAATTGGGGAATGGCTCTTATTTTTACAAATTTGACTCAGTATATATTTGAGAAATGAGGCCTTTGTCAGAGAAACTTGCTATAAATTATTTTTTATGTGACTTCACTGTCTAAGGTGCCTTTTAGCAAAATGTAGTTTCCCTGATTATGTCTTTTAATTAGGTCTATTTTTGTTTTTGCTTTGTCTGAGGTCATGATTGCTACCCCTGTCTTTTTAACTTCATCTGAAGCATAATAGATTCTACTCCAAGCCTTTATTTTAACTCTGTGTGTGTGTGTGTGTTTCTGTTTCAAGTATGTCTCTGGTAAACAATATATTGTTGGATTCTGGTTCCTCATCCATTCTGCTCTTTGCTTCTGTTTCATGAGTGAGTTCAACTCATCTACCTTCACAGTTATGATTACTATGTATTTCCCTCTGTCCTATTTTCTGCTCTTCTTTCTTCTCTCTCTTTTTATCACATCCCTCCTTAAAAGTCTATTTTGCTTCTAACCACTGCCTCCCTTAATTTGCCCTCCCTTTTAACATTCCCTCCACCACCACTCCCCTTCTCCCCTTCTCTTATCCCCTTCCCTTTCTATTTCCCTATTTGGTGAGATAGATTTCTATGCACAACTATTGTATATGTGTACACACACACACACACACACACACACACACACACACACACACTCTTTCCTTTACCATCTTTGGCTGAGAGCTTCTAAAGCTGCTGCTACTGCTACAGCTGCTGTTGCCACCCTGGCCTGTGTGGGCTCCAGACAACCTTCCACCCCAGCGCCATGGACCTTTTGTGGCTATTTCTTAAGTTTCCCCAGACCGGAAAAATGTCTTGCCCTGACCTTTTGTTGGCTCTGCTGTTCCAAAATTTGGTTTGAGGAATTATTTTAATCTTGTTTGGAGGGGAATATTGAAAGAATTGAGCTGGGTTGCTGCCTCTATGCCTCCACCTTGGCTCCACCTCTGGAGTGACAGTTTCAGTGAAACTAAACTCAAATGGTATTTCAGGTAGTGTGCTTGGAAGGTAAAATAAATACTTTGGAGGCAGGGGAACTTTGATGGAGAGACTCATATTTTACCAAGAAACTACAAACTCTCCCGATGCACAAGGACAGCATTAACCAGAAATCCTACAATGACCATTGAAGTTGCAAGAAGAGATGAAAATAAAGATAGAGGTGAATGTGCCCTATACAATGGGCATAGGAGCAGAAGAACACAGCATGTTAGAGCTAGGAGGTACCTTAGAGAGCATTTAGTCTAACGCTCTTATTTTACAGAAGAGGAAACTGAGACCCACAGAGGAGAAGTAATTTACTCAGAGTCCCATGAGTTAGTGATTGATCTGGGACTTGAATTCAGGTCTCCATTCTCCCACTCCAAGGTTCTTTCCACTACACCACACAGTGTGTGTGTGTGTGTGTGTGTGTGTGTGTGTGTGTGTGTGTGCGCATGCTCACGTGTGTGTGTGTGCACATGCATATTCATTGGCATATCTGAAGACCTCAGTGCTGCCTACTCTATAAGAAATGGATCTTTTAGAATTTTTCTGAAAGTAGTGGTATTTGGCTGAGAACAGAAAGGTAAAATGCAAAGTAAGTGTTATTCAGAGACCTTGTGCAACTCACAACTCTAAGCCTCAATTTCTTACTCTGGAAAAATAATCTTTAAAAAGTAATAACAGCTAACATTTATATAGTACTTGCTGTATGCCTGGCACTGTATTAAGCACTTTACAATTGTTTTCTCATTTAATCCTCACAATTCCCCTGGGGGGGTAATTATTATTACCCCCATTTTATAGATGAGGAAACTGAGGCATACAGGGGTTAAGTGACTTGCCCAGTGTCATACCACTAGTAAATGTCTGAGGTCAGATTTGAACTCAGGCCTTCTTGCTCCCAGGCCCAGCACACTATCTCCTGCATCAAAACAACAGCCGTCATTTATGTAGCACTTTAAGGTTTACAAAGCGCTTTACAAATATCATTGCATTTGATTCTTACAACAACCCTGGGTGGTAGGTGCTATTATTAGTCCCATTCTACAGTTGAAAAAACTGAGACAGATAGAGGTTAAGTGACTTGCCCAGGGTCACATAGTTAATAAGTGTTTGAGGCAAGATTTGAACTCAGGTCTTCCTGACTTCAGGCCCAGAGCTCAATTCTTGTGCCACCTAGCCAAAAAGAGCCATCCCTGGGATTTAAAGGGATCCCTCGATCAACAAGTGTTGTACGTCATTGAAGGAAACTACATATACCCAAGTAAAGACAAGACTGGACCTGTGATTTCATTGATATGAGAAAATCCCAGAAGAGGAAACTCATTCCACCAATGCAGGGAAGCACCTCCTCTTCCCTGGATCACTTAAGCTGCCTCTAAACACCTCATTTACCTCAAGTGACAGGCACGGTTTTGTTGTTATGTGTAGGAAATTACCTTCCTTCTTTCTTGTTTAGGAAACTGATCTGTTAATCCTTTTCCCCTTCTAACCTAGGTGTTGGTGATGGAGGGAATGAACTCGGGATGGGAAAAGTCAAAACATCCGTGAAGAAATACATCAAGAACGGGGATGTCATAGCCTGTGATGTGGAAGCTGATTTTGCTGTCGTAGCTGGTAAGATGTTCACAGGGTCAGTCAATGATAACCATTCACTAAGCACCTACTACATACCAGGCACTGTGCTAAATGCTGGGGACACAAATCAAAGCACTCCCTGCCCTCAGAGAGCCTACAATCTAATGAGGGAAGCAACATGTAAAAAAATGTACAAAGAAATGATATAATCAGTCAACCAGTAAACATTTATTAAGCACCTACTATGTGTCAGACACTATGCTAAATGCTAGAGATACAAAGAAAAGCAAAAGACAGTCCCTGCCATTGAAGAGATAATAATCTAATTAGCAAAATGCAAAAAGAAAACTGTACAAATTATGTAATCAATCAATCAGAAAACATTTATTAAGAACCTACTATTGTGCCGGGAACTGTGCTAAACACCTGATAAACAAACAAAAAAAAAAGCAAAAGACAGGATATATAGGATAAATAAAAAATAATTAACAGGGGGAAGGCACTAGAGTCAAGAGGAGTTGGGGAAAACTTCCTGTAGAAGATGGTATTTTATCTGGGACTTAAAGGAATCCGGGGAGGTCAGTAGTCCAAAGCAGAGGATGGAGAGCGTTCTAGGCATAGGGGATAGCCAGAAAAAATTCCCAGAGCTGAGAGATGGAGTGTATTGTTTAAGAATGGAATGCAATGTTCTACGATAATGATTATACAATATGATAATTATTACTTTATAGCAAATATATTAAATAAATAGAAATATTAATGTATTTAAATAATTATAATTAGGTTCTTTTAGTATGATTATATATGTTATACTATATATAATGATGTAATTATGTTATAATGATTACATGTAAGAATATATTATATATAATTATATAATAGTTCACATTTATATAGAGCTTCATCGTTTAAAAGTACTTTCTTCCTAATACTCCTGCGAGGTAGTTAATATAGATATTATTATCCCATTTTACAGAAAAGAAAAGATGGAGGGTCAGAAGGGTGAAATGATTTGTCCAAGGCAACACAACAAGTCGGCAAGTTAGGACGTAAAATCTTCTATCACCAAGTCTAGCATTCTTTCCACTCTAAGACTCGTCAAAATGGTCAATTTCTTAATTTTGAGAGTTATTCAATATTGAGCAATGTTGTGAAATCCCTTCTTCTGGAGCTTGGTAAAAGGACCGAACCTCTTCTGCCCACATGGTTTAGGGGTGATTCTGCCTAGAGACAAGGAAATGAAGCAAGCTATCTCTCTGGTCCTGTGATTTTGAGTCTCTTTTCTGTGTCAGGTGTTTCCAATTGGGGAGGCTATGCTCTGGCCTGTTCACTCTATTTACTGAACACTAGCAACATACATGAGCGCTACCTAAGGAAAGCTGTTGGATCACCCACCACCTCATCAGAAGCACCGACCTGGGCTCAGGCACTCCCATCTGTCATAAAGGTACTGCCTAATGCTCAAATACAGGGTGCTGAGAGGGAAGTTCTTTTTCATTTGGTTAATCTCTCTTGTGATAAAGATTGCAACCCTTCCATGGTGATCCATCCTAAGTTTACCACATGGGATCCACTCAATTTGCTGGAGGCCTTCGTCCCTTTCTCTTGACATCCCAAAGATACCAATGGTACACTCTGGCTGTTCATTTGTCGTCTTCTCCCTCTTGCCGCTTAACCAGCCCATCTTTTCTTCCTATTATAAATTTCATAAATTTCCATTAATTGTCTTCTAGTCCTGTTCATCTTTGAGGTTTCTGCTCACACCTACCATATACGCCCCTCCATTGCCCTCTGGATGATATTTACTTTCAGTTCTTTGAAGAGATGCCAGTAGAATATTGGCATTGAAAAGATGAGCCTTTGTTTCCAAAGGAAGCTTGGTGCCATTAAAAGTACTTGGCAATCTCTATTCTCCTATTCTCCTCCTCCTTGTTCAACTCTGGGTCCAGTACACTGTTCCTATGTACTGTCTGCCCCACATTCCAAATCCTTATAGTCTCCAGGTTATGTATAATGAAAAGCTTAATGAAATCAAAACCATGGGAGAATAGGAGGAGGCATATATAATCCCCATCATCCTATCTGCCACTGGAATTGTCCTAAAGAACTTTTCAGTGAACTTATAGACGATGAGCTTACGCCATTAATACTTTTATTAAATTACAAAAGTAATTATTTCATCTACCTGTGTCTATGGTCTCTAGAACATTAAGCATAAAAGAATAATGGCAGAATGTCAGCTTGCCCCAGAATTGTTTCTGTCTGAGCACCATTGAAAAGATGAAAACAAGATTATTAATAACAATAATTCATTGGTCCATGATCTCACTGTTGGGAGTATTCACTCTATTGGTACAAATAGCTGTCCATCCATGTCTTGTGATTTTTGCCCCTGTCCTTTGATAAAGTATCTACAGAGGAGCCACCAAGATAGTCTGGAGACCCTCTTTTAGGCTTTTTATGTATTAAAACTGTAGAATGAAAACTAATACACAAAATAATGATAGATGAATACAAAACAAGTGCTAATGCATGTGGGGACGGGAAGGAGTAGATGACAGAAATTAAGTTCTTTGGCAGAGCAGAGAAAGGAGAGACAAGTGTGGGCTAGCATCCTAAAGGAAGGCTTTATGAAGACCTGAGCTGAGCCTTGAAAGATGAGCAGGAGAGAAGAGGGAAGGGCATATCCACCAGGAGCAGAAGTCCAAATCCATACTCCAATCCAGACACTGTAAAGAGTGTGAGGGGAGGGAGGGATGTATGTACCTGGGATGGACAAAAGGAGGGAGAGAGGAGTTAGGAGACCAGCCAGCTTAAGGTAGAGGGTTTGTGCTGAAGATATGGTTTGAATCAGACAGCAGGTGAAAGGGGTGATGGGACAAATAATGGAGAACCTGGAATACTTGATTGAGGAGTTTGAACTTCATCTGATAGGCAATAGAGAGCCACTGCAGGTTTTGGGGCAGAGGCGACACTAGCACAAGTTGATTTTTCCTTTTCTTAACCTCAATAGTCAGTACTTAGAGTATATCTTTGTGTTATTGGCATTGGAACATGTGCAGAGCAGGGCCTGGAAGTCAAGTCAGATGATGAATGGGAGAGGGAATGAAGAATGGAGGAGTAAAGACATTGGAGGACTAGGAAAGCTGTCTTCAAGTATGTGAAAAGCTGTCATTTGAAAACAGGAGTATTATTACCAATATTCATAATAATTAGCATTTATTGTTAATAATAATTAGTGATAACTAGCATTTATAGGACACTTTAAGGGTTGCAAAGCACTTTATAGCATCTTATTTGATCCTCACAACAACCCTGTGAGGTAGGCATTGTTTATATCCTCATTTTACAGAAGGGCCACAAATCTAAGTAAGAGTCTGAGACAGGATTTGAACTTTTGGTCTTCTTGATTCTTGGGTAGCTAGGTAGATAGAGCACAGGGCCTGGAGTCAGGAAGAGCTGAGTTCAAATTCAGCCTCAGACTAGGTCTGTGACACTGGGTGCAAGTTCAGAATGACAATCAGTTGTTGATTGATTGGTTGAGAGATGGATCTACTGTTCTGAAATATGCGAGCTCCATAATAGTAGGTATAGTTTGTCTAAAAATTGTTCAGGCTAAGCCTAGTGGAATTCCATGACCAGACCTCAAGAATTACTGGATCCTGTCCCACCCATTGAAAGAAAGCTGAGGGACAGAGGCTAGAAAACCAGCTATCAAGATATGTTAGAGGGGCTTCCTGCATTGGCTAGGAGGTTGGATCATCTTCCATCTTAAGATTCTATAATCCCGTTATTATCACGACCACTGTTTTTTTTTCACTTAATCAAGAACTGTCTCTTGCTGTCAACTTGCATTTGTACCCTAACTTCCCAACTAGTATAGAAATCCACGAAGGTGAAAAGCTGCAAGCCTTAAGCTTGTTTAGAATCATCCACAATACTTAATGGGCAGATAGGTAGGGCAGTGGATGGAGTGCTGGGCCTGGAATCTGGAAGACTCATCTACCTAAATTCAAATCTGGTCTCAGATACTTAACTAGCTCTGTGACCTTGGACAAGTCACTTAACCCTATTTTCCTCAGTTTTCTCATCTGTAAAGTGAGCTGGAGAAGGAAATGGCAAACCAGCTGGTATCTTTGCCAAGAAAACCCCAAATGGGGTCATGAAAAGTCGGATAGGACTAAAAAAGCCTGAACAACAATACCTAGCACAATTGGGGTGCTCATTGAACTGTGCCTGTGTATGTATGAATGAATGAATGAAACATTTTTTAAGTTCTTACTATGTACAAATGTATCAGTAAGGCAAGATTCATGATATCGATAGTGACCATGAATATGCCTGTATAGTTTGGAATTCCAAAATATAAGAGACTCTCTAAATAGAAGGCAGAAGTAAAACATTTACTCAGACACCAGAGGATCAAGTCCCAAAACCAATAATTCCAAGTCGACACAGCAACAATTGTATCCCAAACTAGTAAGTCTACTTCAATGTAACAGCAAGGAAATTAAAACACATTATTGCAGCAAGGAGCCAGGCCATCCTGTAACATTGCCCTCTGCTAGGTCTTTCCCATAAACACTAACTCATGAATCCTGTCTCCTTGCCTGCATCCTTTCCTCCTACAGTTCTGAGAGCTTGCAGTCCTGAAAACCCTTGCTGTTCTTGTTCTTTCTCTCTCTCTCCATCTCTCTGTCTCTTCCAATTCTCAGTCTCTGTGTCTCTGCAGTCCTTTCTCTCAGCCATTCTAGTTTTCTCTCAGCTTAATGGCTACCCTCAGGATATATATGTGTGTGTGTATGTATGTATATATATACATATATATGTATGTGTATATATGTATACATATATATGTGTGTATATATACATATATATACATATGTACATACACATACACATATATACATATATATGTATATATATGTATATATATGTATATGTATATGTGTGTATATATATATGTATATATGTGTGTATATATATATATATATATATATACACCCTTCTTAGGGCCCAAGGGCTTCAAACCTAGTCAGCAAAAGGGTGTGGGCCTAGAGCCTCATACCTAGTTAGCAAAAGGGTGTGGGCCTTGGGCTTAACACCTAGTTAGCAAAAGGATGTCAGCTACCTACAAACAAGCCTCCTCTAATCAAGCTTTCCTTAACTAGCTCCACTTGAGGCCTATTAAATGGGGAGGAGGGGAAGATCTTTAATCACATTAACACCACAGAAAGCACTGTGCTAAGTACTGGGGATACAAATAGGAAAGTGAGACATTCTCTCTTCTCAGGTAGCTCACACTCTAATGGGAGACACAACACATATGGAAGATTTCAGCTTCGAGTTGCATGTAAAAATCCCATGGACCTTAGGGTACAGAGGCAAAGCAAAAATTTCCATTGATAAAACCAGATCTGTTTGTGAAAGTGAACCATTTGACAGTGCCAAGGACTTTTGTGACAATAACTTTTTCTTTCTGGGCCTTTAGTAGGTATAGCTGTAGCTGTTGCAGGAATGGTCATCAGCCTCCATCCCAGGATGCATTGCTATCCCCAAGGCTCTTGACTTTAGAGTCCTGAGCTATCCCCAACACAGTCTGGTTTGCCTGGCATATGCTGCCCCCTCTCTTTCTCTCAGGGTGTCTAGATGCCTCAGCAAGGCTGGCTTGCCTGCCCTGTGTGGTAGTTGAGTGGCAGTTGGTATCTTATAGGATTTTAGAGTTATAAGTACTTCAGAAGTTATCTTGTCCAGCTCTCTTGTTACAGATGAGGGAACTGACAACCAGAGGGTGCAACTGACTTGACCACTGTCACGTTGGTATTAAGAGAACAGATCCAGAATTTGAGCTAAGTACATTGGATTCCAAATCCTGGGCTGCTGTGCTACGTTACCCTACCTCTAGATACCTAACGACCACTTGGATAAATGATGAATAATAAAGTGATTTAAGGAAGATTAGTTTGATGGTTTGTCCAGAACGGCTTGGGCTGGAAGGAGCCAGGAGGCCAGGATAGACACCTGCTAAAAGAGTGCCTTCTAGTCTTAACGTCTAACATTAGAATATACCAGCTCCTATATCTGTCTTCATGTTCAGACAAGATGAACACAAGCAATGTTACATGGGTCACTAAGCCAATAGCTATTTTGCAAGTTTTTCAGCTGGCATTAACCATGTACAACCACTTGCTAAGCAGCTTGAATTAAAGAAGTGGTATAAAGTCCCTTGTTGTTGCTGTTTTGTTGATTAGTCATATCTGACTCTTCGTGACCCCACTTGGGGTTTTCTTGGCAGAGATACTGGAGTGGTTTGCTGTTTCCTTCTCCAGCTCAGTTTACAGATGAGGAAACTGAGGCCAACAGGGTAAAGTGACTTGTCCAGGGTCACATAGCTAGTTGGTGTCAAAGGCCATATTTGAACTCAGGTCCTCTTGACTCCAGGCCTGGTGCTCTATCTTGCCACCTAGCTGCCCATAAAGTTCCTAGTAGAAAGCCAATCTGGAGACTTTATCCTCAACACTGGAGTATATATATATTTGAATATAGATAGGATCATGGGATTGAAAATAGAATGGGAATTTAGAGCCTATCCAAGCCACTAGGCCAAGGGTTCTTAATAGGCCCCTTCCCTTCCCTGCCCTGCCCAGCCCATGACCCCTTTGGCAGTTTGGTGAAGCCTATTTGTGTGAACCTGCCCAAGTCACTTAGCCCTGCTTACCTCAGTTTCTTCATCTGTCAAATGAGCTGGGGAAGGAAATGGCAAACCACTCCAGTGTCTTTGCCAAGAAAACCCCAAATGGGGTCACAAAGAGTGGGACATGACTGAAATGACTAAACAACATGAACCCCTTTTCAGAATTATGGTTTTTAAAAAACGTAATGGAAGGAACCTTTAAATTTCAGTTAGAGGTTAGTGAAAAGGCCTTTTTTCCCATCTAAGTACATTGACCCTCTGAAATTTATCCACACAGGGGTCCATAGAGCCAAAATTAAGAACTCCTCATGTACACCTCTCTCATTGTACAGATAAGGACACTGAGACTAAGAGACAATCTGACCCACCCAGGGCCACACAGGAAGTAAGCGTCTGAGCTGGAAACCTTACCCAGATTCTGTGACTCCACATCTAGTGTAATCTTGCCACTTTACCTCAAACTTCCTGACTCCTGAGAGTAGAGGTGGGGAGATGTTTGAGGCTTTCTTGCATATGATCTCTGACTCATGAAAGAAACAATTAATCAGAAACAAGGAAATACCCTAGTGTGATTTCAACCAGCCCAGGATGGAAAATTCACCATTATGGCTTTCCACCCAGTCCCTTCGCTCCCCTGCTTTTCTCTTTGTGCACAAGTGGGTTTCCTCTTCTGTTTTGGGAAATTATGTGTTATTGTTCCTGAAGTTTTTAGATTTTTTTATATTCTCCAACTGTAGTGATTAGGGTCCCCTGGGAGGGCGTATAGAGGAAAGGAGTTGGTTTTTAAGAGATGGATGGGTTATCAAAGAAAACCTGGGGAAGTGGATAAAACTGATTACCTGAGCCAAGAAAGGCTCAATTAGTCATTGGGCTTAAGGAATGTCACTCACCTTGGCTCTGCAAACAAACTGGGAGCTGGGGGTTGTGCTCAAGAGGGAAAAAAGAACTTTGTAGGTGTCTCAGAAGGGATCTTGACCTTGAAAACAAGAATCAATCAAGATTCTATAGCTTCTGGCTTTACAGGAGGAAGCTGATAATGCTTTAGGAAAAGGTGTTGCCTACCAACAGACCATACATGAGACTTTGTTGTTGGGTCATTTCAGTTGTGTCTACTCTTTGTGACTCCATTTTGAGGTTTTCTTGGCAAAGATACCAAAGTAGTTTGCCATTTCCTTCTCTAGCTCGTTTTATAGATGAGGAATTGAGGCAAACAGGGTTAAGTGACTTGCCAAGGGTCACACAACTAGTAAGTTTCTGAGGCCAGATTTGATAAGTCTTCTTGATTCCAGGCCCAGTGCTCTATCCACTACACCATCTAGCTGCCCATAAATGAAATTGGGCTGAAATAAAACAGGAGGAGAAGCTGAGATCTACTAAGACCAATATGGTCTCAGAATGGTCGATCACATACATACAGATAGTATGTATGAATCTTTGGAGTGGAGATGTCTCTAAATTTGTGTATCTCCTATGTCTTTTGAGCTACTGCAATTCTGCTTCGCTCATAGAGCACAGGGCCTTCTTTGATGCCGGCCCACCATGCTGGGTGGTCCTGTGCCAGTGTCTCCCATGTATCACAATCAAGTCCAAAGTTACTGCACACTGAGGTACTTTCTTGAGCTAAACTGCCAAGCATTCAAACTCTGCTACAAAGATCACAGTTCTGAGGGGCTGGCCTGTTGTTCAAATGCCAAATATACGTTTTCCTAAAAAACTATTTTATGGACAACTCATGCAAGGCAGGAACCCACATGGTAGTCAGAAGAAGCTAAATACTAGAGATACAAGAAAGACAAAAAATATCTGGGGGGGAGATGACATGCAAAAATCTATATAAAAACAGGATATATATGTATATACATATATATATGTATATATGCAATATACAATATATATCTGGAGTAGGATCTCAGAGGGAAGGCACTAATATTAAGAAAGACTGGGAAAAGATTCTTTTTAAAGGGTGGAACTTTCACTGAGACTTGAAAGAAGCTAGGTAAGTCAGAGAAGCCAGGAAATAGAGATGAAGACAGAGTTCTAGGTATAGAGGACAGTCACTGAAAATGTAGAGTTGTAAGGTCGTGTTTTGTGTGAAGAATAACAAAAGTGCCAGTATCGCTGGATCACAGAGTACATGGAGAGGGATAAAGTATAGGACAAATTAATTATGATGCATGAACACCATGCTAAACGCTAGTTTAATTAAGAAATTATTGGTTCCAGTAATCCAAGAGTTTGCAGTCTGGTAGGGGGATAAAACATCAACACAGGTTATTATAACAAAAAATATTGCCTAACAAATGCATCTGTGAGGTAAATGCTTTAGGGACCAGAGGTAAGGTTCTTATTGACCAAGTTGATTTTGTTTTTAAAGCCTCAGGGAGGAGTTGGGCCAGTTTGAAATTCCCCAATGGTAAAGAGAAACTCTCTGAGAGACAGGTAACAAATTCTTTTCATATTCCAAAGACCATGGATCAAAGACAGGCAGCACAGCCTGGAACCAGAGGATCATTTGGTTAACAAGCATTTATCATATACCGAGTTACTTTATGTTTTCTTTCTCTCATTTGGAAAGTAAGCTCATTGAGGGCAGTGTTTTTCATTTGTTTATGTAGGCTTGCCTTTTTATCCCTGGCATTTAAAACAGTGCTTGGGAGACACTAAATGCTTAAAAAAACGCTTGTTGGGTGACTGCTTCTTAATAGACATGCTGACATGGGGAACCAAAGATGAGATCTCAAAGCAGCTTCTGGAAGGAATTGAGTGTCCCTTCCTGACCTGGAAGGAATGCCGACACAGACTACTTCAGTCTAGAAGTTGGAGTGTCCTCGTTTTTTTTTTTTTAGTTTTTCTTCTTTTTTTAAAATTTAATTTATTTAACATATTTAGTTTTCAGCATTGATTTTCTTAAGAGTTTGAATTACAAATTTTCCCCCCATTTCTACCCTCCCGCCCACTCCATGATGGCATATATTCTGGTTGCCCCACTCCCCAGTCAGCCCTCCCTTCTGTCACCCCACTTCCCCTCCCATCCCCCTTTCCCTTCTTCTCTTGTAGGGCAAGATAAATTTCTATGCCCCATTGCCTGTGTATCTTATTTCCTAGTTGCATACAAAAACTCTTTTTTGTTTGTTTTTGAATGTCTGTTTTTAAAAGTTTGAGTTCCAAATTCTCTCCCCTCCTCTCTCCTCACCCACCCTCCCTAAGAAGGCAAGCAATTCAACATAGGCCACATGTGTATCATTATGTAAAACCCTTCCACAATACTCATGTTGTGAAAGATTAACTATGTTTTGCTCCTTCCTAACCTATCCCCCTTTATTGAATTTTTCTCCCTTGACCCTGCCCCCTTTTGAAAGTGTTTGTTTTTGATTACCTCCTCCCCCCGTCTGCCCTCTGTAGTAGGAAGGCCGAACTTATGATCTCAAAGAGAATCATACATATGTCTGAATGGTTCGGAATTGTTAGATATAAGGAATTCTGTAAGTAGAAGGCAGAAAGATTAAAACATTTATTCAGGCTCCACAGTAACAGACCCACGAACCAGCCTCCCCATTTTGACACTTTGATCACAAGCTTCCAGGCCCAATAAGTTCGCCTCACAAGAGTAACCAGGACGCCACAGAAAAGCATAATGGCATTAAACCAAATCATATTCATGCTACCAGTAAGAAGATCACAAACTGCTCTCAGGTTCTTGCTTGGCACTCCTTGGTCCACACACAGGTCGGCTCTACTTTCGGGTCGGCTCTGCTTCCGCAACTCCTGTTTCAGCTTCGGCTGTAGCTGTCTCTGCCGCCGTCACCGCCGCTTCCGCCACAATCTCCAAGCTGTGTCCCAGCTAACTGACTGCTTCCTCTCTCCTTCAGCTCTTAACTCCTGTCACCAACTGCCTCACCAGCTGCTTCTCCACTGCCTCTCCAACTGCCTCTTAGCTCTGCTCCAACCGTTCCGCAAGCTCCTCCCACCA
>CM053624.1:197051981-197114626 GCA_028646595.1 Phalanger gymnotis | reverse complement strand
AAATGGCAAAAGAGCTCCAAAAAGCCAATGAGGAGAAGAATGCCTCGAAAGGCAGAATTAGCCAAATGGAAGAGGAGGTCCAAAAGACCACTGAAGAAAATACTACCTTAAAAATTAGATTGGAGCAAGTGGAAGCTAGAGACTTTATGAGATATCAAGATATTATCAAACAGAACCAAAGGAATGAAAAAGTAGAAGACAATGTGAAATATCTCATTGGAAAAACCACTGACCTGGAAAATAGATCCAGGAGAGAGAATTTAAAAATTATTGGACTACCTGAAAGCCATGATCAAAAAAAAGAGCCTAGATATTATCTTTCAAGAAATTATCAAGGAGAGCTGCCCTGATATGCTAGAGCCAGAGGGTAAAATAGAAATTGAAAGAATCCACAGATTGCTTCCTGAAAAAGATCCCAAAAAGAAAACTCCTAGGAATATTGTTGCTAAATTCCAGGGCTCCCAGTTCAAGGAGAAAGTAGTGCAAGCAGCCAGAAAGACACAATTTGAATATTGTGGAAACACAATCAGAATAACACAAGATCTAGCAGCTTCTCAATTAAGGGATTGAAGGGCTTGGAATATGATATTCTGGAGGTCAATGGGGCTAGGATTAAAACCAAGAATCACCTACCCAGCAATACTGAGTATCATGTTCCAAGGCAAAATATGGGCTTTCAATAAAATAGAGACTTTCTCAGTGAAAAGACCAGATCTGAATAGAAAATTTGACTTTCAAACACAAGAATCAAGAGAAACATGAAAAGGTAAACAAGAAAGAGAAATCACAAGGGATTTACTAAAGTTGACCTGTTTTGTTTACATTCCTACATAGAATGGTGAGGTGTATGATTTGTGAGACCTCAGTATTAGGGTAGCGGAGGGGAATATACATACATACATATACATATACATACATATATATGTATATATAAACAGAGGGCATAGGGTGAGTTGAATATGAAGAGATGATATCTAAAAAAATAAAATAAAATTAAGGGATGAGAGAGGAATATATTGACAGAAAAAGAAAGAGAGAGATAGAATGGGGTAAATTATCTCACATAAAGTAGCAAGAAATAGCTGTTCTGTTGACAGGGAAGAGGGGGCAGGTGAGGGGGAACGAGTGAATCTTGCTCTCATCAGATTTGACCTGAGGAGGGAATACCATATTCACTCAATTGGGTATCTTACCTCACAGGAAAGAAGGAGGAAGAAGATAAAAAAGGGGGGACGATAGAAGGGAGAGTAGATAGGGGGAGGAGGTAATCAAAAACAAACGCTTTTGAAAAGGGTTAGGGTCAAGGGAGAAAATTGAATAAAGGGGGATAGGTTAGGAAGGAGCGAAATATAGTTAATCTTTCACAACATGAGTATTGTGGAAGGGTTTTACATAATGATACGCATGTGGCCTATGTTGAATTGCTTGCCTTCTTAGAGAGGGTGGGTGGGGAGGGAAGAGGGGAGAGAATTTGGAACTCAAAGTTTTAAAAACAGATGTTCAAAAATAAGTTTTTGCATGCAACTAGGAAATAAGATACACAGGCAATGGGGCATAGAAATTTATCTTGCCCTACAAGAAAGTAAGGGAAAAGGGGATGGGAGGGGAGTGGGGTGACAGAAGGGAGGGCTGATTGAGGAGTGGGGCAACCAGAATATACACCATATTGGAGTGGGTGGGAGGGTAGAAATGGGGAGAGAATTTGTAATTCAAACTCTTGTGAAAATCAATGCTGAAAACTAAATATATTGAATAAATTAAATACATTTTAAAAAAATCTAATCCCATCTCTTCTATTTCATACCTGTGTGATTTCAAGTTATTAACTTGACTCCGTTGGCCTCAGTTTCTTCATCTATAAAACACAGGGTCGGATTCTAATTTCTATAGTACCTTAGTTGGTCTCTTAGTTTTCTGATCCTCTGATCTTAGAACCGATTGGTGCCTCAAGTATTTATGGTGAATCATTCAGCTACCAATTGTTCTCTGAGGACTCCATGGCACATGGGTATTTCAGGACCACATTGGCTATGTCCCACAAAGGAAAGCAAAGAATTGGTAAGGAATTTACCCTGTAGTTACAAAAGTGTTTTTAATTAAAAAAAAAAGATGTGATGTAATTGAAAACAAAGGGTAAAAATTAAAACAATGAACAGGAAACAGATTCCAGGCAAGTCCCCATGGCTGTGGGAAGTAGATGAGATAGTCAGGGTACCACATCCTTTCAAAGTTTCACAAAGAGAACAAAAATAAGGACTCATCATGGACCGTCTAAAGGGAATTTTCTCATGCATTGATCACGAAAAGTCAGAGGGTTGCTTGGTTGTGATTTGGACACAATTCAACAAATAATTAAACGTCTTCTGAGTTTACCATACTGTGTGGCATTGCTGTTGTCGTTCAGTTGTTTCAGTCATATCTGACTCTTTGTACCCAATTTGGGGTTTTCTTTGCAAAGACACTAGAGCGGTTTGCCATTTCCTTCTCCAGCTCATTTTACAGATGGAGAACGGAGGCAAACAGGGTTAAGTAACTTGTCCAGGGTAACACAGCTAGTGAGTATCTGAGGCCAGATTTGAACTCAGGGAGATGAGTTTTCCTAACTCTAGGCCTGGCACTCTACTCTAGAGATAATAAAGTTTAGACAAGACCTCATGGAATGTCCTCATGGAGCTTATGGTCTGGGAGGGGAAAAGACACATCTGTAGGTAACTAGCAGCGAAAATAATATATGATAATTATATTAAAGAGCTGTAAAACATTGTGCCATGTATGTAAGGTCTGAGGGTAATCGTTTTCATGGAAGGCTTCCTGAAGGTCATCTCATTCAACTGCTTCATTTTATAGATGAGGAAACTAAGGCACAAGGAGGTTAACTGCCTCACCCAATGTCACATAGGTAGTAAGCATGACAGGTGACATTTGAACTCATGCCTTCTTATTCTAGAACCAGTTTTCTTTGAATTCTAGAGTGAGTAGGAATTTAAAAGGTGAGGGGATAGGAGTTGTGAGAGTATAACATATTCAAGGAACAGCATGAGCAAAAGCACAGAGGCCAGAAATTACAAGGGCTAGAATAGTCCAGTTTGGCTAGACTAGAGCATACATAGGAGGGTACAGGCAGGATAATAAGCTCTATTAGGGATGCTGTGTTGAGCATTAATTTTAGAGTGTAGAGACCTGGCTTGAGTCCTAACTCTGGTTTTTACTATGTGATCAGAGACAAGTAATCTTAATTCTCTGATGTAGTCATCTCATCTATCAAGTGAACCCGAACCAATTGTGTCCTACGCTTGTTGTGAGGAAGGTGTTTTATAAACTCTTAAATGCTTTATACAAGCCTCTCATGCCACCTCTCCCCTGCCTTAGGATCATTAGGAGCATAGATTTAGGACTAGATGGGATATTGAAGACATCTACTCCACCTCTTCACTTAAAAATGAAGAAACTAGAGCTCAGAGATGTTAAAGGTCCAAGGTCATTCACCTAGTAAGTGGTAGAGCTGGAATTCAAATCCACAACTTCTTAGCAGAAGATTCTTCGTACTTGGGAGAGAAAATAAAGGCTTGTATTAAATGAGACAAAATGAAGTGAGTAGAACCAGGAGAACGATTTTCACGGCAGCCTCAATCGTGAAAAGGACACTAACACTGAAAAACTTCTGAACTCTAATCAAGGTAGTGACCAAAGCAATCATGACTTCAGGGTACTGATGATGGTAAAACATGCCTTCTGCTTTACCTGGACTACAGGTGTAGAGTGAGACATATATTTGCAGACGTTATCAATATGTTGATTAATTTTACTTAACTGTACTTATAAATAGATATAAATTTAATATAATTTAATATATAAATAAATATCTTTATAAATACATTAATAGGTATACTTATAGGTAACTAAATATGTATCATAATAATATTATTCTATTAGCATGGGTGTCATTAGGAAGTGACACCGTGGTTAAAAAATAGCATCAATAAAACTTAACAAAAAAAGAAAATAGAGGCCATCCATCACAAGCTCCCTCTTCTCCCCTTTTCTCTATCTCAAAATCCCTCGACAGTGTCCTTCATTTTCTCTTTCGTTCTAGTTTCTGATGAAGCTATGGCTCTTCTTCCCCAGGGCAGCATCTCTGTGGGTACCTTTGTTCCAGTACAATTCCCTCCTGTAGCCTGTCCCCATAATTACCTTCATTTCTTCACCTCTCACTTGATTCTCAACCTCCTGTGGTCTTCCAAACTCAATGCTAAACTGAAACTGCTCTCTCCAAAGTTACCAAGGAGCTCTTAATTGCCAGATTTCTTAATTCTCATCCTCCTTGACCTCTCTGCAAAAGTTGAGGCTGTTGATGATCACCCCTTCCTCCAACATACTCTCTCCTGTCTGGGTTTTCATGATATTACTCTCTGGGTTCTCCTCCTGCCGTTGTCTCTTTTGCTGGCTCATCATCTGCGTTGTGCCCTCCGCAGCCACGAGTCTCCCCCAAGGTTCTCGCCTGTGCCTTCTTCTCTTCTCTTTACAACCTCTGTCTCAGTGACCTCATTAATTCTCATGTAACCAATTGTCACCTTTATGCAGATGAATCCCAGATCTACATATCCAGCTCTAATCTCTGTCCTGAACTATAGTCCTGCATCACCAACTACCTTTTGGATTTTTCTAACTCTGTCGTCCCATACATATCTCAAACTCAACATGCCTGAAATAGAACTCATTATCTGTCCTCCCAGAACCATCCTAACTTCCCTATTTTCTGTCAGGGGTACCACCATCATGATCTTAGCAATAATGTTCAACTTCGCATTTCCCCTAAACTCTCATGTCCAGTAACTTGCCAAACCTTTTCATTTCTACCTCCACAACATCTCCTCCATTTGTCATCTCTTCTCTATTTGTATGGTATCCAACTTTGTTCAGCCTCTTATCATCTCTCACGCAGATTCTCTTTTTAGCATAATTCCAAATTGCTTTCCAGAAAGGGTAGACCCATTAAAAATCCATCAATAGTGTATTGGTATGTTTATCTTCCATCAGCCCCTCCAATATTGACTACTCTCATCTTTTATCATATTTGCCAACTTGCTGCTTATGTTTTTTGGAGTTGCATTTCTTTTATTATCAATGATTTTATTTATATGGTTGTTAATAGTTTTCAATTCTTATTTCAAGAACCGTGTCTTTTTGTGGAATCTCAGATTATATATATACATGTATGTATATATTTATATATAACACGTATTTGCATAAATATTGGATATCGTACACTTGTCAGAGATAATTGATACAAAGATTATTTTCCCAATCAATAGTTTCTTTTCACTCTGTTTGCACTGAATTTGTTCATGAAAAAGCACAATTGCCTTTAGTCCTGACAGTGTATTAGTTTTATGACCTTAAACAAATAATTTAATTCCTCTGAACTTAATAATGCTTCATCTGTAAAATGAGGCCAGCACTTACACTACCTACCTCATAGGGTTGCAATGAAGGAAAATTCTAGTAAGTTTTAAAATGCTATAGAAATATTGGTCATTATTAAATTCTTTTTTTGAAAAACATTTCTCTATCCTCCATTTTTTCCAGGAAGAGAAGATGATGAAAATCTTAGTACAACACCAAGTCCGGAGTGGAGTAACTGGCAATGTGGGAATGGAAGTGGATGGTCTGCCCTTCCATGGCACTCATGCTGAAATGATCCAACAGCTGATTGATGTTACCACCACATAATACACACAGACAGACACAGACACACACACACACTCTATGTAATCTCCATCACCCTTTCTACTTCCCTACTTCCCCCTACCTCATACATACATATTCCACCTTAAAGTGGCTGGGCTGTACTCTTGTGCCAAGTCAGGAGAATTCAGAGATTGTAAGAGATCATGGGTAGGAATCCAACATGTGGAGACAAATGCAAATTCAAAGGTAACTGGAAAGAATTGGGAGAGAGGTATTCTTCGCATCACCCTCCACTTGCCCAGGAAGTCATAACAATGGAGATATAGAGGAATTGATTCCCTTCTAGACTAGCTTTGAAAATTTACTGAGGATAAAAAAGTCACAAAATCACGCATGACAGGGCTTTGTGGTTTAGCATGGTGAAAGGGGAAACAGCCTTAGATCTTCACCTAAAGAACCAGAGCTGAATCTGTCTGTGCCAGTGAGCACATCACAACCTCTTTGGTCTTCTTTTTCCTCACCAACAAAATGAGGAGTTTAGACTGTATAACCTCTAAAAGATGTTCCAGTTTAAATTTGTGATCTTTTTTTTTAAATCTGTGATCTTTTGTGGGTGGGCTTGGAGGGGAGACCAAGTAAAACATTTCCAGAGAATCAATCATTTTTTTGCTTTTCTTTTATTTCCTAAAACTTCAATACTAAAATTTAAATATACAATAAGAAAAGAAGAAGAAACATTATAAACTTAAATACAAAATAAGAAAAAAATCATTGCCATATGCACAGCAGAACATGAGAGGATTCAAAATATACAGCAATAAATTTCCGTTTGAAGAAAGCCTACATAAAAAATACTACACCTTGGGTTCTGAGCTGTCTACCTTTTATTTGCTCCCTTGTAAGTTTTCTTTTGTTCTCTGCTGTGCACTTTTTCCTTTGTTCTTTTTTCCTCCTTCCTCCCCCACTTCCCTGAGCAGGCTACAGTTAAGCAGAGGATATGTGTGTGTGTGTGTATACACATACACACATATTTACACATATACATATATACATAAACATATATACATAAACATATATACATATACACATACATACATATACTTACATATCTATAATCATACTCATATATAGACATATACATTCATATGCATCTATGTAAGATCATACTATACTTGTCTGTCCTGCTTCTCTGAGGGTGGATAATGTCTTCCTTCATAGGTTCAAATCTTTCCATATTTTTCTAAGTCCACCAACTCAGTATTTCCTATACCACAGTAATATTCAGACTTTGTTGACTAGTTATTTTAAATAGTCTAAAACAATATTGATTAATAGGGCTGGAATATAGTGTCCCTATTTTTCTCTTTTGATTAAATACATTTTAGCTTTAACTTTGTCTAAGATCATAATTACTACCCCTGCTTTTTTCCCTAATCAATTCTATGCATGATTTTTATTTAATGTTTGTATATATCTCCTATTTCCTATGCCTCCTAACTCCTCTACTTTACTTCTACCCACTCCCTTACCCTCCTATTATTTAACCTACCCCACCTCCACAGCAAAGATCCCTCCCTTATCCTTTCCCCCTACCCTGAAATCCCTTCTTTATCTTCTCCCCCTCCCTATCCCCTTAGCCTTTTCTTTCTTTCTGAATTTAGAAGACTTCCATGCATATATATATATATACACACACATACATATGTACATACACACGCTTATATATATGTATTCACACACACACATATATGTATATATGTGTGTGTATATATGTATATATATGTGTATGTGTGTGTGTATATATATATATATGTATGTATGTATACACATATAGTTCTCTCTTTAACCCATTCCCAATGACAGTAGGGTTCCAGAACTTCCAGTTCTCCTCTCCCATCTAATTCCTCTGTGTCAGTTCTTCCTCTTGCACCTCATTTGTATAAGATAATTACTCTTTTTACATTTTCCTAGATGGTTTACTTTTTAGTATCACATACTCAACTCTACCCCAATCTTTTTCCCAAACTACCCAATAACAATCTTAGACATAAGACTTACATTTCCTTGTATAAAAAGTAAACACTCTGTCCTTACTGAATCCCTTGTAATTAGTCTTTGAGTTTACCTTATATTGCTCTTGAATCTTGTATGTCAAATTTTCTATTGATTTCAAGTCTTTTTGCAACAAAATCCTGAGTCTAGCAATTCATTGAATGCCCATTTTTTTTTCTGTTCAGGATGCTTAACGTTGTTGGGCATAATATTTTCAACCACAACCCCAGTTCTTTTGCTACTTGAAATATAGTGTTCTAGGACCTGCAGTCTTTTAATGTAAATGCTGCTTGGTTTTCTGTGATTCTAACTGAAGCTCTGCCATATTTGAATTGTTTCTTTTCTTGTTGCTCATAATAGTTTCTCCATGACCTCAGGGTTTCGGAGTCTAGCTATGATGTTCCTGTAGGTTTTCCTCATAGGAGCTCTTTCAGCTGGTGATCGGTGGATTTTTTTCTATTTCTACTTCCTCCTCCTGTTCTAACACTTCAGGACAATTTTCTTTAATTGTTTCTTGTATAATTGTATCAAGATTCTTTTTTTAATTGTAGCTTTCGGGTAGTCTGATTATTCTTGTTTTCTCTTCTTGATCTGTTCTCCAGATCAGTTGTTTTTCTTATGAGATGTTTCACTTTCTCTTCTATTTTTTCATTCAATTATCTTTTGCTTTGTTATTTCTTGGTTTCTTATAACTTTGCTGACTTCCCCTTGCCCAATTCTAATTTTCAAGGAATCGTTTTCTTCCTTAAGATTCTGGATCTTTTTTTTTTTACAGTTGGTTAACTTTCTTTTCATAATCTTCTTGGCTTTTCTTGGATTGTTCCTTTTTAAAAATTTTTTCACAGTCTCTCTCATTTGATTTTTTAAGTCTTTTTAAAGTTCTTCTATGAATTCTTTTGGGTAGGTGACCATTTGACAGTACTCTTTGGGGTAGAAGAGGCTTTTTTTTTTTTACTTCAGTATCCTCCTCTGAGGATGAACCCTGGTCTTCTCTATTCCCATAGTAACTTCATATGGCTGGGTTCTTTCTCTTTTGCATGCTACTTGTTCTAATCACTTCTAGTCCTGGGGTGCAGGGGATGATGCCTCTGTCCTTAGGTCCCCCCTCTAGCCTGGAACTGAAACCAAGAACTCTGCCCTCCTATAAGCATCCACAGCCAGCAGTATCCACAGCTAGCAACGTCCCCAACCCACTGCTTCTGTGCTTGTTCCTTCTTACCCAGGGCCACATCTCAGTAGCACAGCTGTGCTTGGAGTCCCATATCAGCAGAGGTTCCTTCAATCTTCCCTTGCTCAGATACCCAACTTCCCACACTATGGGGAGGTGAAAGTTCCTGTGGCTGGGGCTGAGGCTACCTCCCAACCCAGCTAGCCCCAGGGCTTGTCACTTGCTGTTTTAGCAGAACTAGCCTGGAAGTGTTTACATTTCACAGGGACCGAACCTCAGATCTTCTCCGGTTGTCCCAATAGGACCACAGTTCTGCCCCAACTGTTGTTTATTTTTACTTCTCTACATTCACCCTGAGGTGCTTTTCTGTCTTATTTGTGGAAAAAATCTAGAGAGCTTGAAATTTTCTGACCAACTCCATCTTTGCAGAATCCTTTCACCTTACCACTGTTTTTATGAATATATTGAACTTCTACTTTTGCCCTAATTTTTAAAATCTGTTCTCTAATGTGATAAGAGAATTTCTTTTAAAAGATTTTTATTAAAAAATTGTACCTAATTTAGCTACTATCAACCAACAAACATTTATAAAGTACCATGCTAGGTACTGGGCATACAAAAACAAAAATGGAGCAATCCCTATTTTCAAGAAGTTTACATTCTGCTGAGGAAGACAGCATTGTGATTCTAAGAATATGCAAAATTTTATACAATATAATGGGACAGAGGGAGGAAAAAGCACCAGCATCCGAGAGCACCAAGGACAGACTAATGTTGGAGGCAGCATTTGAATGAAATCTGGTTTCTAAGAGGTAGAAGTGAGGAAGTAATGCATTCCAAGAATGGTTTATAATATTTATGCTTTAGCTATTACATGCTTCCTAACAATTATGATAATGACTTTTCTGATGATATCAATGAAAGGGTTCATAAAATTGGCATAATACTACTGTGGATATTTTTAGAAGTGAAAAGTTCATTTTAATAGCACAAGTGCTAGTAAAATACACCAAGTCACCCAAATTCATATGTAGTAATAAAGTAATATATGGTCCCGAGGAGGTGAAATTATATGGACCCACTGTCTAACCAAACTAGACATTTCCTCAAACTGGTGGAAACATTGACATGACTTTGGTATACAGGAGAAATCAAATTGATTTCTAACAATGTTAGAACCATTCATTTCAGCTTTTATCTCCATCCCAGCCTTCTGGGACCCTCCATGCTAATGACTCAACAATCAGCATTTCCTCCTGCCCAGATTCTTGTTGGAGGAGCTCATGAACAATGAAGCCAAGTAAGGAAGAATGAAAATATTTGAGGACATAGATTACCCATAAGATGGATACTTGAAAATTAATGATTTATTCTATTATCTTCTCCCCCCAAAACCCAAACTTTTCTATTATTGATGCCATGGCACCACCATACTTGCGGTCCCCCAGGTTCATGACCTAGATGTTATCATGGACTCTCCACTATCTGTCTTATCTCCAATTTGAATTCGTTGCCAAAGCCTGTTGATTTCACCTTTGTACATTTCTCTAATATATCCTCTCCTCTTCTCTGATACTGCCACCACCTTAATGTAGGCCCTCATCTCTTCATCCCTGGATCATTGCAATATCCTGCTGACCAGTCTGCCTGCCTCGAGTTTCTCCCACTTCAGTCCTCTGCCTAGCTGCTAAAGTGATTTTCTTGCTGTACATTCCTCATCACCTCCCCCTGCCCCAACTCAATATACTTCGATGACAACCTATTACCTTCAAGATCAAATATAAAATCTTTTTGACATTAAAATCTTCCCAATCTGGTCCTAACCTACCTTTCCAGTTTTATTATGCATTACTCACTTTCCTGTACTGTATAGGCCAACCAAATGGCCCTTATTGCTTTTCTTTCCATTCATTTTACAAAATCACAAATAAATATGAATAGGAAATTGAGGCATAATACCATCCATGAATTAGAATCACATAAAGAAAGAGGAATGGATTCATACTGAAAACTTTCTTTGGAATGAAATCTGAAACAATTTCTTTGTTTATTTTTGCATTGTATGGTGGTATCTACCCACAGAGAAGCATGATGCCTACTGAAAGCTGCTCTGCTCACTGACATAACCAATTATTTAACTATTGTATTGTGTACCTTTTGATAACAAAGTATCTAAAAATGAACAAATTCACCTGCTTGATTAGCTACACTGATAAAATTAACTTAATTATTAACAATTATTATTTGTGAGTCTACCCCATGCTGTAGGACAAATATTATGAAGCACTTACCAAAACACATGTAAGAAGTATATAAACAAAACTAAAAAACTAAAAACTAAACTAAAACTAAAAAAATACTATAGAAACAAAGGAAGATAATTGGAGAGACATTAATTGCTCATGGTTGGGTCATGCTAATATAATAATAATAATAGCAGTACTACCATTTCCACACCAGTCAAACTACCAAAGCATTATTTTATAGAACTAAGCGAAATAATAATGAAAATCATTTGGAGGAACAAAAGATAAAGACTTAATGGAAATAATGTAAAAAGTGGGAAAATAGGAGACCTAGTAGTGTCACATCTCAAATTACACCCCAAAGCAATAATCATCAAAACTGGCTAAAAAATAGAAAAGTTGATTAATGGAACAGATTAGGTACACAAGACTCAGAAGCAATAGTAGCATGGTATTTGATAAACCCAAGAACTCTAACTATTGAGATAAGGACTCAGTATTTGACAGAAACTGCAGGGAAAACTGAAAAGTAGTTTGGAATAAATTATATTCAGATCAATATCTCATATCTTAAGTTACAATAAGCTACAAATGGATATATGGCAGATACGAAGGTCATAATCAACCAATAAGCCTGTATTAAGTACCTACAATGTGCCAGACATGCTGCTAAACACTGGGGACATAAATATAAAAGACAGTTCTGCCCTCAAAGAGCTTATAATCTAATGGGGGAAGACAACATACAGAAGGAAGCTGAAAAGCTGGGGAGGGATGGTGCCCTGACAAAGGAGCATGATGGAGAAGCCCCAAAGAAGTGAAACCAAATGAAAAATGAGATGTCTAGGCCGAGCAGTCCCCTTAAATTGAATTTTGGAGTTCATGGCCCAACCTCCAATCAGAGAGGTAGAGGGTAGTAATGAGTTGGAGTAGCAAGACTGATGTGATCTTAAAGGATGACGAGGTTATCCCAATAATGAGCTTCCTGGTGCAAGGTGGAGAATTCAGAGAGGTACTAGGGTAGTGCAGCCAGGTGAGAGGAGAAAATGGAAGGAGAAACTTCTCATAATAACCTATAGGAAAAGAGTTCTTGACTGAGCAAAGAATGCTTCTTGAATGAGCAAGAGAATCACCAGAGAGAAAATGAATATTTTATTTACATAAAATTAATAGAAAAGTTCTTGCACAAACAAAACTAATGCAGATAGAATTAGAAGGTAAATAACAAACTGGGAAAATCTTTGAAGCAAATTTCTCTGATAAAGGTGTAATACCAAAATGCATAGGGAACTCTGAGTCAGTTCATTTCCTCTAAGGCAGAGGTATTAAACATGGCAGTGGCCAACAATACTTCTGAGCATAAACTGAAATAGATCAAAATGTAGTTCCTATAGGATTTTTATATGTTGATGTGTTAATAATACCTATATATATGTATATATGCATATATACATATATAAGATCTCTGAGACAAGCTCTCTTCCAGCTTTAAATCTATAATCCTATGAGTCTAGGAACCCTAGGAAAGGATGTCAAATGGACCTCCTTTGCTTTTCTGCATTACCTCACTACCCTCTGAGATTCTTCCCATTACCACCATCAGTTGATTATATATTATACAGATGTTTCTCTCAGGACAAAGTAGAATTCTAAAACTATGTTCAGTATCTATTATATACCAGAGATATAAATACTGAAATTATGGTGCAGTCCTTTCTTGGAAGGAGCTTGGAGTCCCATGGTGGAGAAAGTATTCTAGGCATTAGAAACAACCAAAGAAAATGCTCAGAGCCGAGCGATAGAGTGTCTTGCTCATGGAACAGTCAGGAGGCTAGTGTCACTCGATGGAATAGTACATGTTAGGGACTAAGATATAAGAAGGCTGGAAAGGCAGAAGGGGGCTAAATTATGAAGGGCTTGGAATACCAAACAGAGAATTCTGTATTTGATCCTGGAGGTAATGGGGAGCCCCTGGAGTTTACTGAGTAAGAGGATGACACGGGTGGACCCGTGTTTTAGGAAAGTCACCTTGGCAGCTGATAGGGATATAGACTTATACCTGTGATTTCATTAGTACGGGGAACTCTCAGATGAAGAAATCCCTTCTACCAATGTGGATGAGCACAGTCTCTGCAACTTAGAGAGTTGGCCAGAGCACAAGAAGTTAACTGGAGTGTATGGAGTGTTCAGGGAGGACTAACACCTGTTGAGGGCTTGCTGAGCCCTTTTCGGGGCTGCTCATCCACCTTTGGCATCCACCTTTCACCCAACTCTCGCCTGTGGTTCCAAGAAGCTGGAACATATGCAGTGGCCACACCCCAGCAGTACTGTCCTAGCAGGTGGGCTAAACTGAACCAGGTTGAGGTTCAGGCCTCAAACTTGTTGGTGAGTTAAGGGTGTGTCTTCCCCCAGTAGGACGGATAGATGAGAACAATTTTTTCCAATGGCTGTGAAGGCAGCTGAAACAGGCACTGTGGAGAGCTTAGAGCTTGGTCAGACATGGAAGACACCAAGGTCCTCTTATATAGCCAGTCATCCTGACTTTTGTCTTGCCCCTGGACTTGGGTGACTCTGGAAGAGAGAGCAAGGCTCATGAGTCTGTACAACTCTGCCTCACTTAAATCCAGTTCACTCCCAAGTCAAGACATCACCCTCGTGATGATCCTCTTCAAAAACAAAGGAGAAACAACAAGATGATACAGGATGATACAGCCAGCGTGCATCAGAAGTGGGCCTTTAACCCAAGTCTTCTTGGCTTTGAGGCCAGCTCTCTATCTACTACTCCACATTGCCATCGAATATATGCTATTAATTGTAATATAATACAGAAGAGGAGAAATGCAAGGGAAATATCAAAGAACCAGGAGAAATTTAAGGAGAGAAAGATCACTTCAAGCTTAGAGAGAATCAAAGAAAGCCTCATAGAGGAAGCAGTGCCTGAGCTAGGCCTTGAAGGCAGATTGAGAAGGAGAGTACAAGGGACATTACAACAAATGTTATCATCCCCTTCTGACAAATAGCATAGCCACACTAGAATATAAACCCAGCTCTCCTGACTCCAAATCTCATGGTCTTTACTATGCCACATTGGATGATTTTCAACAAGTTATGCATAGATGTCCACGTCTTTCTAGACATAGGCTCAAATCATCATTGAGATCTGTTTGCCTCAAATAGCATGGTCATCATCCCAATTGTTCGCTCTGGGTCTTTTTTCAAAGATGATTTCCACTTATGCCACTGATCCTATCCCCTCCAATTTCTATCTTGCTCCATTAGTCATCCCCTCTCCCTCCTAATCTTCATTCCTTCCCTCTCTACTGGCTCCTTACTACATCACCACAAGCATATTCAGGGCTTTATTCTGAAATACTCATTCACCCCTTTCTTTAACCTTGACATTTTCTTAGACTATTATCTTTTCTCAACCAACTTCTAGACACACACACAAACACACACACGAGTCAAGACATCATCCCACAATGCAATTGGTCCTTTGGAAACAAAGGACGAACAACAACCATCACCCTACTGAAACTGTTCTGCCCCCAGTCAGCAATGAACTTCTAATGATCGAACTTAATCACATTCATTTTAGTCCTCTTTGACTCCTCTGTGGCATTTGACACTGTTAACCATTTAAGTCTTTTTGATTCCTTGGCTTCTGTGATATTGCACTCTCATGGCTCTCCTACTTCCTAACCACTCCTCTGCCCCCTTTCTGGTTCCTCGTCCGCTGTCTACTCCCACAATTCTGTCCTTGGACTTCTCCTCTCTATATGTTCTAGATTACTGATCACATCCACTTCCATTACTCTAATAATCATCGATATGCAGATAATTCCTGAATCTTTATCTCCACCCCAATTTCTCCATGATGTCATTTTCCTAACGTCTGTTGGACTTCTTCATTTGGTGATCACATTTGTACCTCAAAAGTGACATCTCCAAAAGGGAACCTATTTTACCTCCCAGAAATTTACCTCTCCATAACATCCTTCTTTCTCTTGAAGGTACCAGTTAAAATCCAAACTCTGCCAGTTACTAGCTGTGTGACTTTGGGCAAGTGAGTTAACCTCTCCGAGCCTTAGTTTTTTTTTTTCATCTATAAAATAAGGAGGTTGAACTAGATCACCCCAAACGGCCTTCTACCACTAGATTTTTAATTCAAAGATCCCAGTCAGGCAGGCTAGAAACCTTAGTCATTTTTTTAACTTCTCTCTTTTTCTTGCCACCCCTTTCCTATCCAGGGACTGGTGAAATCTTCTAAATTCTTCCTGTGCATCTCTAGGGGATCTGTTCTAATCCCATTTACTTGCTCTGCAGTTACCCTAGTTCAGATCCTCATCTCTTCTCACCTGGATTATTGTAGTAACCTCCTCGGTGGTCTTGCCAATAAGCCTCTCCTCTCTCTAATCCATCTTCATTCCTGTGGCTTCATGATCCATTTAATGGACCACTCTGATCAGACCAGCCCTTTATCAACAAAGCAAACCAAAACAAAAATCTTCCATGTGTTCGGATTGCCCACAGATACTAATATTTCAATGGATTGATGCTCTCCCTAATATGGTCATTCCCTCCAAAGGCACTGATTGCAACCTATCTTCTCATTATCCTGTGCAGTTCTTGTCTATGTCCTCCTAGAGACATCCCACAGAGGGTCTCCCTCCTAAGGGTCATACTCTAGGTCTATTAACTTTTAGGGAAGGGAAAACAATACAGCACAGGGACCACCGATTTGCTATCCTAGGCTCTCTCTCTATGACCACTCACTTCTTTTGGGGGGATCATTTCTTTTTGCTGATATCTTTTGCCCGGTTTCTATTGAGGAATTCGTTGTTGGTAATATGATTCAGGATATCTGTGCCCATCATACTTTCTATGTCTCCCTTTGGATCACCAGTAACCCTGAATAAAATCGAATCACAATTGTATAACAGACAAAGTGATAACAACAGTAGCTGACATTTAGCAAATACTATGTTTTTAGATGTACATGGCATCATTTTCACCTCACAACAAGCCTGTGAAATAGATATTATTCCCATTTTATAGAAGAAGAAACAAGGTCAGGAAGGTTAGAAGACTTGATCATGGCCACACAGCTAGTATATATGCAGGATTCAGACACAAGCCTTTCTTTTCTCCAAGTCCTGCCTGATTACTACTATATCGGTCTATAAAGATGAATGCCCAGAATGGACCCTGCCTTCCCTTTCACTTCCACACCGACCCATGTTAAAGTCCCTCCCTTCCTATAAAGACCAGTTCAAGTGCCAACCTTTCAAAGGAACCTTCCCTGACCTTCCTTGCCAAAAATTATTCCTCTTTTCTCCAATTTCTCACATTGCTCACTTACATCTCTCTTTGCCAATAATTACATTCTGCCTTGTACCATTTTTATGCACAAGTCTGATCTCCCTTTCCTATCACTTAACGACTTCCTTAAAGCAGCATCTACACTATATCTATCTTTCTGTCTTCAGCCCCAAGCACAGAACCTTACACATATTTAGGTTCTTAAAAAGTGCTTGCTAAATTGAAATTGGGGCAACTAGGTGGTACAGTAGGTAGAGTGCCAGGCCTGGAGTCAGGAAGATCTGAGTTCAGATCTGGTAACAGACATTCACTAGTTGTGTGACCCTGGGCAAGTCGCTTAACCCTGTTTGCCTCAGTTTCCTCATCTGTAAAATGAGCTGGAGAAGGAAGTGGCAAACCGCTCCAGTATCTTTTCCATGAAAACCCCCACAAGGGTCATGGAGAGTTGGACATGACTAGAAACAACTAAAAAGCCAACAAAATTGAATTGAATGACTGCCCTCTCTCTTTTATAATGTTTCCTAAATTCATCTCACCCTTTCCTTCCTCCACCTAGGTCCATGGGCTGGAACGCTCACTCTTCACACATGCACCTCCATCCTGCATCTGCTGCTTTGCTTGGTTTCAACTCTATGGAACAAGATGTACCCCCCCCCGCCTTGGCATCCCATTTCCCCCCACACTCTCTGCCTCCTTCTGTGTGTTGACTCTCCCTCACTATACTGTAAGCTCCTCCAGGGCAGGGGCTGTCTTTATTTTTAGTAATTGCATCCCTAGTTCTTAGCACAGCGCCTGGGACAGAGAAGGTGCTTAATAAATGTTTATTGGAAAAGAAAAGATACCTCCATACCCCATTTTTCCCCATTTTCACCCTTCCATCTTTGAAGGCCCAACTCAGGAAACCACCAGGAATATCAGATGTTATCTTGTTCAACCCACATGAACTTCTCCACTCCCTTCCCTTCTCAGTTGTCTCTCCTTTCAAAATCTTTAGATGTTGTTTACCTATCTCCTATGCACTTCTAATTTGTAGCATAGCTCTATATGTATTCAATTTATCTTAGCCACTAGTTTGTAAGCTTCTCAGGACAAAGACCATTTCTTATTCATCTTTAAATCCCTTAGGCCAAGCACAAGAAATTGTACAACCCTAATAAATGGTGATTGGATTGAACTCAGTTCTTTGGGGACCATTCTCATGGGAAATACAGGGTGTCCTAAAGTCTGGACACATGGGAAATCACATTAACCGTTTCACCAAAAGACTCTGTGTTGTTCAGTGACTTCTTTTTCTGGGGCATGCTAAAGGAGAAGGTGTACTCAATGAAAATCACGGATGCAACACACTTGATTGAATGCATGAAGAGTGAATGTGCTAAAACTGACAGCAATGTGGAGTAAATACATCGAGTTCACGTGAATCTTGCAAAGCGCATCAAGCTTTGCATCACAAATGATGGAAATCATACTGAAGATGCTATCTGTTAATATTCCAATTAAATAAAATGTTGAAAATTTCATTCATTTCATTTTTTGAAAACATGCATTTTTGCCTATATGTCCAGACTTTGGGAATATCCTGTGTAACCCTGGAGATAGGTCAGATCCTCTTTCCAAGAGGAGATGGATAAATGTTGGCTGAGCTTGCGGATTAGGAGGGCTGGAAGGAAAGCAAGTCACACCAGAGACAGGATTTATAGCCCAAGGGAAGATGGTTAGTTACCAAATGATGCTTTATGTTTCTTCTTCCCTAATTCAAACCTGGAAGGGACTTCAGAGGTCATCTACTCCAACTTCCTCATTTTACAGATGAGGAAACTGAGGTACAGGGAAATTAACTGGCTTGCTATGGTAGCAAATAGTGGAAGTAGTTTTCAAGCCCTAGCCTTCCAACTTTGAATACAGCCATCAATCAAGCAACCAGCTAAAATCATTCATAAGACAGGAAACCTTTCCTGATCCTTCTTATTGGGGCCACTAAGTGACACAGCATATAGGGTGCAAGGCCTGGAGTCAGAAGACCTGAGCTCAAATCCAGCCTCAGCCACTTACTAGCTATGTGACCCTGGGCAGGTCATTTAACCCCTATTTGCCTCAGTTCCTCCTCAGTAAAATAGGGACACACTGGAGAAGGAAAAGGCAAACCCCTCCAGTATCTTTACCAAGAAAACCCCATAGAGAAAGTCCATTTGTTGGCAGTTAGGTGTCACAGTGGATAGTGTGCTTTCTAGGCACAACTGACAACTTATGCAAATACGCGGAGGTGGGAGATGGTATGGGGAGTTCAGGGAACAGATAATGTCCAATTTGGTTGGAATGTAGAATATTTACAGGTGAGTAATCTGAAATATGACTGAAAAGGTAGATTAGAAGCAAACCATAGATGGCCTTGAATGCTGAGCTAAATATTTAATGCTAGAGGTGTTAATTAGCAACTAATGGTTTTTAAGGAGGGGAATGACATAGTCAGGACTGTGATTTAGGAAGATTATCTGGCAGCAGTGTGAAGGATGGGTTGGAGAAGGGAGGCAAAGAGGCCAATTAGGAGGCTAAAATAAGAATCGAAACAAGAGTCAATTAAGTGCCTGAACTAGGGTGGTGGCCATGTGGATAGAAAGGAAACAGATGTGAGAGCAGTGTAGAAGTAACGGCAGTAGGATTGACAGCTAATTTGATGGGGGGAAGGGAGGTGAGGCAGAGGCGAGAACCTAGGGTGACTACAAGATTTTAATTTCAGTGAGCGGGAAGATGGCGGCATTCTCAGCAGAAATAGGGACGTTTGTAGGAGGAGTGAGTTTTGGAGGAGAAAATGGAGTTCAGCTTTGGACATGATAGGTTTGAAGTGCTGATGTCGCATACAGATAAACACTTCTACAGAGTGGCTGGTTATACAGGCTTGGAGTTCAGGAGAGGCATTAGCACTGCATAAAATAGACCTGAGAGTTCTCTAGGTAGAGGTGACCAATAAAATCACAGGAACAGACAAGATCACCAAGGGATAGAGAACGATGAGAAAAGGAGGCTCAGGATATAGCCCAGAGGGGTACCCAAGCTTGGAGGTACTGGAGAGACGCATAATGAAACATAGATCAAGGAACGAAGAAGGTGGGGGGGGAGGGGTCAGACAGGCAGGAGAAGAAGGAAAGAGCAGTGTTGGAAACCAAGGAAAGAGAGATTATCCAGAATGGGGGAAATGGGGGAAGTGGTGTCAGAAGGTACAGAATGGAGGATGAGGAGTGGAAAAAAGATCTTAAACTTTAAGTTAGGAAATTATTGGAGAAAGCGATATTGGTGGCTTGGTAGGACCAGAAGACAGACTACAAGGGATAGAGGAGTCAGTAAATGAAGAACAAGAAAAAGCAAGGAGCAAGGAGGCAGCCGGCTGGCTCAGTGGACAGAGCATTGGGGCTGGTGTCAGGAAGACCTAAGTTCAAACGTGGTCTCATACACAGTAGCTACGTGACACTCAGCAAGTCACTTAACCCCCTTTGCTTCAGTTTCCTCATCTGTAAAATGAGCTGGAAGAGGAAATGGCAAACCACTCCAGTGTCTTTGCCAAGAAAACCCCCAATGGGGTTAAGAAGAGTCAGACATAACTGAACAACTGAACCACAACAAAGTAGAAGCAAGGAGTAGATACTACACTTTATCAGTGTAGCTTTTCAGTGAAAGATGAGAAACACAATAGAGTGAAGGAATACAGTATTAAAGGAAGATTTCCTTAGGAATAGGGAAGACTAAGCATTTTTAGGTAGCTAGGAAGAAGACAGTAAATAAAGAGAAACTGAGAATTAGAGAGGGGGAGATGGGGCAATCTGCCAAGGGAAATGGAAAGGCTTGAACATCAGGACACAAATGGAGTAGCAACCTCATCCTCTGAGATTAGAGCAAAGTTAGGAGGGGTTAGAGAGATGTTTGAGGGGGAGAAAAGAGATGATGGCCTTCCACAATGAAAGCAGCAAGGTCGGCCAAAGAGGGCTGGGTTTGGAGTAGCAATGGGAGCTTGAGAAGAGAATGTGCCACAAGTAGCTATCACAGGGAGTGTGATCAAGAATCAATCAGACTGATGGCCGTACGGTAGCAAGTGTTTATTTGAGGTCAGGGATAATTATTATGCCTATGCTTTTACTAATATTGGGAACTCCCTGATGAGAGAACTCCCTCTACTAATTCAAAATGGCACCTTTTTTACAACTTAGTTTCCTAGAGCAGGCCTTCTTAGATTTTTTCTGCTCTTGACCCCCGTTTCACATTTCAGTTTTAAGTTTTGGCAGCTTTCATCGGTGTTGTGTGGCCCGAGGGCATGTGCAGTACAAAGTGGGCATGCTTTGTGTTCAGAACCAACGTTGCAGGAAATACCTCAGATTCAATACTCGTTTAATTTTTAATACATTTTTGATCATTGGAAGTTCAGAAACCTTTTTACTGTTGCCAATTTTTTTGTGACCCCATATGGGGTCACAACTCAGTTGAAGAAGCAATGTCTTAGGGCACTGAATGGTTTGCCCAATGTCACACAATCAACATCTATCAGAAGAAGGACTTACACCCAGGTATTCTTGGTTCTGAGACAGGATCTCTACCCTCTCTAGTCAAGGTTAAATAACGTGCATTTGGAGTGGCCCCATCTGGCAGGGGGCTGTGACTTATTTCAATAATGTATATTGCCCGTGGATGAAGACTATAAATTGCTAGGAAGGTGCCAACTTGAACATTCCCTTACCTGTAATTCCCTATTCTAATGGGATCTGAGGCCTGGTCTTTAGCTCTTATCCTATATAAGGTGAGGATGAGCACAAAAGTGGAACAAGAAGTAGGAGGAAGGGAAATGCGGAGATTAGTCTAGTTTACAATGGGAAATGAACCTAGAAAGGTAGGAAGGAGTAGAAAGGTAGTGTTGGAGGTCCCTGAATGAATGGCTTCTATGGAGGTCAATGGTTCTGTCCCAACCTCCCATACTCACCATGGTTCTTCCCACCACCCTGGATGAAGGAGAGACGTCTCTCACCAGAAGACCACACGCCAGCTTTTTGTGAGTTGTCAGGCCACCTCAGCTGGTTGGCCATTGAAAAGGCCTGCAGTTGGGAGATGGAGAGTCTTGTGGGAGGAACGGCAAGGACTCCAATGTCACTAGACAGCAGAAAATGTGGGAGCGAATAAGATAAAAAGACTGTGGTAGGAGGTGCCAGGTGATGAGGGACTTTGGGTACCAGAAAGAGGGTTTTATATTTGATCCTGGAGGTGATAGGGAGTCACTGGAGTTGACTGGGTGGGGGTGGGGATGGGGGTGGGGTGGGGTTAGTAACATGGTCAGACTTGAGCTTTAGGAAGATCTATCAGTAAATGATCTAGCAAGTGTTTATTAAGCACCTACTATGTGCTTAGCAGAGACAAAGCCGTCAAGGAGCTTACATTGCATTAGAGTAGCCATCTAGAAAGCCCTGATCATATACAAATCACATTCTATAAATTAGGCCCACAGAAACAGAAGCCGGGCTATCCCAGATTATACCCATTCATCCAACAAACATTAGTAAGGTGTTGGTACTGCCCCAGGTGTTCCAGGTGCTGGGTGGAGATACAAAGTTAAATAACCATTTGGTTTCGCAGGCACAGTAAGGCAAATACACAAATAATCACAATGCAAGCCTTCGTTTCACTTGTTTATTTGCAAGCAACATCAATCCCAATACATAGTACGACACATGCAGATTTGGGGTAAAAGAGAAAACTATACAAAAATACAACTGTCAGCAGTAAACAGAACGTAACACTCGGTTCAGCACAATCTGTTCCTGGTGGTAAGACCAAAACAAACAAACAAACCAATTTTGAAACAAAAAATAATATTTTTTTAAAAAAATAAAGGGTTCCAACGGTTCCATGGTCCTAGAAAAATTCCCTGCAGAAGGGTGTGAAAATAGTACCCCTCTCATTCAATTCAATTCAATTGGACATGCCCTTATTAACTTCCTACTGTGTGCAAGGCACTGGGGCAGGCCCTGGGGTTGCAAAGACAAAATTCCTTCCCTCAGGGACCCTGTAGTCTACTGGTAGAATATGTAAACAGTTAAGTATATACACAGTAATTTCAGAAGGGAGTAACCACTAATACTTGGGGTGTTGAGCGGCAAAGTGTATGAGGAGACCAGGAAGGGCTTCTTGGAGTAAGCTGCATCTGTGCTGAGCCTTAAAGAAGCTTTGGCTTCTAGGAGTTGGATGTGAAGGTAAGCACATTCCAGGTATGATATGGTCTGGGCTCCTTCCCTTCTCAGAGGTCCGGTTATACAGGCATATTAGGGCTTGGGAGCTGACAGTCTGTGCAAAGGCATAAGCCTGACAAGGGTTGGGAAGATCACATGCTGGAGGAGGGCAGCGCCACTACATCCCTACCCCTCGACCCACACAGATCACTCGGAGCACATTTTGGCCAAGCCTCCTCTCCAGGTTTGACTTTATCAGAAGCCAGCTCAGTACAGGAAGGGTGGAAAAAGGTGGGGGTGTGGTGGAATGATCATAGAGTAGACTAGAAGCAACCTCAGAAGCCACCCAGTCCATTCTCTCTTTTTACAGAGGAGGAAGCTAAAGACCCTGAATAATAACTGACTCGCTCAGGAAGTCAACATCAAAGGCAGGCTATGGGCCCAGACCCTTCTGCCCCAGTGGCAATGCTCCCTCAATTGGACTAACAGTGCCCAAGGAGTTTTTTAGATGAGTCAGCCCACTGAGCCAGGGCATAGAGAAGAGCTGCTTTCTAGGCTTCCGTTCCAGATCTAGGGCCCCTGAATTTCTCAGTGAGCAAGAAGGTCCCTACAAAGAATTAGAAAATACAGCACAGGGCAGAGTCTTTTTAATATTCATTTCTAAAAACTTCCAAGCCCCCAATTTTCTCTCTCCCTCCCTCACCTTCCCCCTCCCTGGGACAGTAAGCAATTGAATATGGGTTATACATGTTCAATCATGCGAAACATATTACCATGGCAGGGATTCTCCAGCTTTCATCTCAGGACCCCTTTACACTCACAAAATCCATCAAGGACCTTCCCCCAAAGGGCTTTTGCTAATGTGTTATATCTGTTGATATTAATGACCAATTAAGACATCTTAGTGTTGTTATAAAAAATAATTTTGACCTCACAGGTTCCCTGAAACGGTCTCTGGGACCCCCAAGGCTCCCTGGACCACATTTCGAGAACCGTTGGCACAAAGAAATAAGGTTCTGGCCTTGGAGTCAAGACACCCGAGTTCAAATCCTGAACCCCCATGATTTTTTAACCTTGATTGGTGACTTCATTGCTCTTGGATCTCCCTGTGAGGGTTTGACTAAAGCAGATCAATGCCTTCTCTGAGTCTTGGAGGTCGGTTGGGGCACTGACTCGTTAAGTGGCCTGCTCAGGGTCACGCCACCAGGAGAGGTGGAGGAGCAAACTTCCTCCCTCTGAGGCTAGTTCTCTAATCACTGCACTACAACACTCCTCTATCTCTGCTGCTTCCTAGTTATGTCACCTTGAGCATATCACACGAGCTCTTGGAAGATCATTTTCCTCACCTATAAAATGCAGACAGTTGTACAAAGGTGCAGCCAGGCAGCACTGTGGATGGAGCGCCAGACCAGGACTCAGGAAGACTCATCTTCCTGAGTTCAAACCTAGCCTCAGACATTTACTAGCTGTTTGACCCTGGTCAAGTCACTTCACCTTGTTTGCCTCAGTTTCCTCATCGGTAAAATGCGCTGAAGAAGGAAATGGCGAACCACGGAATCTGTCATGAAAACCCCAAATGGGGTCATCAAGAGTCACACATGACTAACGCAACTGAAGGCTGACAACAATCACACAAACAGGACTTCCCTCACAAAGCTGCAGTGAGTGTCAGATGAGATAATGGAGGAAAGCATTTCACCAATGTTAAGTGCTATGTAAACGCCAATTATTAAAGTGTTTGGGCATATGCTTCATTTTCTTAATGGATTAATTATTCATGTCATGATTATAAATTCCCTGAAAAAAAAGGAGAGGGATTGGGAGAGAAATTATAAATGGAAAAAACTAGAGAGACCTATCTCCTCCTATCCCCGAATGCAGCCCTTTCTGGGTCTTGAAGGTGCCGTAGTGCATCGCGGGGCCAAAATGATGACTTTTGGAATTGAGGGGTATGACACAGATGCTGCAGAGGAGCTTTTTATGTGTCTTTTAAACAGAAAGGAAGGAGAGCAGCTGCCATTAAAGTCTCACTCCAGTACCTTGAGCTCTGACAGCCTTACCGGGCTGAGTAAGGCAATGAGGATGGGGGAGGCATCAAACTGTGTCTATTCTCTGGGGACCAGTGTCATTATGCTCCAAGGAGATCCTCATCCAGAGGATCTTGTTTGTTTGTTTTGCTGCTGCAAACCATGAAGACCTACTAAATCACAGTGACTTCCATTGGTAGAAAGAGCATTGAGGGAGTAACTTTTGGGGGGGAAGGAGGTTCCAGTGATTTCATGGGTGTAATGAATGTCTAAACCCCATGACCAATGTTGATTGGCACCTGTCCTGTAACTTATAGCCTTAGGGAGTTACCTGGGCTGAGGTAAGTGACTCTCATAGAGTCACACAGAATTGTCAGAGATGACTCAAACCCAGGTCGGCTCTTTATCCACTGTATCTGTTGATAGAATCCTCCTGATGTCATGGGTCCTCTTCCAGAACAAAGGATGGACAACAAACAGCAACAACAAAGACAGAATCTTAGAACTTTTTAAATGTTGAAGAAGGGCAGGATCGCCAAGGGCTAGAGAGAGACTTTGGTGCAAATCTTGTCCATAGAAAACAAAGGAACAATACTGTCTGCTGATTATCGCCTGTCCCTTAAAGTTCAGCGGACATGACACCTCCTTAGAAGTCTTCCCAGTTTCCTCCAGTCAGTAATAATTTTTCACCATAGACCTGAACTGCTCCCTTCACCCCCACCTCACATAGCCCTTGGTTTGCACCCCTCTCATGCTACAGATTATAGTCACTGAATGCTAGAGTAGAATCCCAGATATATGGCTGGCTGGGACTTCAGAGACCACTTAGTCCAACCCCTTCATTTTATAGTTGAAGACCAGTGGAGCAAGCAAGGTGACTTGCCCAAGGTCACTAGGGTAATAAACAATCAGTGATTACTCTCATGTATTACTGCGTATCATAGTTACTTATATGTCTATATAGATCCATGAGCTCAGGGACCTCATTTTATATAATCTTTGGATGGTCCCCAGGGCCTACCACAGGGTTCCACAGAGGGCAGATGCTTAGCAAATGTCTGTTAAATTGAATTTGTGGGGCAGGTAAATGGTGCAGTGAATAGAGCACCAGCCCTGGAGTCAAGAGGATCTGAGTTCAAATGTGATCTCAGACACCTGACATACTTACTAGCTGTGTGACCTTGGGCAAGTCACTTAACCCCAACTGCCCTGCCTTCCCCCTTGCAAAAAAATTTGATTTTGTTGACCACCCCAGGAAGGTAGGAAGAGTCAATAGCAAGGGGAGCTTGGTGTGAGCTTAGTTCTAGAGGCTTCCTGGGCATGAAAGGGAGGCACCCATCCAGACTGAAGGCATTGAATGCTCAGGGGCTGAGCCCAGTGGAAAGTACACCAATAACAAAGAGAGAGAGAGAGAGCAAACAGCATCCAAGGGGTTAAACTCAGGGAGAGAGGATAACTATTTGCCCATTAATAGTTAGCTGTCCTGGGTAAAAAGAGGAGGGGAGAGGCAGAGGTCAAAATGCCAAGTGATGAGTGAAATGAAGGTAAAAAAAGTTCTAGCTAGCACAAGGAACCTTTTCCTTCTACCCTCCTCTCTCCTGCCAATGGAGGCTTCAAAAGTGATAGGTAAGAGGTGCGGCCATTTACAATTTGACTTGGACAAAGCACCGACTCATCCCATTGGACAAGAGGAGATAGAATCATGGCACTTGAGACAAGGGAAATCAATTCCAGAGACTTGGGGGATATGCCTAACGTCACCTAGCGGGAGGTAGATCCGGGCGTAGAACTGAGGGCACCACGCGAGGTACAGATCTAGGCCAACCAAGCTAGGCCTTCCTCGGCTCTCTCTGCCTCTAACAGCCTCCATTATGGACTTTGTTTAGACACAGGACCACCATCTCAGGCTGGGCCCTGCCTCTCTGCAGCTCCCCTTCTCCAGGGCCTTGGCTGCCAATGGGGACACTGGCATCTTAATTGTGAACACACCTCTATCTCTCCCTCCTACCTTGCTGCCTTTGGGCGGACAGAAGTGGGGGATTTATGGGTGGTTTGCTTTGAGAGAGCCCATAGCTGACACTCATCCTGACTGTGGTTCTTGCTTTTCTGCTTGGTGCTTAATAAAACTGAATCTGAAATATCTGTTGAGGGATTCAGAAACAAGAGAAGTGAAAGACTGAAAGAAGGTGGGCTGGCATTTCACAGGATCTAAGAAATGGAAGGGACCTCAGAGGCCATTCCTGCCCTCTGCAATACCCCTAACAAGGGTCATCCAGCTCTGTTTGAACATCTCCACTGACACGGAACTCACTACCATTTCAGGAAGCCTGTTTTCCTTTTGGATAACTCTAACTGTTGGGAAATTTCCCTTTACATTGAATTTAAATCTGCTTCCATGTAGCTCTTGTTCCTAGTTCTCTCCTCTGGAGGTCAGCAGAATGAATATAATCTCTATTCCTAAGGATGGCCCTTTGAATACCTGAAGACTTAATATCCTCTGAGATTTATTTTTCATAGACAAAGAGAATGAGGGTGGTACATTTGGCCCACTCCCACCCAGCCTTTCTGAAAGCTGTGGGCATTTATTCAAAGGGTCACCTAGTATTAACTTGCCAACTACTCAAGGACCTTGGTAAAAATTCCATCTAGGAGAAGTTTATTTTTAATGCTTTTAAATCCTCTCTCTTTGTCTCCTTGCCTTCCCAACCCAGATGCCTCATTAGGTACCCTGATATCCAACAGCTTCCCACTCTCTACACAACGACATCCAGACCACCTCTCTTTCTCATCATAATATCCTCATTCCTTAAAATGTCCCTCCTCATTCCCATCATAGAGACCTTATTCTTTTAAATTGTCTAGTAGAGTTAATGGATGATAACAATTTTTCATATCTCCCTTTGCCTCAAATAATAATGGTGCATTTTAATTTGAAATGCCAACACGTTAACCCAGAAGAACAGGCAATATGGGAGATTCAGACCGTGGGCAGACTGGTTAGGTAGGGCTACTTGGAAACATACAGATACACCAATACCTTCTCATGAAAATTGTTTCTATATCCCCCTTACATTCCTTTTATCATAGCAGCCCCCACCCCCAATCCATAGTTCCCTTTTCAATATATACTTGTAACCCAGCTCCTTTTTCTTTGAAAATGTCTTACAGGCTGCAATTCACGTTCCCCTTCTGAGACAAGATGGAGAGGCAGTCATACAGCCTGAGCTTTGTGGGGCACCACTGGCATCTGAAGCCCCTGGGAATCTCTTGGAGTTTATTCACGCACTCAGCATATGTGTGTGTGTGGGTTTTCCTAGAGCAATCAGAGGGTGGAGGTCAGGGGTAGGAGATCCTGGCTGAACTGCAACATATGTCCATGGCTCATTTTCACTCAGTTTTCTAGGGGGAGAGCCTGCAGGTGACCTAGGTGTTAGAATTGAAGCCAGTGGCCCTTTTGGAGAGAAGACAGCTCCAGCCCACAGATCACATCACTGGTACCTCTAGGCTGAATTACTTGGCCTGGTCTAACATTCCTGGCTAGTCCCTCCCATTCCAGGAGAGGAAATAACCTGGCCTGGCGAGTGGAGTTTAGTTAGCAGCTCAGGCTCCTCCCTCCGGGTTTCATTTTTCCCAGAGGCCTCTGGGCTGCTCAGTTGGTAGGACTCCTTGGACCCTTTCTTCCCAGAGCAGGTCAGAAAGCCAAAGCAAGAATCGCGCAACCTGGCCAAGTCCCTATGGGTATTTTCACTCACAAAACAGTATAGCACCGGGTCAGCCACACAGTTGAAACTCGTCAGGAGAAGGGAGAAGTGGTAGATATTGAAGATGCCCTTGGCGAACTCACAGTTATCTTCCCATAGGCTGCGCACAAGCAGCAGGACGTGGTAGGGCAGAAAGCAGGCCAGGAAGATAATCATGGTACTCAATACCAGTCTCTGAATTTGGTCTTTTCTGTTCTTCTGAGTGCCGTGGCTTCTCCGCACAGCCCGGAGGATTCCCCAGTAGGAGAAGAAGAGCAGGCAAATGGGAAAGAGGAAACCCACGGAGAACCGGTAATAATTGATGCTCCGCTGCCACGACTGGATGGGATAATGCTCAAAGCAGACCCGATGTCGGTCCTCGTCCTCCATGACTTCGTCAGGGATGAGGAAAATGACACCGACCAGGAGCTCCTTGATCCAGATCACCAAGCTGACCCCGGCAGCGGCCTTCACAGTGCGGAACTGGTGAAAGCGGAAAGGGTGGGCCACTGCCAGGTACCTGTCGATGGAAATGCAGCAGAGAAAGCCCACGCTGATGTAAATGTTCTCGTAGAGGAGAATGCCGCAGATCTTACAAGACAGGTCTCCATGGGGCCAGTCATCATGCTGCAGAACATACTGGAGCCAGAAGGGCAGGGAGCAGATGTAGAGGAGGTCAGCCACGGTCAGATTGCAGAGGTAGACTCCCAATTCATTCTTGGCCTTGATCTGCAGATAGCCATAGTACAGAGAGAGGCAATTGGCTGGGAAGCCTACCACCAACACCAAAATATATATCACTGGAGCCAGAGTCTGGTGAATGGTATGGTCGATTGTACAGTTACTAGAGGAATCGCCCATTGTAATATTCCCCATCTTCTGGACCAAAGAAGACTTTTCCCTTCAAGGAGTTAAAAGATAGTCTGCCTTTCTCAGTCCCATTTTGTTTCTGGGGACTTGGAGTTTGGGGTCCATGCTACCTCTAAGTCATGGCCAAAGGGTTGTTGTTATCACTGGAACACATACCCCTGAAAGCCAAACACAGAAAAGTCCTTAGAAGGGTTAGTATTCAGTGTCCTCTAAAGCATCTAGATCAATAAAGATACTTGGGTGTTTATGCCTCCTCCAACCCCAGGACACTAAAAGGTGACCCACCCAATTGCTCTCCCCACTCTCTCCTGCCTTGGCTATGGCAGTCTGTGGTTCACCACTGGGGTATGAGAAGCAGGTATCACTGCCAGAGAGTCTCCAGTACTGAGCCTGGTTTCCATACTATAGGCTCAACAAGAGGTCCAAAGAGTACAAATAAGTACAAAAACATTTAAACACATTTTTGGTGGAGCTTTGAACTGGTCTATCCCATTCTGGAAAGCAATTTGGAAAATTTTTTAATTGGAAAAGTTTTTAAATTGTGCATACCTTGTGATCTAGAAATATGTCTACTGGCTCTATACTTTGAAGAAATTGAAGAAAGAGAGAGAAAATCAAAAAGCACTTATGGTGTTCTTTTATGGTGTCAAAGAAATAGTAAGGGGTATCCATTGGGGATCAGCTGAATGAATTATGGTACATGAATGTGGTGGAACACTATTTCAGAGAAGCTTGGGAAGACTTGTATGAACCGATACAGAGTGAAGTGAGCAGAACCAGCAGAACATTTGTATAATAAGAACAATATTGTAAAGACAAACAACTCTGAAAGACATTGGGGTTCTGGTGTCCAACAACAATTCCATAGGATTTGTGATGAAACATGCTATCTACCTCCTGACAGAGAGGTAATGGGTTCAAGGTAGAGAATGAGAGATACATTTTTGGACAGTGCCAATTTGGGATTTGTTTTGTTTGACTGCATATTTGTTACCAATGTGTTGTTTTTCTTTTTTTCTCAGTTTGAGAAGGGGGAAGGCAGAAAGAGGGGATCTAGGGATAAAGTCATCCCCCCAAAAGACAAAATAGAAAACAGAAATAGAAACTTTTTTTTGAAATGCACAGAAGAGAACAGAAGGAAAGCCAGAAGGAATCATAGGCAAGAAGGGCAGACTTGAAAGTAACATGATACATTTGTCATATAAGGAGAAAAGCAAGCTGTCCATAACAGATGCACAGCTTCATGTATAACCCTTTCTTTCTACTCTACTGTGTATGTTGAAACACACACTTTAGTTGATGCTAAAGTTCAGAATTTTTTAAAATGTGAAAAAATAAAATAAAAATAAGCAAAAATAAAATCGAAAAAGATAATCATACTTAAAATTTCATGATAAATATTAAGGATAGTGACAAGCACTAAGCTTCATGAACATAAGAAATTATTTATGAAATCAATTAAGCCATTAAGAACTAAGTTTGTCATCATCACTGTCTAACTCTTCTCAGGATAGCCCCAGAAGCTGCTTAAATCTTGATAAAGATCCTCATGGATGAGGTTTCTTTTTGGTGATGCTCATTAGGTTCCGATGGAGAGAATACTAGCTTTGGAGTTAGAGTAGCTGAATTCAAATTTGTCCCATTACTTTTTACTTGTGTAAATCGCTTTGCCTTTTTAGATCTGTTTCCTCCATTGTAAAATGAGGGGAGTGGACTAGATCACCTCTACATTCTCTTTCAGAGATGTGATCTTATGATTTTATGGGAACTTGGGCACTGATCAGCCATCAGTCACTACCTTCTTCTCTCTCTTCTGAGTTCTCATTATGAGTGCTTTGGAATTGTCGTGCATCATGGTGTTGGTCAGAGTAGCTAAATCTTTCACAGTTGATTACTGTTACCATGTTGCTGTTACTGTGTACAATGTTCTTCTGGTTCTGCTCATGACACTTTGTATCAGTCCATGTAAGTCTTTTCCAGTTTTTCTGAAACCATCCTCTTTATCATTCGTTATAGCACAATAGTATTCCATCTCAATCATATGCAATAACTTGTTTAGTCATTCCCCAATTGATGGGCATCCCTATAATTTCTAATTCTTCACCACCACAAAAAAGAGCTATCATAAATATTTTTGTACATATGGATCATTTTCCCTTTTCTTCAATCTTTTTGGGAAACAGACCTAGTAGTGGTATTGCTGGTTCAAAAGATATACATGGTTTTATAGCCCTTTGGACACGGTATCAAATTATTCTCCAGAATGGTTGGACCAGTTCACTAGTCTACCAGCAGCACATTAACATCCCTATTTTTCCACATACCCTTCCAGCATTTATCATTTTCCTTGTCTGTCATGTTAACCACTCTGATAGGTATGAGGTGGTATCTCAGCATTGTTTCAATTTGCAGGAAATGCAGTTTCTCATCAAAGATACCAAGGGCATTGGAAATATCTTTGCTTCTGACTCTACTCCTGACTCTGTGGACTTTTCCATTTCTTCCTCATCAGGCTTTGCCCTGTGGCCCTGTCCTCTGGTGAGTCTTTGGCTCAGACCATCATTTTGTGAGGTTCCCAGGCCATGCTCACCTCATTCCTGGCTCTTCTCCAGACTTTAAACTTTTCTAGCTCCTCCCCAGTAGTCTTCACACCTTTGCAGATAACCTCATAGCTCTCCTCCAACACAAATACTTCCTAGCAGCCTTTTATGTGTTCTCTCATAAGAACATAAGCTCTTTGAGGGTAAGGATGGTCTTTGTTGCTTGTATTTAAACTCCAGGCATGTAGTATATTGCTTGGCACATAGTAAGCACTTAATAAATGCTCTATCTATTGGAAGGCTTGAGAATTCTCTAAAGTATCAAATGTCAGCTGATACCCTTCCTGTTTAGAAAACAAGTCCCAGAGTGGCTAAGTAAGAGGCCATCAGCTATGATCCTAACTAGAAGACGTCATATGCTAACTTTAGGTTTTGATTTTCCCCTCTAGAATATGGGAATATTGTCAGTACCACCTTGACAAAGAGGGAAGGAACCAAGCATTTGTTAAGTATTTAATTAAGTGCCAGGCACTGTGTGAGGTGGGCAGTTAGGTAGGGAAATGAATAGAGTGCCAGGCCCGGTGTCAGGAAGACTCCTCTTCCTAAATTCAAATCTGGCTTTAGACACTTCCTAACTGTGTGACCCTGGGCAAATCACTTAACCCTGTTTGCCTCAGTTTCCTCATCTGTAAAATGAGCTGGAGAAGAAAATGGCAAACCACTCCAGTAACTTTGCCAAGAAAACCCCAAATGGGGTCATGAAGAATCAGAATGACTGAAAAACAACAAAAAGTATGCTAAGTACCTTATAAATATCATATCATTTGATCTTCACAACAACTCTGGGAAGTAGGGACTATTACTATCCCCATTTTACAGCTAAAGAAACTGAGGCAAACAGAGGCTGATTAACTTATCCAGAGTTACACAGCTAGGAAATGTTCAAGGCTAAATTTGAACTTAGGTCTTCCTGACCCCAGGTCCAGCCCTCTGGAACCCATCACAAAGAAGGTAAGAGTATAGTATATCTTGCACCGTATTTGAAGGGACTTAAATCCTACCTTGTCCTTTAAAATGATCTCATTCATCAGGTGGTCCTTTGGCCTAGACACTAAGGCTCAATTAAACTTCCTCCTCTGGAGACTCTTATAAAAGACTGTGGGGGAAAAAATAAAGTGGCCAATAGCAGCGTGGTCCTTTAGCTGGCCTTCATAACATTAATGTTTATATTTTCACTTGAGTATTTGCTGGAATTAGTCTGATAGTAACGTGGAACAAAAATCAAATATCTAAAGCATGGTCCTTCTTGGGGGGCAAGTAGGGGACCTGGTCAGTGGGAGTAGGTGACAGAAGTAGTTTTCCTTTGGTTTCTGCAGTTGCTTCAGTTGCTTCTGGCTTCCAGCTCCGAGACAGGAGATGGATGATGCCAATCCCACTTCAGGTTTCTTAGAGAGAAAATAATATTCTGGAAGAAACCAACATGAAAGGAACTAGCATCATGTCCCTAGTCCCAGCTTGATGTATTAAAGACTGCAGGGAATTTTCCCTTCAGTGATCTCTGGGACACTTTTTCGGGAAGTGAGAAGTAATAAAAGAAGTCAGTGAAAAATTACCAAGGGAGCACCCTGCATTTCTCAGGAGCAAGGGAAGGAATTAGAATGAAGTAAAGCACTAGAAGAAAATATAAAAAACTTCTGTTGACTGCTGGATGGTTGGAGCAACGGGGCAGTGATTTAAATTTAATTGTCTGGATCACTTGAAAGTTAACTAAAAGTCCCTATTTGTTTCAGCCTTCATTATAATAATAATACCTCGCATTTCTACTTCAATTCTAGCATTCTTTCTACTTATAGCATGATGCCCCTTATAATGTTGAGACTCTTTATAAAATGTAAGAATCTGTTTTTTTAAAGCAAAGAAGCCCATTTATCCAAGTCAACAACAAAACAGAAATAAGGGAAAGTATATATAGTAGAATATATACCAGACAGTGAAGGCAGCTAGATGGTGCAGTGGGCAGAGTGCCAGGCCTGGAGTCAGGAAGACTCATCTTCTGGTGTTCAAATCTGGATTCAGACACTTCCTAGCTATGTGACCTTGGGCAAGTCATTTAACCCTGTTTGCCTCAGTTTCCTCATCTGTAAAATGAGCTAGAGAGGGAAATGGCAAACTGCTCCAGCATCTTTGCCAAGAAAATCTCAAATGGGATCATTAAGAGTCAGACAATTGCAAAATGACTCAACAACAACAAAATGCTAGACAGTATAGGGTGAAGGAGCTCTCCAACTGGGAACGAGATAACTCAATTCAATCGAAAGAGTCCCAGGTATCACTGAACGGAAAATTCCTTGAAGTGTCTAGTACAGCGGACTAGGGATAAGGACATGATGGGGACGTGATGTTAGTTCCTTTCATGTCAGTTTCTTCCAGAGTATTATTTTCCCTCCAGCAACCTAAAGCGGGATCGGCATCATCTGTCTTCTCTCTCAAAGCTTGAAGCCAGAAGTGCTTGAAGCAACTGCAGGGCCCAAAGAGACTCAAGAGATCAGAGAGACTTCCCAAACCAAGGAGAGAAGAGCCTGACTTTCTCCTCTCCCACTCTCCCCAACCCTGCCCTGCCCCTCACACAGGCATGGGCCATAGATCTCTATGGATGATGAAAGAGTCCCATAGTGATGTGCTTTAGGACTCGGGTTCCATTCCTTCCCTGAGCCAAATTTTTTTACAATCTCTTGCAAAGATTAACTGTGGACAAGTCTAAAAGCTGTAATTATACAATATAAATGCAAGCATTAGCCCTTTAAAACAATAAGAGTGATTCTCCTCATGCCCCAGGTACCCAACCTTCAGTATTATTGAAACTAAAATAAACAAATGCACATTAAGAGTCCATGCAGTAGCCATGGCACTATAGAGGGCATCACCTCAGAGGATGATGATGCAAACATGCCTGACAACATATGGGATATAACACATACACACACGTATCCACAGCTCACAGGAGTCAATCAAAAGCAACAAATATGGCTAACAAACAACACAAAGCTAGCTAGCTGCAACAATGACCCTAACGATAGGCCTCTATAAAATACACTTAACCATAGGCAGTAGCATATACACAACACAACCAGCAAACAGACATCACTAAGGCATGAATATGACACAAAACACAGTCACATGAATACAATAGCAACATTTTAAAAAGCAAACTCAAGCATGCAGTGAACATGCAATTACTAGCAAGGCACGTTTCACACAGGCAGTCTCTAGTATTCTTGGCTTAATCTGCGTCTAACTCTATCTCTCACTAGCCTAGTCCGAGAGACTTAGTTCTCTCGTCACTGAATGATTTTTCAATTCCTGTACCCGAGCTACTACTTGGTATTGGCTGATCATCAGGATCAGACTTGTGTATCTATGCCTGGGCTGGCAGCCATGACAGGTTGGCTATCTGTATGTTCTTGCTCCGTGGGTTGAATCTGTACCATAGGAGTCTCCAAAGCTATATGGGACAAGGACAGTCACACTGACCTCCTCATCAATTCTTTATCAGTTTATGGGATCTTGTGCAGAGGTGATGGTACAAGCTGAGAATGTGGATTGCAAGGCTGTCCTAGATAATGAGTGGCTCTCAAGTTACCATCATTTCTAATCTTTTTATGACTGGTATTTGGGTAGAACGTCTTTAAAGTCCATGACAGGGCTTGGATTTGGTCGTTTGAATGATGAAGACCGTCCATACATGGGATATATCTAGGAGGTAACAGAAAAGTGGACATTCTGGCTCTGGTCCATCCAGACCCTCCAACACTCATCAGAATGTTGGTATTTATTGGAACTTATTCTATTCTTCAAAGTTCTAGTGGGATACTGCAAGCAACAAGCTGGTACCCAAGACCTGTACATTTTGTTCATCCATGCACACTCTGCAGAGGCTTACAATAGAATAGAGGCAACAGATTCCAGTGAACATCATAGTAGCCCCAACTGTTCACCCCGTGCACCTGATCCTGAGGTATTTGACCTTGGGGACTCCCCAGGACCACAAGAGTGGAAGGATAGATTGAGGCTGGAATTCAGCAAGAGGGCAGATGCATTCTGATTGCACGAGTGAAATATGGAATGTTTGAGCTCACTGATTCTAGACCATTCAGAGAAAGAGCTAGGAAGATTCCTCAGCCTATGATGGAAGATCTCAGAAATCATCTCAAAGGAATGGCATCATCACAGAATCCAGAAGCCCTTCTGCATCACCTAGAGTGGTGGTGCCTAAGAAAATGTGTGTTGATTACCAAACTCTGAATAAAAGGACTAAAAAGGACCAGTACACTTTGTAACATGGATGCGATGACCTGGATTGTCAGCCTTGGACTTGTGTAGTGGGTACTACCAGATTTAGTGTCTGGGGAAACAAGGAAGACTGTTTTCATCGATCTAACTGCAGTTTTACCAGATCGAGCAAATGCCCCAACCTGTGTCTGAGGCGTAACCTATCTTCCAAAGGCTGATGGAGAAAGTGGTTGGGGATATGAACTATCTGGAAGCTTTAGGGTACCTCGATGATGTCATTGGTCTTTGGTAAGATGCAGGAGGAACATGAGGAGACTGACGAAAGTGTTAGATTGGCTGGAGGAAGCTGGTCTAAAGCTGTCAATTGGAAAATGACAATTTTGTAGAGCTTCTGTTAAGCTTGTGGGTCATGTTGTTTTCCCAACAAAGTGTGAGCCAGAGAAGGTAGAAACACTTCTCAAGTGGCCATGCCCACAAAACTTAAGAATTTCTCTGGGATCTCAGTCCCGGTTAGATAGATGAAAACAGTCTTCCTTGTTTCCCCAGACACTAAATCTGGTAGTACCCACTACACAAGTCCAAGGCTGACAATCCAGGTCATCGCATCCATGTTACAAAGTGTACTGGTCCTTTTTAGTCCTTTTGTTCAGAGTTTGGTAATCAACACACATTTTCTTAGGCACCACCACTCTAGGTGATGCAGAAGGGCTTCTGGATTCTGTGATGATGCCATTCTTTTGAGATGATTTCTGAGATCTTCCATTATAGGCTGAGGAATCTTCCTAGCTCTTTCTCTGAATGGTCTAGAATCAGTGAGCTCAAACATTCCATATTTCACTCATGCAATCAGTCAATCAGCAAACATTTATTAAGCACCTACTATGTGCCAGGCACTGTATTAAGCACTTTACAAGTAATATCTAATTTGAACCTCACAACAACCCTGGGAGGTAGGTTCTCTTATTATCTTAGTTTTACAATCAATGAAACTGAGGCAAACAGAGATTAGGTAATTTGCCCAGGGTCACACAGCTAATAAATGTTTGAACCCAAGTCGTCCTAACCTGAATCACAGACCTCTATTCACTGTGCCACCTACCTGCTCTATGGGGGAGCTGGTCTCTTCTAAAAAGGGTAGAAGAAAAATTCCAATTAATTCAATGTTCTGCTTAGTAGGCTTCTAATTAATGGTAAATCTATAAAATGAACTGGAAAAGAAAATGGCAAACCGCTCCAGTATCTTTGCCAAGAAAACCCCAAATGGGGTCACAAAGAGTCGGACGTGACTGAAATGACTTAAACAGAAACAGTAGCGATGATACCTACCTCACAGAGCTCTTGTGAGGAGCAAAGGAGAGAATGTATGTCAATCCCTTTGCAAACCTTAAAGCGCTACGTAAATGTGAATTATTATTTTTATTTGTCAGAAGGAGACTCAAGGGAAAGAATATGAATTGTCAGTATACAACTAGCCCCAATGCTAAAAAAAAAAAAAGAAACTAAAAGTCTTGTGTAAAGTGCCAAGGATACAGAGATGAAATTTTAGTGACTAAAATATTCCTACTCTTTGACCCAAAGATTCCACTCCCAAGCTTATATTCCGAGGAGGTCATTGATCCTAAGACCATCCCCACATACAACAAAATACTTCAGTAGTGCTTTTTTTTGGTAGCAAAGAATCGTGTCTGGAAGAAGAAAAGCAATCTAATATCTAATTATTAATTTTTAAAATAACCAAAAAGTCAACAACTACCAACCACTTTGCCTAGTCTTCCACTTATACAAAATCTTTCTGTGAGTTATCTTTACATGAATCTAGGGCATTCTCCCTGAGGGCATTAGTAGGGAACAAATAGGCTTTCACAAATAATGTTCAACAACAGAACATATCTTTATCATTTTTCAGGTGAATGAAAGAAGTAGAGAATACAAGGTCCCATTGTGCTTTTGATTGCTGATGATAAAAAAAATTGAGCAAAGGTATATGTAGAACTTATATCGGATTACATGCCGTCTTGGGGGAAGGGGGGAGGAGAAGGAGGGAGAGAAAATTTGGAACTCAAAAACTTGTGGAACTGAGTGTTATAACCTAAAAATAAAAATAAATTTAAAAAAAAAGAAAAAAATTGATTTACTAAGCCAAATGCCACCCTAAAGGCTCTTTCCCAAAAAAATGTCTGCCACTTACACATAAGAATCGTTCAATATTCAGTTAGTAATACAGCATTTATTAAGCACCTACTATATGTCAGACACTGTGCTATGTGCTGGTGATACAAAGAAACACAAAAGACAGTCCCTGCTCTCGAGGAGTTGACAGTTTAAAATACAACAACAAAAATAACCCTGTTCAATGATTCCACCAGCACCAATCACAAACACCAGGAGGGCCATAAAACAAGGAAATGTGTGCTTGCTAAAAGTATGATAAAGGAGATTCCCTGGGAATAGATTTCTATCCCCCAGTCACTCCTGTTTATAGATGATATTGGGCCGGCCACATCAAGGAAGGGAACATCATGAAAGACTCAGCTATTCTGATCAATACAATGATCCAAGACAATTACGAAGGACTCACAATGAAAAATGCTATCCACCTCCAGAGACAGAATTGATGAACTCTGAATGCAAATTGGTCTTAATTTTTCTTTTTTTTCAACACCACTAATGTGAAAATATGTTTCGCATGATTTCATATGTACAATTGATATATTTCTTATCTTCTCAATATGTGGGAGAGGAGCTACAGGGAGGGAAATAATTTGGAACTCAAAATTTAAAAAACAAAGAATGTTAAAAATAAATAATAAATTTAGGAGGGGAAAAAGAAAGCACAGAAATATTTTAGAGTATCCTGGAAGGGGTCACTCAAAAGTTTGGCCTGAACATCTACACAGTAAAGAACCAATGCATCAAATTGCTCAAATCATAATATGCATTTGGTTGAACAATATAGAGTTTGTCTATCAGCATGTCTATCTGAGATAAACAAGGTAGATGGGCAATGAATTGGGCCCAGTAGTGAATGAGATGGAGAGTAGGCTGGGTTGTTTTTAAAAATGGCAAAGCTTCTTTAATGACCCCAAACTTGCCAATGAATCTTTTGATGTCAAAATTCTACCTGCATTGTCCTGGAGAAGAAAGACCTAGTGAGGTGCATTGTGGGCATGAACAGGCTGCAACCTTTAACCAATGAGGGACTTTGAAACAGAACAGGAGTAATCTCAGGCATCAAGGAAATATGGGGGGAGGGGAGATGGGTGTGGGCATGTGGTGACGGAGAAAGATTAGCAGTGGAATGAAGTTACCAGGTGCTCCCCTGGTAATTTGCCAATGTTAGGAAAAACTGAAGAAGACCTCCACCAAGTTGGGTGGACCCCTGTGCTGAACTTTTGTCCATAATATGGACATGGACAGTACTGGATGGACAGGCATGGGTGGTTTGGTGGTTTGGATCTGCATCACTGACGTCAGTGAGATGCGTCAGTGTAGAGTTCAAGCCCAAGTTTGAATGATTACAAGATGAATGTCCAATTGATACCTGGTCAAAGGCAATGAACAAGCAAATTGGAGAGGAAAAAAATCAAAGCTATCTATAGTCATAGGAAAAAATTCTCAAAATTATTGTTGATTATAGACATGCAAATTAAAACAACTTTGAGGGACCATCTCACATCTATCAGATTGGTTAAAATGATAGAAGGGAAAATGACAAATGTTGGAGGGGATGTGGAAAAATTGGGACACTAAAAGCCTGTTGGTGGAACTTTTGGAGAGCAATCGGAGATTATGCCCTAAAAGCTATAAAATTGTGTATACCCTTTGACCCAGCAATATTACTATTAGGTCTGTTTCCCAAGGTGATCAGAGAAAAGGAAGAAAAACTATATGTTCTAATATATTTGTAGGAGCTCTCTTTGTGATGGCAAGGAACCGGAAATTAAGATGTCTGTCAACTGGGGAATGGCTGAATAAGTTGTGGTATATGATTGTGATGGAATACTACTGTGAGGAATGATTAAAACTTGTGTTTCCTCAGAAATTATGTAATACATCTTATGAAATCCCTACATACCAGAAAGTTTTTTGACTTGCAGTAGATACAGGAAAATAAATTGATTGCAGAATAAAGCAGTGGGAGATGTTGATTAAACAGTTTTACTCATTAGGCTAATCAGCGTACCTAAGAGAATTTCTCTGCCTATGACTATTAGGGTGAGACATTTAAACAGAGACACTATCAATACAGAGTAGTACTAGATTATCTTCTAGCAAAAGAAGAGGGAAACTGAGGGATATAATGGAGAAATTTGTTTCCATAAGTTCAGAATAATAATCAGCAGAATGGGAGATATAATGAACAAGTTATGTCTGATACAGAAGATAATGGGCAAAGCAAGGATCTAACTGGTTTTATCTGGTTTTTGAGGTTAGAAGTCAGCAAAGTGGAGTAAAAGTAAAGCCTTGCTTGGAATGCTCATTCATAAGCTCATGAATATTAACTTCTCCTCTGGGAGGACTAATGATTCATTTTGATGGTCATACAATGCATGTAGCAGGAGTGGGGACATATCAAGGGGAACTATGTAATAGGCATATCAGAAAGTTATATAGCTTATTAACTGGCCAATGGGGAGACAGGGGAGGGACTTTGTGGTTGGGCATAGGTATTTAGGCTTGCTTTTGTTTCTTTAGAGGCGTGTCTATTTTATGAGACACCTGCCACTGCAGTCACCTAAATATATTTTTTCAGTCTTCATCCCTCCTGTGCCTGAATAAGTTATTTTCTCACACTACAGTTCTGTAAGAAACAACGGACAAGTTGATTTTAGGAAAACATGGAAAGACTTGCATGAAATAATGGAGTGAAATGAGCAGTACCAAGAGAATGTTTTGCATGATAACAGCAACATTGTTTGAAGGGTGAATGTGAATGAATAAGCTATTCTGAGTTATGTGAATATTCAAATCAACTACAAAGGACCCATGGAGGAAGATGCTATCCACCTCCAGAGAGAACTGATACATGGAACTATGTATTGTACGGTTGACCTTCTTTAGTGCAGGGTTGGGAGGGAAGGAGGGAAACAACTCAAATGCAATAACAACAACAAAAGACAAAAATATGAATATCCAACAAAGATACCTCTTCCCTCCACCTGCCAGTCAAAGATCCACCCTCCCTTTAGTACTCCTCTTTCATGTCCTCTATTGCCTTCTCTGAGAAGGCAACTAGCCCTTCAACAAGCTCCTTCCCCTGTGCTGTGACTGGAAAAGCACCAGATTAGGAGTCAGATTCGAATGTCAGCCGTGGTTTTTGCCATTAAATAGCTGTGTGATTTTGGCCAGATCACTTCCTGTCTCTGAACTTCAAATCCTCAAATGTGAAACAAAGGTGTTGCACTAGATGGTCGGTATAGTTCTTTCCATTTATAACATTCTACGATTATCTGAATCTAGGGTTTGTTTGGATTTTTGGCCCCTATCTGGGGAGAAAATCATGGAATCGTGATGAGCTGAGTAGACCTTGTAGATTGTCTTTTCTAGTCTACTAGAATAAGAATCCCTCCTCTAACATTCTAGCTTCTCTTTGAAGTTTTTCAGTTTCAGTTCAGCTGTTATGGAAGAAATGAGGAAATTTAGTTATCCAACCATGGCTTGAAAAGTCAAGTGTGAGAGATCTCATAACGTGGCAGTCCATTGCATAGCTGGACACCTCAATTATCAGAAAGTTCTTCCATATTTACAAAGTTAAAATCCCAGGAACTACCAAGCCGCTTGTCTTAGATCTACCTTCTAGAGCCAAACAGAAGAAATCATTTGATAGCCTTTTAAATATCTGGAGATAGCTTTCTTGACCTCCCCGTCCCACCCCATCCTTCCTTTCCCAGGCTAAACAACCCAGTTTCTTCAACATTGGACAAATCATTTTACTCAGTTTCTTCACCTGTAAAATGAGGGATTTGATGACCTCTAAGTTATTACTTTTAATATTAGTGCAGACTAAATGAAGAGAGCTGGGTTCAAATCCTAGCTCTAACACTAGCTGTGTGACATTAGGTAAGTCACGGCACCTCTCTGGGCTTCTAGGTTCCCTAGCGAGAGCCGCTCCTCAGAGGATGTGGTTTTCAAACCTTAAATTATCCCAGTCATCTTTCTCCGTACGTGCTCTAGTCTGTCAGCATTCCCCTTGGGGGGCTGCTTTTCCCAAAAGAGGATGCATTCAGCTCCCTGGAAACCACTTTCTCTAGATTGAAGAACCTCATTTCCACCCCTTGATGTAAGCCTCAGTTCATGTTGGCGAGGAACCAAAACCAGATGCCTTCTGGAAACATTGTGCTGGGTTTGACTTGTCAGTTTCCAGGGAAGGAAGTAACCCCAAACTGGACTCCTCACCCACCCAGCCAAACAGACTGTAGGGTAGCTTATTCCCTTCAGGTGGTAGGAAGAAATGACAGTGGTGGGTTGCTCTGAAACCTAGAATTATGTTACTCTGCATAAGCCCAGAATAGCCTCCCACTTAACTCTGCCCCTTTCCTCTGTTTCTTCTCCCCTCTGTTGTCCAGGATAGTCATTTATTATTTCAATACTTCAAGGATAGTGTTGGACTTAAATTCAGGATGGCCCGAGGTCGAATCTTGCCTAATTCACTTACTAGTTATACAACCCTGGGCAGGTCAACTAACCTCCCAAGCCTCAGTTTTCTCACCTGTAAAATAAAGATGATGATAGCACCTACCTTCCAAGGTTGTTATAAGGATCCAAAGAGATTTAGCACAGTGCCTCATACATAGCAGCATACCTAATAAATGCTGAATTTCTCATTTCTTTCTTCCTTCAACACCCCCCCCAAGGGACCCTAGGTAATGGAGAAACTTCCCTATCTTCTTTGTAGTTGTATCCTTAGTGGCTTCCAGAAATGTTTCTTGTTCTGTCAGCCCATAGATAATGCTGCACACTAATATTCCAAATGGTTCCTTCCTTCCTTCTTTCTACGACCTTGGAACTGGTGTGGGACACACACACACACACACACACACACACACACACACACACACACACACACAATTTTAGAACTGATCTAGGGAACCAAATGTCTTTAGGAAAAAAATATTCCTTCATTAACTCAAAGAGAATTGTGCCTTAAGTGGTGGTCAATGATTAGCGATTCTATCGTGATCAACCTATGTGGGGGCTGCTAATGAAATAGTAACAATGATCTATTTCATAGATTTAGAGGTAGAACATGCCTTAAGGTCCATCTAGTCTGCAACCCTTCACCTTCTCCCCTGCAACACGTATATTTTTGCCATTGAGAAAACTACTGAATCCCATGCTTTTCCATAAACAGTTACCATAATGAGACCTTAAAGTCTCTGTCTTTGAGTCAACTGCAAAATGGTTAAGATGTCTTCCGTTGTTGAACATAGCTGGTGAAAGCCTACTTGTTCCTTAATTGAAGATGTCCCTGGGACTTGATTTACCCATGATCACATAGGTAGCTAGTAATAAGTAATAATAATTTCATACTTATGTCAGCATTCTATGGTTTGCAAAATAATTTAAATATATTTGACCCTCTCAACAGCCCTGTGGGGTTGGTATGTTAAATTTGACTCTCCCAATTTTACAGATGAGTCTACTGAAGCTCAAGAGGGGAAGTAATTTGCCCTTAGTCACAGAGGTAGTAAGTGGAAGAGCTGGGACTGAATGAACTTGGGTCTTCTAACTCCAACCCAGGCGTTTGCCCTCAGGAATCTTCCATTAGACCAGAAATTCTTATCGAGGGGTCCATGGACTTGTTAAAAAATTATATTTCAATAAATTGGTTTCCTTTATAGTCCTACATGTTTAATTTTACACACTTAAAATCATTATATTTATGGAATTTAAGATTCCATATGTGTTGTCTCCTCCATTCGAATGTAAGCTCCTTGAGACTAGGGCTGTCTTACTTTTTTAGTTTAGATTTCTAGGACTTGGCACAGTACTTTGCGCCACATAGTAAGTGCTTCATAAATGCTTTACTCATTTGTTCATTTGTTCTTCTGAGAAGGATCCATAGACTTCATCAAACTGACAAAGGGGGTCCATGACACAAGAAAAGTTAACAACTCTTGCCTGACTATTCTAAGTAGCTGGTCAGGGCAGACTTGGTTCCATTTATGAAGTGGCCTGTATATTTACATTGTGCTGGACTTCAAGTACATTTTCTTTTTCATATTCTTTGGTTCCCTATGTCTGCCAGATTCCTTGTGCAGGTAACTCATTCATGTAATGCCTACTTTCTGAATGCCTGGTACATATCTAGCACCATGCTTGGTACCAGGGGAAATAGTGAGAATAAAAGATGAGCAGAAGATATAGCGCTTGTCTAGGAGGAACTTAAACATTAATAGGCGAGATTAAACAAATAAATGTAAAACAACCAGAAACTTAAAGCAGGTCTTCTGGGATGAGTGTCCCAGAGGATATATGGCCCAGGGCTGAGGCAGACCTCAGTGGCTGATTGATCTTCCCCCTACTTAGTACTCCTATCCCCACTCCCCATAATTATTTTTAACTTTGCATCAGTTTTATATTTAGAGCAGTGCTATCAAACTTAAATAGCAGGGGCTCCCCGCAGGCTGCATTTTGATTTAAAAAACCACCAATTAACACTATCTATGTTGTATTTTTATTTATTTTATTAAACATTTCCCAATTATATTTTAATCTAGTTCAAGGAGTTTTGCTGCCAGCAGGCTATGAGTTTGTCTGCTTTAGAGGCATCATTAGAACAGTGGAAAGAGATCTAGCCTCCAATTTAAGATGACCTGGGCTTATATCTAGCCTCTGACATACTGGCTGTGTGACCCTGGGCAAGTCACTTAATTTCTCCCAAGCAGTTCTCTAAGTGCCCCAAGCAATTCTCTAAAAACTATATATGTGGTCACAGAGAAAGAGTTAATCTGCTTTGGTAACAAGAGCTTCTGCACTTGGATTTCCCTATACCAGTGGTCTCCAAATTTCTTTGACACACAACCTAACAATAAAAGGTTTTTGACCACTTATTTCCAATATATGCATACATACTTATTTATGAATTATATAATGTACTAACAATATAGAAATATATGCATATATACTTATATATAATGTACTATATGTACTAACAATGTAGAAATTATATAATACTATGTGTACTAACAGAAATTGCATATATAATATTCATGTATTATGTAATATATATCACAATATATAACACTATATATGAATATTGTATGTAAATCATATTTTATTGTATAACACATATAAATTATTATATAATATATAAATATATAAACATATGCTAATAATTATATAAAATTTACACAAAAGTAACTACTCAAAAAGGAGGAGATAAATACGAAATTACATTCTATCCTAGAGTCAATAGGGAGCCACCAAAGTTTACCGAGAAAGTGAGCAGCATGGTTAGATCTCTGCTTTGGGAAAATCACTTGGGGAACTATGTGCAGGCCAGATTGGAGAGAGGTGAGATGAAAAAAGGAGATAAATTAGGAGGCTACTGAAATAGTCCAGGTGGAAGCTGATGGCGTGGTAGCTACATAAGTAAATATAGCAGGGTAGACGTGAGATATGTGATGGAGTAGAAATGGCAAAATTTGGCTAACTTGTAGATAAGTAAGGGGAGGGAAAGTGAGGCGTCACGGATAACACTAAAGTTTAAACCTTATTTCTTGGCAGAAATGAAGAAAGTTAGAAGATGGGTGGGTTTGGGGGCAAAAGGTAGAATTAGTTCAGTTTGGGGCATGCTGAGTTTGAGATGTCTGTGGAAGGACCCACAATGGGCAGTTGGTGTTATGGGCAAGGAGTTTGGGGAAGAGGGTCAGGCTGGACATATAGAGCTATGTGTCCTCCATAGAGAGACGATACTTAAACCCACGGGAGCTGATGGGTTCACCAAGTGAGGAGCAGTGAGAAGAGAAGAGTGCCCAGGACAGAGTCTCATGGAATACCAGCCATAAGGAGACAGGGTGTGGTTAGTGACCCAGCAAGGGTGACTAAGGAGAGATCAAAGAAGTAGGAGGAGAAAGGAGAGAAAGCAGCGTTACAAAACCCCAGACAGCAGACAGTAAGTATCCAGGAGGTTAGAATGGTCAATAATATCAAATGAGGCAGAAAGGCCAAAAAAGATGGAAATTGAGAAAAGGCCAAATCTGGCAATTAAGTGATCAGAAGCTTTTTGAAAAGAACAGTTTCAGTGTGTGATGAGAGGAGGAAAAGGAGCCTGGAAGGATGGTGGGTAGAAGTAGGGCGGGTCTGGAGGAGGAAATAAGGGAACGAACACTTTGTAAGTGCCTACTGTGCGCTAGACACTGTGCCAAGTGCTTTAAGAAATATTATTTCACTCGATCCTAACAACAGCCCTGTAAGGTAGGGGCTATTCTCCTTCTTTTGAAGTTGAGGAAGCAGGCAAACAGAGGTTAAGCCCAGGATCACACAGCTGGTAAATGTCTGAGGCTGGATTTAAACTCAGGTCTTCCTGACTCTGTGGTGCAGTGGCTAGAGTGCCGGGCCAGGAGGACCTAAGTTCAAATCTGGCCTCAGACCCTTACAAACTATGTGACCCTGGGCAAGTCACTTAACCCTGCTTGCCTCAGTTTCCTCATCTGTAAAATAAGCTGGAGATGGAAATGGCAAAGCACTCCTATATCTTTGCCAAGAAAACCCCAAATGGGGGCATGAAGAGTCAGACACAACTGAAAAAAAAAGACTACACAACAACCACTCCTTAACTCTGGGCCTAGTCCTCTGTAGACTGTGCCACCAGATGCCTCCTAAAAAGAAAAGTACTGTCATCAAAACCCATCCACGGTTGCGCATCCTTTGTCTTTTATTCTCTCCCATGAAATAAATGAAAAGTATGTGTGTATGTGTGTGTGCATGTTTACGTGTGTGTGCATGTGCATGCGTGTGTGTGTAGGGGGTAAGGTGAGGACTTCTATGCATCACCTCCTGACCCAGAGGGTAGAGCGTCAGTGGGCAGAGCTAGGTCATGGCTTCAGCCCTCACAAGGTGCTTGGGAATCAGGAGGCAGGATTACAGGATAAGGTAAGAATTTTGCATTTATAGCTTTTGGGGGTGGCTAGGTTTGTTTAGGGTATAACTGCCCTGAGGAGCCCACACCGAGGTCAGCATTGGAAAGGGGCATTGCATGGGAATAATGAAGGGGACAGAAAAGCTGTGTTAAAGACAAATCCACAATTAGCTATGGAGCATAGGATGGGATGCCACCCACTTTCCCAAAGTCTGGTGGATCACACACTCCTTGGGGCTTCAGCCATAACCCACTTACTTATGGATCATTCCATAGTCCCCCGTAGGACCCTGCCCCTCCACTTTGGAGACCAATGCCACATACCACTGAAATTCCAGGTCTGGACTAAAAAATCTTTTCGTATTTATCTGAGTTCATGTTATTTCTACCCTTTTCCTCGAGGGCATAAACTGTTTAGTTTTTTAGAACTGAGTCTTGTTCTCCCATTTCTGCCTGTTGAAATTCTCCCCATCCTTCAAGGCCCAGGTTAACTTTGTGATTTTGGTTCAGCCCTGGGATGTTATCATTGTAGGGACCTCCTTCCACCAATGCAGAGCAGTAGCTAGTCTGGAACCTAGAACCTTAAAGGGGTACCTGGGGCACTGAGAGGTTAGAGTCCTACCCCATGTCACACAACCAGTGTCAGAGGCAGAATTCGAACCCAGGCCTTCCTGATGATGGAGTTGGTCCCCTACACACTATATCATGCTGCCTGTGAGGCAGTTTGGCAATTACTTCCTTAATGAGGCCTTCTTTCTTCCCTTCCTCCTCCCTTGTTTCCCACTCAGCTACAAGTCAACTCTTTCTTCTTTAAACTCCTATAGAACTTTCTGTGTGTGCCACTGCTATCTATCTGGGAATTTCTGGTAGCCCATGGCACAGGTAGGGTGTTGGCATGCTTAGTAAGTGTTCCTTGAATTGAACCCACATCTCTCCTTTGTAATGTGGCGAGTCAGAGATCTAGGCATAGAAATAACAAATGCCAAACGTAACCTAAACAATGCTTTAGTCATCAGCCCTCTTTCCTTTGTGGTATAGGCAGGCACACACACAGACGTTACTCATGGTGTTGGGTAAGTGCTCCCCGACACCCACTCTGCTGGAGAATTTCCCTCTAAGCCTTCCCTTCAGCCTGTCATACACTCAGAACAAGGCTGCTTTCAATTCTAAAGGACCAATCTATTAAAAAAAAAAAGAAATGGCTCAGACTCTCCTTTAGGGAGTGAGTATAAGTCAGACCCTAGTTTTCGTGGCTCAATTTTCCCCTTTCCCCTCAGAAAATGAATAAAATTACCTTTAGGAATTTGGAGACACTTTTAACTGTTCCTATACCCTTTCACGTGCCATCCCAAGTAGCACTCCCACCAACCCTGGGAGGGTAGCAGGGCCAGCATATTATCCCTATTTTGTGCAAGAGGTCAACTGAGTTCCAGAGAGACTAAGTGGCCAAGGTCATAAGTAAGTTACTAGTAAGGCAGGAACTTAGATCCTTAGTCTTTGGCCTCTCTTAAGATCATGTATCTAAAGTTGAAGGGACCTGAGAGGCCATTTTGCCCAGCCCAGCTGAGAAAACCCAAGACCAAGAGAGGTTCCGTGACTTGCCCAAGGTCACACAGGTAGTAATAGAAGGGGGATTTGAACCTAGACCTCTGACCTGAGTCAGTGTTCTATCCACTGTAGTGGTCTTTCCTCAATGCCACCTGCCTATTGTCTCTGATAAGTGCCCTACCCACATCCACAAACACTGGGTAGCAATGGCTCTTGGAGTATGGTGAGTGGATAGCAGTCCACAAAATTCTTATCCCCTGGAATAAACCAGAGCCAGAACCCAAAAAAAGGAACTCGAATTAACAACAGTGCTTCCTCAGACCACCCTTTCAGTCCCATCCCTTAGCTACAGAGCATTAAACAGGAGACACAGACACACACACCTTGAGATTTCCTGACTAGGATGACTCCAATCACGGTTGACAGCTGACCTTGTGGCTGCACTAGACATTCTGTCCAGCACGGTGCTCCGGTTTCTTTTCTCTCTGACAGCTACCACATATGAAACGAGAAGCTATTAGCTGGCCCCCAGCACCCCGGTATCTTCTGTACACACACACACACACACACACACACACACACACACACTCCTCTTGGCTCTTCAAATCCCACAGCATGACGCTGACCATTCCCAGACCTAAGACCCAATCATGTGTATGCCTCCAATCTGCTGGCAGCGTGGCTTGTTACCCCAGTAACCACCTGCCAGGAAACACCAAGGAATGAGGCGGTAACCATTTAACTCCACTCATCCATGGACCTAAAAATCGCCCTGTGCTTTCCACCCAGCTGTTCATTCCTTCATAATGAATGAGCTGCGAAAAACCCAAATTTAAAGTGACCATGCCAAGAAAAGCAAATTGATCATAAAACAGGGGATGGATCCTGAATTCTGTACCAGAGGCATATATATTGAAGAAGATTACCAAGGTGCAAAGGGGAGGGAAGTAATGAAAGGCACAACGCTGGTAGCATATATACGACGTGAAGGCAGAAGGTTCATTTGTTCTCTAACATGCCTACTTAATTAATAATAATATCATATTTGCATATGGCCCTTAAGGTTTACAAATGATTTCCTCACAACAGCTCTCTGAGAAAGGCAGTACAAATATTACTCTCATTTTATTAGACAGGGAAACAGGCTCAGAGAAGAGAATTGGCATCGTAGGATCTAGAGTTGAAGGGCACTCTAGACATCAGCTAGTCCAAGCCTCTTCATTTCACAGAGGGGAAAACACCGGCCCAGAATAGTGAAGTGAGTTACCCGCGGTCACACAGCTATTAAGAAGAATAATCTGAATTCTTTGTTATAAAGGCTGGCTCTCTGGGAGCGAATAGCCAGAAAGGTGAGGGATGGGGGTTGGAATTTAGGTGATACAAAAACAAGAGATATCAGTAAATTTCTTTTAAAAAAAAAAGATGAACCTGAATTTGAATCTAATTTCTAAGTCCAAGGCCTCTGCTTGTTCCACCTAGGGAGCCATTGTTAGATCCCCGATGAAAAGCCTTATGACTCTTCCCAATGCACAGAGATTCGAGAAAACTCGCCCATCTTCCTCACTCTGTCCCCTTTAAAACAAGAGTTCTTAACCTGGGAGTTCTTGAACTTCTTTTCAAAAATATCTTAATAAGGGCATTTCAATAGAATTGGTTTCCTCTGTAATCCTATGTACTTTATTTTGTGCATCTAAAAACAATGTTCCGAGATGAGTCCACAGACTTTACCAGATTGCCAGAGGGGTCCACCTTACAAAAAAGGTTAAGAACCCCCATTTTAAAATATGAACTTAAAAACTTTTTATGCTATCAAAGAAGTAGTAACAAAATAGACGTCCATCTATTGGGGGAGGGGCTAAACCAATCATGGAACATGAATGCAATGGAATATTACTGTGCTGTAAGAAGACCGATATGAAAAAAGAAGCATGTGAAGTAAAGTAAGCAGAGCTAGACACAATATATGTGATGGCTCTTATAACAAAAGTGGACAAAGAATAAAAAAGGAAAGAGTAAACACTGTGATTTTGACCAAACCCCGACCCTAGAAAGAGATCAGTAAAAAATCACTTTCTTTGCATAGGCGAGAGGCCTGTTTGGGTGTGGAACACTGGACTGATTGTCAAACTTGGCTGATGTGCTGGTTATTTGGGCTGAACTGCTTCTTTTCATTCTCCTTTTCGATTTTTTTTCAAGGGATGATTTGCTGGGGAGGGGAAGGGAAAGGAGATACTTGGAAATAAAGTTAATATAAAAACAAAAGATATCAATAAACTTTAAAAAATATATAAGCTTAGAGCACACTAATGCAATTATGCAAACTAACACTACCTTAGATCTAAATTAAGAGAAATTCAGATGTAGGACAGTGCTCATCTTAATTTCAATTCAATAATCACTTACTAAGTGGCTGACTGTGTTCAAAGCATCGTACCATGATGCTGCAACACAAAAAAGAATTCCCTCAGGTACAGGCCACCTCTGCTTTCTCCCTCCTGGGAAAATACAAAAAGCTATCACCATCAAGGATAGCACACGCAATCAAACCTATGAGACATCTGTCTGTGGAAGGGTCACAGAGGGATTTTTGAGGGAAACCCAGACGTTGTCTGTGACATCAGCTTTAGGTTAGGAAAGTACCTTAAATATCTCTGTACATCAATGGATTTGTGATCTCATCTTTGTGAGCCCTGATTCTAATGGGGCAGATTACAACCCCTTCGTGCTTTTTCAGTCTGTACTAGTCTTTGTTCATGGCCTCTCAGAAATCTTCCATATAGGAAAAGGTCTTCCTCTAGGTCCAAGGCTATTGAGTTGGGGTTCATGGACTAGGATGGAAAAAATTGTATCTTTATATTAATATTTTCTTTGTAATCCTACGTGAAATATAAGAGAAAGTTTTGAGAGGGTTAGGAGGAGGGAGAGCTCCCCTAGCCCCAAAAAACTCTCACTTGATCCAATTCTCCCTATTAGATATTGTCCTATATGTCTCCTCCCTTTCTTTTAATTGCCAACTCTAATGGCCTTTTCTCAACATTCATCCTTTTACGCCTCTGCAGCCTTTGGCATTGCTGATCACCTCTCTTCTCTCTAGTTTTCTGTGATACTGCCATCCATCATTCTTCTACCTGTCTGATTACTCCTCCTCCTCCACCTCCTCCTCCTCCAAACAGGGTTAAGTGACTTACCCAGGGTCACACAGCTAGTAAGTGTCTGAGGCCAAATTTGAACTCAGGTCCCCTTGACTCCAGGGTTGGTGCTCTATCCAATGATCTACTTAGCTGCCCCATGACTGCTCCTTCTTCGTCTCTTCCTAGGTCTTCATCTAGGTTGCATTAGCTAACTGTAGGTATCCCCCAAGACTCTGTGCCACCCCTTCTCTTCTCTCTCTCTACTATTTCTCTTGGCAAGCTCATCAGTTCCTAAGGATTCAACTATTATCTCCATGCAGATGATTCTCAGAATTATTTGTCCATCCTTAACCTCTCCCCCGTCCTCCAGTCTTGAATTTCCAATAGCCTGTGGACATCTCCACATATTCCAAACTGAAATAAATATCTTTTCTCCCATAACCCATCTTCTTCCTAACTCCCCTATTACTGTTGAGGGTACCAGTGTCTTCTTAGTCACTCTTAGTCACTTCTTAGTCACTTAGCAGATGGTCACTTAGTCAGGCTCATAACCTGGCTATTATCTTTGACTCCTCCCTCTCCCTTCCCCACCCCTATATACAATCTGTTGTCAAATCTGGTCAATTCTACCTTTGCAACATTTCGCATAAGTGCCCCATTCTTTCCTGGGGCACTGCCACCCACTCTGGTGTAGTGTAGACCCTCATCACTGGGAGAGAAATGATTATTAACAACTAGTGATTTGGAGGGGCTTCAGAGTTCCCTCTTTTCTCTATCCGCATTTCAAGACCTCAGTTTCTGAAGGTTGAGCTAAGCCTATCTGACCCTACCTAGGTGAATTCCATTCATTCAACCTTGTCTAAAGGATGAGGGTGGTCTGGGTATAGAGACAGTCTCTTGGTCCAACGGTGACATGATGTCATTCTCAGCCCTCTTCTCTTTGTAAAATCCACCCCTCATTAATCATTAACCAATCAGAATAGATTCCCACCCTGGGGAACACTTACTCTTCCAAGGGCATATAAATTATAAGCCTTCCATTAATTGTCTTTGGTTTGAGAGATGACCAAAAGACAGTATAATATATGCATTTATATATTTTATTAAAATGCCAGCATTATTAATGACTAAATTACCCAGAAATTATGTCTCTTATTAAATGTCACACGTGCCTGGACGATGATAAGAGCCTTCTAAATTTGTCTCCTTGCCTCACATCTCTCCCCGCTCCTGTCCTTCTTTCCTTCAGCTGCCAAAGTGATCTTCCTAGAATGCAGATCTCATCATGTCACCACCCTACTCAATCAACTATAGAGGCTCCTAATTACCCCAGATTCAAATATAAAATCTGTTAGGCTTTTAGATGTGTTAGGCTTTTAGAATTCTTTACAATCTGGCCCCACCTATTTTCCCAATCTGCTTACTGCTTTATTTCTCTCCAAACAGTCTATGATCCACTGACCTCCCTTGCTGTTCCTCATACAAGACAATTCATATCCATACGTTTTCTTTTTAAAAAAATTCAATTTTATTTTCAGTTCCAAATTATCTCTCCCTCCTCCACCCATTTAGAAGTCAAGAAAAAAAATTGTTATTACAAATACATAGAGAAATAGGCAAAGCAAATTCCTGCATTAAGTCAAAAAAGAAAAGGAAGAAAGAAAGAAAGAAAGAAAGAAAGAAAGAAAGAAAGAAAGAAAGAAAGAAAGAAAGAAAGGAAAGAAAGAAAGAAAGAAAGAAAGAAAGAAAGAAAGAAAGAAAGAAAGAAAGAAAGAAAGAAAGAAAGAAAGAAAGAAAAGAAAGAAAGAAAGAAAGAAAGAAAGAAAGAAAGAAAGAAAGAAAGAAAGAAAGAAAGAAAGAAAGGAAGGAAGGAAGGAAGGAAGGAAGGAAGGAAGGAAGGAAGGAAGGAAGGAAGGAAGGAGGAAAGAAAAAAAATATTCTTCAATTTGCACTCTGAATCCATTCATTTGCTATCTGAAGGTAGATAGAATGTTTCATTGTGATCTCTTTAGAATTGGGATCGCTTGCTGTGTTGATCAGTTACTAAGTCAAAGTTGATAATCTTTACAATATTGCTATTATTGTATGATAGTTCTCTTAGTTCTGCTCATTCATTCTGCATCAGTTCATACATGTCTTCCCAGGTTTTTCTGAAAATCATCCCCTTCTTCATCATTTATTACAGCACAATAGTATGCCATCACAATCATATAACACAATTTGCTCAGTCATTCCTCAGTTGATAGTCACTCCCTCAGTTTCCAAATTTATGTCATCACAAGAAGAGCAGCTATAAATGTTTTTGTACACATGGGTCTTTTTCTTCTTTCTTTACTCTCTAAGAGTAATGCTTACTCTTAAGAGTATAGACATAGTAGTTTGTATCACCATTTCCATGCATTTTCATTGGCTCTCCTACATACTTGGAATGCTCTCCAAACTTGGCTCTACCTTCTGGCTTCCCTGGCTTTGTTCAAGAGTCAATTAAAACCCTGAAGAAGCCTTTAATGTTAGTGCCTTCCCTTGGTGACTATCTTGAATTTACCCCGTATATATCTTGTTTGCTCCTCCATTAGATAGTGAGCTCCTTGAGGGCAGGTATTGTCTTTTGCATTTCTTTGTATCCCCATTGCTCACCCCAACACCTAGCACATAGTAATTACTTAAAAATGCTTGTTAACTTGACTTAATTTTCAGGGCTTAGAGGTAAGGTAGCTGATACAGCCTGGAAGATCTTAGGAGATAGATAGTGCCAAGGTAGATGGTAAGGCCTGCTGATCGTCACCCTCATCAGAAAGAATGGAGTTGTCAACTCTATACTTTTCTTGGATATCTTCTATACCACTTTTTCAATCAAATAAGCCAACAAGTACTTAGCAGACTTAGCATGTGACAGCTAATGGGAATACAAATGCAAAAGTAAGATGGGTCTTGCCCTTAAAGAACTTATATTCTACTAAGGAGAGACATGTCCACAGATAAATAGAGAATACGCACAATACATATCGGGGTACATGTGAGTGTGTGCACATAAGTGTATACATATATTTATGTATATAAATGCATATATTATATTTAATATACAATATATCATATAATTTAATATATTTAATATAACATATTTAAATATATAAATGCACATGTTACATATATTATATATAACATATAAATACATGCAGTATATATGTATATGATATATATCAATAAATGTGTGTATATGTATACACACATTTTTGTGCCTACTTCATGCTAGACAGGCACTGAGGACACAAAGGCAAAAACTAAACAGAGTTTGCCTACGAGACATTTATATCCTAATAAGGGAAATTATACTCACATGTACAGGTATAAGCAAACCACATCCAAAACAGATGTAACATCACCTAGGATAAGAAGGGGGAGGGGGAATGGACTAGGAAAGGCTTTCTGATAAAGGTAGCATTTTATCTTAGTCTTAAAGGAAATCAGGGATTCCAAGAGGAAGATGTGTGAGAGAGAGTATTGTAGTAATTCATGCAGTCAATAAGCATTTATTAAGCACTTACTATGTTCCAGGCACTATTTGGGAGACAGCTGGGACAAAGGGATAAACACAGGAAAGAGAGGTTTGTGTGTGAAGAACAGCAAGAAAGTCAGTATGGCTATACCAAAGAATGTGTCGACAATAGTAATGTGTAATAAGACTGGAAAAGAAGGATAGAGTCAGGTTTTGAAGAACTGGGTTATTATTGCTCATCCTTCGTTTTCAAAGAGGACCAATGGCATCACGTGGGATGTCTTGACTAGTGTGTGAATTAGATTGAAGTGAGATAGAGTTGCACTAAGGCACTCTTCCTGAGTCACTGAAACGCAGTGACAAGATAAAAGTTAGTAGGACTGGTGATAGCTTGGGATGTAGTGGATGACCTTGGCATCTTTGATGTCTGACCAAGCTCTAAGCACTCCATTCAGCCTCCTTTGTGACCACTGGAACAAACTGTTCTCATGGGTCCATTCCACCACTCACATGCTTGGGGCAGACACCCCACTAACTCACCAACAGGTTTGAGGCCCATCAGTTACCCTCAAGCTGGGTGGCTTCCCAGTGGCTGAAGAATACCAAATAGAGGAGTTTCTATTTGATTCTTCGAGGTAATGGAGAGTCATTGAAGTCTAATGAGAAGGAGAGTGAAGTAGAGTGCTGGAGCAAATAATTAAATTTTCAGTGTGAAATCACCAAATGCTACAGATGAGGGCTTGATTTATTGTTTTGTTGACTGTCTTAAGAAAATGGTGAAGAAAATATTAATAATATAGATTAAACTTAAAAGCGTGTCCTACAGCACATTTTTTGGTCCAGAGAGACTGTTGTTAAACATTTGCCAGCACACCCCTGAGAAGTTGCATGATTAGAAATGTGCTTCAGGAAAATCACTTTGGTGTCTGGTTAAGATGGATCATGGCAGAAAGAGAATTAAGGGAGGGAGACTGAATGCTATTGCAATAGTCTAGACAAGAGAAGCTAAAATCGGGTTGAAGCCGTCTGAATGGAGAGAAGCGAGTGTCCACAAGAGATGATGGGAAACAGAAATTAAAAGATTTGGTAACTGACAGTATATATGAGAATGAAGAATCAAAGACACCCTGTGGTTTACCAGCCCGAGTGACTAGAAGGATGATGGTACCTCTCCCCTAAAACATAAATAGGGGAGCTTAGAAAAGGGGTGTGTATGGATGAAATAGAATGAGTTCTGTTCTGGAACAATGTTGAGTCTGAGATGCCTATGGATTATTGCCGTTTGTCCTTCGTTCTCGAAGAGGACCTTGACATCAGGAAGGTGCTGCCATGGCTTGCAAGTGAATCGGATTTAAATGAGGGAGGGCTGGGCAAAGTCACTGGCCTCCCTTTCTCCTCCAGAGCCATCATACTCTCTCTCACCCCTCCAGGGTCTAGTGGCCAGACACAGATCAGAACAACTGGAGATGGTCCCCTGGCTATGGAACACTCAGTGTGAAACATCCAAAAGGCAATGTTGGTGATATGGGATTATAGCTCAGGAGAGGGGTTAGGGCTGGATATACAGGTCTGAGAGCCACCTGACAAAAAGTGATAAAGGTCTCAGTGGAACACACTCATAAAATTATAGAATGTAAGAGCTAGAAGAGATCTTAGAGATAAGTTGAGACCTCTTATTTCAAGGAAGAGGAAATGGAGAGGCAGAAAGGGGAATTTGCCCAAGGCCACACAGCTAGAGAGCCACAGATGTGGATACCCAGCCACCTGGTACCTAGTCAAGTGTTCTCTGCACTACACAACACAGACATAAAGAGATTTGGGGCAAAGTTGTACCTAGGAATTCTTTTACCTGAAACAGAAATGTGTAATCTCAGATTCAGAGTTGGAAGGGACCTTAGCACTCTTCAAGTCTAACCCTCACAGAAGGAAGGAAACAAGCATTTATTAAGCAGTTACAATGGGCCAGGTGCTGTGCTAAGAACTCGACAATTATTATTTCATTTGACCCTCACAATAACCATGGGAGGGAAGTGTTTATTCACTATGTGCCAGAATCACATAGCTAGTGAGGGGCTGGGGCTGGATTTAAGGATTGTGACTTAAGTCTTCTTGACTCCAGGCTCTCGGCTCTGACTACTGGGCCACCAGCTGCCATGAAGAGACTGTTCCCCAGGGAGATGTGTCAAGCCCAAGGTCACATAAATAGAAAATGCCCAAATAAGGATTTAACCAGGTCTGATGACTGCAGCTACATGGCACAGTGGATAGAGTGCCAGGCCTGCAGTCAGAATGACTCACTGTCATGGGTTCAAATCTGGCCTCAGATATGATCTGTGTGACCCTAGTCAAGTCACTTAACCCTGTGTGCCTCAGTTTCCTCATCTGTAAAATGAGCTGGAGAAGGAAATGGCCGACCACTCCAGAATCTCTGCCAAGAAAACCCCAACTGGGGTCACAAAGAGTTAGACAAGACCCCAAAATGACTGAACAACATCTAGGGACATGGAGTCACTAAGCCCGTTACATCTGAGTGACATATGAAGGAAAACATGCTGGTGGGAAGGTATCTGAACACTCTTGCATGTCCTCCTGGGGGCTGCGAGGCTCACAAGTCATCCTAGATAACAGAGATTCAGCCAGCCCATCAGATTCATTCCTTCTGGTATGAGGCTGGTCAAGCTACAGCCTGAGAAACGTAACCAGCCTCTGGGTGTGGGCGGCACTCGAGGTAACCCCAAGGGTGAGTTACTCCATTCACTGTGGTATGGGTTAGGTCATAATAAATGGTAATTAAATGTAATAATGCTGAGAGTAACACATTCACGGTATGCATTCATATGGGAAAAAACCTCGCTGGCTCTGCAGTTAAGGGAAGCCTAGAGAGGTGCTAGAAGGAACGTTAGACCAGGAAGTCCAAAGATCTGGATTCAAATGATGACTTTGTTACTTTGTGACCTTGGGCGAATCAGTCTACTTTTCTGAGCCTCCGTTTTCTTATCTGTAAAATGGAGAGACTACTAATACATGACCTACTCCCTCACCAGGCCATTGTTATAAAGTTCAAGTTAGATAATGGGAGAATTTTGCCAAATGAAAGGCAGTATATAAATGTGAAAGGCAGCTAGGTGGCTTCACAGATAAATCATTGGACTGGGAGTCAGGAAGACCTGAGTTCAAATTCAGCCTCAGACACTCACTAACTGTGTGATCCTGGGCAAGTCACTTAACTTGTGTTTGGCAGTGAGGTGGCTCAGCAGATAGAGATCTGGGCTTGGAATTAGGAAGACTTGAGTTCAAATCCAACCTCAGATACTGTGTGACCCTGGGCAAGTCACTTAACTTGTTTGCCTTGATCCACTGGAGGAGAAATGACAAACCACTCTAGTGTTTTTGCCATGAAAACTCCAAACAGGGTCACAAAGAGTGGGACAGGACTGAATGCCTGAATGACACAATATAAATATGAGATGATGAAAAGCACATTGGAGCGGGGTGCTTGTCCTAGCTTTGCCATAGCCGTGTGGCTGTGGACAAACCACTCTTCTCCGAGCCTCAGTTTCCTCATCTGTGCAATGACGGGGCTAGACTAACCGGCTATGTCTCAGCTGCCGTGGAGTGTTTGATTCTATATGTGTTGACTTATGAGAAGCTTCTGGTTTCCCATGTTGATCCCTACTGGGGATCAGGTTCAGGACCCTGCTTTGTCACTAACCGTGTGACTCTGGGCCAGCCTCTTTGCCTTTCTGGGTCTCAGTTTCCTCTTCCATAAAATGGGCCAGATGGTATCTAGGTGCCTTCTGGCTCTCATTTGCTGGGGTGCTACTTTGTTAATTAGGCCTGAGTTGGGAGGATAGAGTAAAATAGAAGAGTTAGAAGAACAAAATGACTTAAGTACAGCTCTCTTTTGAGAGAAATTAATTTTCTTAACCTCACAAGGAGACAGAAAGGCATTCTACTGGTCAAAGAGTTCTGTCAAAGCTATAGAACAGAGATTATTAATGTCGTTGTTTCAAGGACCTCTTCTGGAACAGTGGTAAAATACATATAGACCTCTTTTCAGAAAGATATTTATAAATAATTAAAAGAAATGACAGATTTCAGTTAGAGATTAGTGACCATATATTTTTTTCCCTCATCCAAGTTCACAGAATCCCCCAAATCTATCCATAGATTCCTAGAAAGTCTGTGGACCTCATATTAAGAAATTCTTTCACTTGTGATGAAAAATGCTATCCACCTCCAGAGAAAGAATTGATAGAGTCTAAATGCAGATCAAAGTAAACTTTTTAAACTTTATTTTTCTTGGGTTTTTTTTCTTGTCTGTGCTTTCTTTTGTAACATGGCTAATATGGAAATATATTTTGCATGACTGCACATGTATAACCTATATCAAATTCCTTGCCTTCTCAAGGAGAGGGGAGGAGAGGGAGGGAGGAAGGAAGAGAACATACAACACAAAATATTTTTAAAAGAAGGTTAAAAGATTATTTTTACAATGTCTTGAGGTGGGGGGGAGGAGAAAGATGGAGAGAAAATTTGGAACTCAAAATCTTGTGGAAGTGAATGTTAAAAACAAAAAAAATTGATAAAAATAAGTAAATAAATACTTTTAAAAAAGATTGGTTTTACATGTAATTGAGAATTTTTTTTTAAAAGAACCCCTTCTATAGAGTTTAGTAGCTGACAGATATGTACGATAAAGGTAGGATACCTGGACTAAATTATCTTGTCTTTTTTCCCCTAGCCTAAATTCATTTACATGGCAAACCAGAGAGGATCTTGGGAATTTATAACCTTAAGTCAGATAAGGAACAGAAATCTCAGCCCCAGACCTAGGGGTTAAGGGAAAAGACTTAATTTTAGGCTGAGTACACCTTGCCTGACTTTTGTTACTGAATTTGGTAGCTCATAGCTTTCACTAAAGAACTTCAGCCTGCCTTTATCAGAGAACGGCTTCCCAGTCACCACACTCTATCAGACCAGAAGTGAGGTGGGAGGCCTGAAAAGATGAAATTCACAAGTCAGTCTTCAGGAGCATTTCACAAAAGACCCTGAAACCAGTGGAGTAACTTGCCCAGGATAAAGAGACTGACACATGTGTGCAAACTTACACTTAAGTGCATGCTCACACTCACACAGAAGCAGAGAGCACTAGAGAAATAATGTGCTAGCCCAATCCAGGCCCAACCAAGAGCAGAAGACATCAGGGCCCATAGACAGCCCTGGGACATGAGTTGCCCCTCCACAAATGTTCTGTATATAAGTGCCCCTTCATGCTTAGGCTCTGGTTCTGTGTTTCTCTCTGTGTGTCCCCATTAGCGAACCCTGTGCATGTCCACTCTTTCCACAGAGAGAATTTATAATTGTTGAAAGTGCCGCAGGTTTATGCAAGAATTTTTTTTTCCATTTCATTAAATGCCTTTGCTTTGAACTAATAATTGTGTTATTTGATTGTCCAGTAGAAATAAATATGTCAGAAGGCTCTCATGAGCTATGGTATTAGATATATGTAAATTAAGAGAGCACCTTATACCTGGGGTGGTTTTTCTAACGGTCTCATGCTCTGGAGGCAGGTGAATCAAATCCTATAAACAGTTTTGTGGTACAGTAGCTAGAGGGTCAGGCCTAGAGTTGGGAAGTCCTGTGTTCAAATAGCTTATTAGTTGTGTGACCCTGGGCAAGTCTTTTTAACTGTTTGACTCAGTTTCCTCATCTGCAAATTGGGGATAATAGCAGTTACCTGACAGAGCTGTTGTGAGGACCAAATGAGATAATAATTATAGAGCACTTGGGGGAATAGCCAAAATGGCGGCTGGAAAGCAGGGACTTGCTTAAGCTCTCCCCCAGGTCTCTCCAAACACCTGTAAAAATGGCTCTGAACAAATTCTAGAGCTGCAGAACCCACAAAATCGCAGAGGGAAGCAGGGCTCTAGCACAGGAAAGCCTGGACTGTCGCTGGGAAGGGTCTATTGCACGGAGCTGGGAGTGGAGCAGAGCACAGCCCAGTGTGGGCTGCGTGAGGAACAACCAGACTGGGAGCCAGGCAGAACAGGCCCTAACTCCCTGAATCAGTGAGCTGTGGCAGTTACCAGACTTCTCAGCCCACAACCACCAAAGACAACAGAGAAGGTTAGTGGAAAAATTGCTAGAGTGAAGAGAGTGTGGTGGGCCCTAGCCCAGGGGCATGGAAGTGGTGTAGCTCTGGGGCTGTTTCCAGAGCTCCAGCTGTGGTTGCTTCCAGCCCCAGGCTCACCCTATGGGAGGAATTAAGTGGAGGATCAGAGTGGGAGTATAGAGCCTGCTTGGAGTTGGGTCATGGTCCCAGTTGGTGGTTCTTGGGAGAGGAGAAGCGCTGGTGTGGCAGAGTTTGCTGTGTAGAAGTAGCTCTGAAAACAGCAGCACAGACCCTTAAGCTTGGGACAAAGTACGCTCTACTCTACAAGCAGTCATACACCAACAAAAAACTCAAGGGTCAAGTAGTTGGCTGGGAACATGAATGGGCAGCGAAAATGCTCTCAGATTCAGACTCAGATTTTGGAATCTTTCTTTGGTGACAAAGAAGATCAAAACATACAGCCAGAAGAAGTCAATAAAGTCAAAGAACCTACATCGAAAGCCTCCAAGAAAAATATGAATTGCTATCAGGCCATGGAAGAGCTCAAAAAGGATTTGGAAAAGCAAGTAAGAGAAGTAGAGGAAAAATTGGGATGAGAAATAGGAATGATGCGAGAAAACCATGAAAAACAAGTCAACAACTTGCTAAGGGAGACCCAAAAAAATACTGAAGAAAATAACACCTTAAAAATAGACTATTTCAAATGGCAAAAAAGCTCCAAAAAGCCAATGAGGAGAAGAATGCCTTAAAAGGCAGAATTAGCCAAATGGAAAAGGAGGTCCAAAAGACCACTGAAGAAAATACTACCTTAAAAATTAGATTGGAGCAAGTAGAAGTAGTGACTTTATGAGAAACCAAGATACTATAAAACAGAACCAAAGGAATGAAAAAATGGAAGACAATGTGAAATATCTTATTGGAAAAACTACTGACCTGGAAAATAGATCCAGGAGAGATAATTTAAATATTATTAGACTACCTGAAAGCCATGATCAAAAAAAGAGCCTAGATATCATTTTTCAAGAAATTATCAAGGAAAACTGCCCTGATATTCTAGAGCCAGAGGGTAAAATAGAAATTGAAAGAATCCACCAATCGCCTCTTGAAAAAGATCCCAAAAAGAAAA
>CM053624.1:196928467-197051881 GCA_028646595.1 Phalanger gymnotis | reverse complement strand
CCTAGGAACATTGTCACCAAATTCCAGAGTTCCCAGGTTAAGGGGAAAATACTGCAAGCAGCCAGAAAGAAACAATTTGAGTATTGTGGAAACACAATCAAGATAACACAAGATCTAGCAGCTTCTCAATTAAGGGATTGAAGGTCTTGGAATATGATATCCTGGAGGTCAATGGAGCTAGGATTAAAACCAAGAATCACCTACCCAAAAAAACTGAGCATAATGCTCCAAGGCAAAATATAGACTTTCAACAAAATAGAAGACTTTCAAGCTTTCTCAGTGAAAAGACCAGAGCTGAATAGAAAATCTGACTTTCAAATACAAGAATCAAGAGAAGCATGAAAAGGTAAACAAGAAAGAGAAATCATAAGGGACTTACTAAAGTTGAACTGTTTTGCTTACATTCCTACATGGAAAGATGATGTGTGTAATTCATGGGAATATATATGTATATATATATATGTATATATATATGTATATATATACGTATATATATGTATATATATATGTATATATATATGTATATATATATATATATATATACATATAGACAGAGGGCACAGGGTGAGTTCAATATGAAGGGATGATATCTAAAAAAAATAAAATTAAGGGATGAGAGAGGAATATATTGAGAGAGAGAGAAAGGGAGAGATAGAATGGGGTAAATTATCTCACATAAAGTGGCAAAAAAAAGCAGTTCATTGGAAGGGAAGAGGAGGCAGGTGAGGGGGAATGAGTGAATCTTGCTCTCATCGGATTTGACTTGAGGAAGGAATAAGAAACACACTCAACTGGGTATCTTACTCCACATGAGAGTAGGGGGAAGAAGATAAGAAAGGGTGAATGATAGAAGGGAGGACAGATAGGGGGAGGAGGTAATCAAAAGCAAACACTTTCAAAAAGGACAGGGTCAAGGGAGAAAATTGAATAAGGGGAGACAGGATAGGATGGAGGGAAATATAGTTAGTCTTTCACAACATGACTATTTATGGGAGTGTTTTGCATAATTATACATGTGTAGTCTATGTTGAATTGCTTACCTTCTTAGGGAGAGTGAGCAGAGAGGGAAGGGGGAGAGAATTTGGAATTCAAAGTTTTAAAAGAAGATGCTCAAAAAAAAGTTGTTTTTGTATGCAATGGGGAAATAAGATATACAGGCAATGGGGCATAGAAATCTATTGTGCCCTACAAGAAAGTAAGGGGAGATGGGGGGGGCGTGACTGGGGAATGGGGAAATCAGAATATATGCCATCTTGGAGTTGGGGGGGAGGGTAGAAATGGAGAGAAAATTTGTAACTCAAAATCTTGTGGGAATCAATGCTGAAAACTAAAAATATTAAATAACAAAGTATGGAATTAAAAAAATAATTAAGAGCACTTAACATGGTGTTTGGCACATAGTAGGCACCATATAACTGTTAGTTATTATTATCATCATTTTTATAGACATGCTTATTGTAGACAGAGGATGGGTGCTCTGACTAAGCATTTTAAACAATATCCTAAGTGCTTTAACAAACATAAAGTTTGCTGTCTGAATGCAAAGTCTGTCATTGGCGAGATGCTTGAAAACAGGAGCTGTTTCACTCCTGGGTGACAACATTTCCTGGCTCCAAGGAACATATATTTACTTAGGAAACCCTGAAGTTCATCTCCAGCCCAGCTTGGCAGAATTATTGTAGGTTCTGGGTCTGAAATAACAGGAGAGGCATAATTAACCCTATGCTATTTAAGGAGGCCCGAAGCAGCAAGCAGCTACAGCATTTTCTAAATTGGCTGTCATAATTTTGCAGCTGCTAGGTGAAGGACAGGGACAATACAAATTAAGTTGAACAGGCCCTCCCACACAATGAGCCCCGGGAGTCTTGACATCTTTCCTATTTGTGGCCCTTCTTTCAGCTGTAGCAAACGGTGGGAGAGAAAGAGAGCGAGAGAGAGAGAGAGTGAGAGTGAGAGAGAGAGAGAGAGAGACAGACTGACAGAGACAGAGACAGAGAGAGAGACAGAGATAGACAGAGAGAGCAAGCAGAGATAGAAAGACAGAGACAGAGAGAAAGACAGAGACAGAGATGGAGACAGATAAAGACAGAGAGAGATAGAGAAAGATAGAGAGAGATGGAAAGATAGAGGCAGAGAGAAAGGAGAGAGACAGAGAAAGAGATAGACAGAGGCAGAGGGGAGAGACAGAGGGATGGAGAGAGACAGAGACAGAGAGAGATGGAAAGAGACAGAAGCAGGGAGACAGAATGAGGAGAAAGAGAGTGGAGAGACAGACAGGGAAAGAGAGAGAGAGAAGAAAGGGATGGGTGGGGAGAGAGACAGATGGAAAGAGAGGCAGAGAGAGAGAGAGAGGAAAGAAAAGAGAGACAGAGAGATGGAAACATAGAGGCAGAGAGACAGAGAGATGGGAAGAGACAGAGGCAGAAAGAGAGAGGTAGAAAAAAGGGGGGAGGGAGGGAGGAAGAGGAGAGAGAGAGAGAGAGAGAAGAGAAGAGAAGAGAAGAGAAGAGAAGAGAAGAGAAGAGAAGTGAAGAGAAGAGAAGAGAAGAGAAGAGAAGAGAAGAGAAGAGAAGAGAAGAGAAGAGAAGAGAAGAGAAGAGAGATGGAGAGACAGAGAAAGAGAAGAGAGAAAAGAGAGACAGAGGGACAGAAACAGAGAACACAGGATGGAGAGAGGGAGAGAAGGAGGGAAAGGACAGAGAAAGAGAGACAGGTGGAAAGGGAGACAGAGTAAGAGAGGAGAAAGGAGAGAGAAGAGAGACAGAGAAAGAAAGGGGGGAGCAGAAGGAGAGACAGAGAGAATGTGCCTGGAAAGGCAAGTAGCACAGGAATACATGTTAAATCAGACACCAAAATCAGCCAATAATGACATGAAGGCCAATAGGCTCCTCTAGTGGCTCCTTGCCTGAAGCATCCTATCGATACTCCCCGCCCCCCTTCTCTGAGGGCATAGGATGCAACTTACTGCCAGAAATACCACTGGGACAGTGGTGGGACCAACACAGAATTTCCCATGTTTCTTACCCTGGGAATAAGGAATGGTCTGGCCGGCCACACTAAGGACTTGTTTATCCGCTAAAGAAGACTTCAGTGCCAGCATTCTTAACTCGGGGTCCAAGAACTTTTAATGTTTTCATAATTGTATTTCAATATGGTTTTCTTTGTAGACATATATTTTCTCTTATGTATTTAAACATTATTCTGAGAAGGGGTCCATAGACTTAACTAGGCTGCCTGGGGATCCATGACACCAAAAAAAGGTTAAGGACTCTGGTCTAAAGCAATTTGGAGAATCAGCTCAAGTTTGCTCCAAAGCAGGAGGGATCTCGTGTCTAGAGCTGAGCGGGGCATACATTAGACAGCTTTAATTCAGTGTGACTTAGCTCTCTCTCTGCTAATCTCTTATGGTACTTCTCATCTCCAAGAGCATTTGCCAACCCAAACTAAGCCTCAGTGTGGTATCTAGATTTTCTACAAAGGACTGCTCTGCCTATTGTGGTTTTGGCTGTGGTTCAGTCATTTCAGCTGTGACCTCATTTGGAGTTTTCTCAGCAAAGACACTGGAGTGGTTTGCCATTTCTGTCTCCAGCTCATTTTACAGATGAGGAAACCGAGGCAAACAGGGATAAATGACTTGCCTAAGTTCACACAGTTAGTAAATGTCTGAGGGCAGATTTGAACTCAGCAAGATGAGTTTTCCTGACTCCTGGCACTGTAACACGTAGTTGCCTGAAGTTTTGGTACCAGCTCTTAGCACTTCAGAGGGCAGAGACTGTTTTCTTTTTTTCTTATTTATGAGCTTAGCACAGTGCCTGGCATGTAGTAGGTGCTTAATAAATGTTTACTGATTGTCTGGCCATACCTATAATTCTCCCACTTCTGTAAAGAAAGGAGGTCAATCTCAGTTTTCTCTTGCCAAGTTCTTAGCTACCATCCCCCAGGGAGAACTGCTCTAGTGGCCCCCTCCAAAACTACTACTCTGATTGCCCCTCCCATGAGGGGTGAGTGCACATGGTCCTCAGTCAGTTCCCTGCTGCTTGTTTCTCCACAGAATCTCGTGTGCCTAGAAGCTCAGGGCTGATGGCCATCCTACTACAGTTTAATGGAGGGCAGGGGAAGGTAAGAAAATCACTTCCTGATTCAACAAAGAGGCTTTGAGGTGTTGGATTGATGGGGTGCTTGTGCTTGGACCCCAATTCCAAGATCACATTTCTCCAATAGCCTTAAAACACTGTCCCTGACAGTTTTCTCCCCAGCCCAAGGACACTATGCCTAGATTAACTCATGAGTGGGTCCCAGTAAGACAAACTACCTTTTGCCACAATTACTCATGAGTGGGCCCCCAGTAAAACAAACTATCTTTCCCCATCACAAGAACAAGCTGACCTCTGAAGAAATTCTCTTGTAAAAACAGGACTCTTGTAACCACAGAATTATCATGCATTGATCCCAAAGTTACCATGTTCAATCCAGAAGTCAAGCTATAGTCATCAACTCTCAAAGCTATCTTGCTACAGGTAACAGACCAAAAGTACATCCCTGAGAAAGCCCTTCCCTTGGTTTCCAGTAGGGAATGACACCAGTGTCCAAGGTTGTAAGTTATCATCTAATTAGCATATCTGCCATATCATCCACTACTTCTCCTATGTAAGCTTTAGCATCATTCCTGTTAGGTTGCAAGTTCCCTAAAGAGCTCTGCCCACTATATTGGCGTTACAATAAACCTTTGCCAACTTGACTTAAAGAATGCTTAAGTCCATGAATTCATTCCAGATGACCCTCTACAGTACTCTGGTCTTTGGGGGCGGTGCAGTCCCTGAACCTCTCAGACCGCATCAAGATAAAGACAGAAAAGGGTTTTGCTATGATATGGTTGCTTGACACTGGCTGCTTAGGTCTACAGCATGAATGGGGCTTAGAAATTAACCTCTAAACAAGTGAAGTAACTTGCCCAAAGTCAAACAGATGACCAGAACTTGAAAGCCTAACTCCAAATCCTTACCACAATACCATCCTGCATAACATGTGGTCCAGCTGTTTCTCCCAAAAAATGAATGAATCTGGAACCATTAATCAGTCAGTTAGGATATACAACAGTGACCATACCCACCTGCCATCTTGGACTGGATAGACAGGAGTGGGAGAGGAGGGGCCGGGGAGATTTGAAGTGGAGAAATTAATTAATTAGGAGATTATTTTAATAGTCCAGGTAAAAGGTGGTGAGGAGCTGATTCAGGATGATGGGCATATAAGTAAGAGAAAGGAGATGTTGTGGAGGTAAAAATACAAAAATTTGGCAACCGATTGGATATGTGAGGTGTCAAGGTTGATACTGAGGTCATCCGGGTGACTGGAAGGACAGTGGTGCCTTTGGCAGAAAAAGGGATGTGGAAGAGAGGTGGGCTTTTTACTTTGGACACATTTGGTTGCCATGTCTGTATCTCTATAGTGCATCTCACAGTGCTATACGCAGAACATCGTGTTTTTTTCTGGACATGCCTTTACAATCTGTGTGCTGCTCTCCTTCCTCACCCCCTCCTAGAATTCTTGGTTTGCTTTAAGGCTCAGGTAAGAAGTTATACCAGGTCAACAACATTGTAAAGAAAATCGACTTCAAGTTAATCTATATTTTTAATGCTATACCAATGAAATTATCAAAGGGATACTTAACCAAATTTGATAAAAATAAAATTCATGTGGAAAAAGAAAATATCTACAATATTAAAGGAAATGATCAAAAGAGGTGGGAACAAAGGGGGAACAGGAAAATAACCCTTCCAGACTTCAAACTATATAATAAAGCACCAGTCATCAAAACCATGTGGTATTAGTTAAAAAACAGAGAGGAAGGGGCAGGTAGGTGGCACAGGGGATAGACCACCGGCCCTGGAGTCAGGAGAACCTGAGTTTGAATCTAGCTTCAGACACTTGACACTTATTAGCTTTATGAACCTGGGCGAGTCACCTAACCCCGACTGCCTCAAAAAAAAACCAAACTAATTAATTTTTAAAAACAGAGAGGAAGATCAACTGAATAGACTGGACGAGAGAAATAGAAGCAATGGAACTCAATACTGATGTTTGATAAGCTGTGAAACATAAATTACTTAGGAGAGAATTCCTTACTTAATAAACTGCTGGGAAAACTGGAAACAAGTCCAAGAGAAATTAGGTGTAGACCAACATCTTACACTCCATGCCATAATACATTCTAGATGGATATACGACCTTGATGATGTTAAAGAATATAATAGTTAAAAAATAGAAGAAAAGCAAAGGATGTGAGATAGATTATTAACCAAACAAGAGTCAGAAGCAATTACAAAAGATAAAATAGTTAACTTTGGTTACATGGAACTGAAAAGCTTCTGCACAAACAAAATTAATGAGCCTGGGTTAAAAGTGAAAGGGTTGAATAGGAGAAAAAAAATCTTTGTATCAAATTTCTCTCAAGCTATATAAACAATTAACATATAGGTGTACATCTCAACATGTGCATGTGTACCTGTATACACGTATACATATATGGATATGGATATCTATAGATATAGATAATATTGCTACAGCAATAGATATATGCAGCCAATAGATATATGTGGCCAAAAGCCATTTCCCCATAGTTAAGTGGTCAAAGGACAGGAACAATTCCCAAAAGAAAAATAGCAAACCATAACAACCACATGAAAGAATGCTCAAAGCACTAAAAATAAAATACATGCAAATCAAAACAACCCCAAGGTTTCACACCCTGAAAACTGATAAATATGACAAAAGATGAGAAGTGTCGATGTTGGAGATGTTGTGGGAGGATGGTCACACTGGTACCATGTTGGTGGAGCTGCGAATATGTGCAACCATTTGGGAAAGCAATTTGGAATCATACAAATAAAGTGACTAAATGTCCACACCCTTCAACCCAGAGATTCTACTATTAGGCATATACCACTAGGTCCTATCCAGGGGTGGGCAGCCTGTGGCCTCAAGGCCACATGTGGCCCTCTAGATCCTCAAGTGCATCCCTTTGACCGAATCCAAATGTCACAGAACAAATCCCCTTAATAAGAGGATTTATTCTGTAAAACTTGGACTTAGTTACTGCACCCAAGGACCTAGAAGGCCACAGGTTCCCCACCCCGAGTACCTTAAGGATATCATTGATGAGAAGAAAGCCCCCATATCCACCAAAATATTTGTAGCGACACTTTTTGTGATAGCAAAGAATTGGAAATAAAGTAGGTGCCCATTGATTGGTGATGACAAATTACAGAAGCGTGAAAAGATTTACCTAAACTGATGCAAGGTGAAGTAAGCAGAGCCAAGAAAACAATATATGCAAGGACTACAGCAATGCCAATGGAAAGAACCACCTTCCCCTCCTCCCCCCCTCCAAATCAAATCCTCCTTGATGTCTTGGCACAGGCCACCGCCCATCCCCCATCCTAGTCTTCCACGTCCAGAATCTACTCCCTCATTACCTGTTAGCATGCCCCTCCCCCCACCCGATTACCCTGTATTTTTGGTGTATATTTAGTACCCACTTTTATGGGTCCTCCTCTGTCTCCCACAGAAGCTCCCAGAGGCAGGGGCTCTTTCCTGTTTCCTGTTTGTTTTTATACCTAGTACAGGTGCATAGAACTTGGTTGATAAATGCTTACAAATTAATTAACTTCCTTCATAGAGTCCAATAATTTTTTTTTAAGTGAAAGGAAACCGCTTTTTTAAATTTTTATTTTTTAAATTTTTTTTGGAGGAGAGAAGGGAAGGCAATTGGGGTTAAGTGACTCGCCCAAGGTCACATAGCTAGTAAGTGTGTCAAGTGTCTTGGGGCCACATTTGAACTCAGGTCCTCCTGACTCCAGGGCACTCTCTGATTTTACTAATGAGAAAACTGAGGCTCAGGGGTGATATGACTGGCCCAAGGTCATACACTGTAGTCAGTAGCAGAGCTGGGATTGGAGGCCAGGTCTTTTGAGCCACTTCCCACTGTTCTGCCAATACTGGACCCCAGAACCCCATTAAATTGAACAGAAGTTGCCCAGAAAGAGTGGGTTGAATGAGCGCATTAATAATATTGTCTAGACACAGTCTGTGCCCTTGGGGAATGCACTGCCTAGGAGGGGACTGAGAAGCAACAAAGGTAATTCAACCCCTCATACCAATCAATACAACTACAGAAGTCTGGATAGGGAGGTGCTGGTGCTGGTCTGGGGAGGGGTTGGGGAAGTGGGTCTTTAACTGGGCTAGAAAGTTCAGAAAGCTGTAGCAAGCATCTCCCCAGGGGACTCCTATAAGAGCCTAGGCTGGAGACCATTTACCAGGGCCTCCAATCCTAAACTCTTAACTCCAGGGGGACCTCTCTGCCCTCTCCTACAGCCCAACACTATGGTCAAAAGTTGGGCCCCCTCTCACTATGCTCTGCAATCCAGCTTCCCATCATTAAAGTACCAGCCTTCCCTCCTCCTCCAAAGTTTCCTCAATCATCATCTAATAAACCGATAAAATACAATAGCAATTACTCTGGACCACTAAAAAGCTGGCCCTAGATACAACCCTCTGCAGGGAAATGCAGAGCAGATGAGAAGCTCATTGGGCTGAGCCAGGGGTTGCTAATTTCCCTGATCCGGCTGATTGCTGACTCCCCACCCTCACCCCCACCCCCACCCCCCAGAAGGGTGCTGGCTGTCAAAGCCCATCTGGGGGGAACAGATTTCATTCAAACTATGGTGAAGGCAGGTTATTCTCTGCTGCCTTAAATAATGCACCTTGTTAAGAAGGCTAAATCTAAAAGGAGACCCATTATGGCCTCATGGATAAGGCTGGACCTGGAGTCAGGAAGACCTGGAATTCATTCCATCCTAAGCGAATCATTTAACCACTCTGTGCCTCAGTTTATTCATCTGTAAAACATAAATTTATGATCCTATGAGAAATCCTAAGGTCCCTTACCGCACTAACATTTAGAAGTATAAACGATAGAAATCAGAAGACCCAAGTACTACTCCAGGCTTTGCCACTTACTAGCTATGTGACTTTAATCAAATAACTTTCTCTCTTTGAGATTTAGTTTCTTCATCTGTAAAATAAAGATGATAACCCCTATCCTGACCTCCTCACAGGGTTGTTGTGAGATGAAATGTAATAATGGTTGGAAGGTCTTTCAGAAATTGTTAAGGCCTGTCAGGGTGAGTCAAGTCAACAAGCATTTATTAAACACCTACAGGTTGCCAAGCACTGTGCTAAGGGTTGAGGATACAAAGGTTCCTAGTTCCTACCTTCAAGCTTCCATTTTAATGGGGTGAGAAAACACTTAAACAGGATATATGTGTGTGTGTACAAACAGGACATATTTGATCCCAGAGGAAATAAGAAACCATTGGAGCTGACTGAGAAGGGGAGGGGGTGACGCGGTAAGAGCTGTGCTTTGGGAAGATAGCTCTGAATGGAGACTGGACTGGAGTAAGGGAAGAGGCCTGAGGCAGGAAGATCAAACAGAAAGCTATCATGGGGGGAAGGGGGAAGTGTTAGATTTGGAGGACCCAGGTTCCGATCGATCCTAAAGAGGGAGTTAAAGCTCCATGACCCTTTGTGGTCCCCAGAGCTCTAAATCTTTAATTCTAGGAAATACGTTAAGGTATCAGTGATGTAATGTGGTTTCCGCACAGAGGTGCTGACATTTCAAATGAGACTGGAAGGGAGAGCAATACAATCCAAACGGTTAAGTATCTTTGAGAAATTTCAGGTGCCAGGAAGGAGGGAGGGTAGACCTGGGGTAGAGGTGGGGAGGGAGACAAGGACAGCAATATCTTTCCTAGAGTATTTGAAATGTATGTGATCGTTTGTTCAGCTTAGGCACAGGGCTGGCTATGCTACAATGTAGTTAATCAGTCAGTCAACAAGCATTTATTAGGTGCTTCCTATGTGCCAGGCATTGTGTTACACCATAGGGACACAAAGAAAGCAAAGGAAAAAACAGTACAGGGAGAGTGGGGGTTGAAACTCAGCTCAAATGAAATTGGTGAATTATCTGTGTTTTTGGAAGTGGTTTCAACAGGAAGTAGCCCCTGGGAACAGAGGTCCCCCATAGACTGAATCCACACTGCAGTCTTTGAAGGAAGTCTGGAGACAATTCTCCCATGCAGGGGTTATCCCCTGGATCTTTTTAAAGGACTCTGATTCATTTCTCTCTATACTCTGACCCATCCTGGCTTAGAACACCCACGGAGCTGATGTCTGTCCTCCCACCTGTGTTTATACTGGGCACCCTTTTCCACCTCTGCTGGCCTTTCCCCACCACCCTCACCCAAATGCCACTTCTGTTTAGAACAATCCCAAAGTTCTCTCTAAACAGAAGACTAAAGCCAGCGTGGCTCCTGAGAGGGGAAAATGTGACTGCCCCAAACACAGGAGAGGGAAGCTGTCACCGGCTCACGAGGGAGGAAATACTGACAACCACGGCTGAGCCGCCCAAGATCCGTGCGGAGGAGAAGGGGAGCGGGCTTCCTGCTGGATTCAGTCCAGAGTGGGAAGGAGTGGGGGCTTCTCCGTTTCTCCCTGGACTGCAGTTCCTCTCCTGCTGTGGCTACCTAAGGATGCTTGTGGTTGCCAAGCAGCCCTGGTCCAGGCCCCTTTCCTTCCGTCATCTCTAGCTCGGTGTGTGTCCTTTCCCTATCTCTAGTCATGGGCGTGTGTGTGCGTGTGTGTGTACACTTATGCCTTTTCCCCATCTCTAGCGCCTACGTCGCGGCGCGTGTGGCTGCGGGTGTCGCCTCTTTCCCCATTTCTAGCTCCGGGTGCTCGTGTGTTGCCGGCGGGTGGAGGGGAGTCTGGGGAGGACACACTTTTACTCAAACTTGTGTCTTCTCTCCCTGATGCGGCCCGGAGGCTTTATCACTAAGGCACGATCCCCACCGCTACCCACCTCCCTATCAGCTCCCCCCCCAAGCCTCGGCTCCCCCCCAAGCCTCGGCTCCCCCCCAAGCCTCGGCTCCCCCCCAAGCCTCGGCTCCCCCCAGCCTCGGCTCCCCCCAGCCTCGGCTCCCCCCAGCCTCGGCTCCCCCCAGCCTCGGCTCCAAGTGTTGAGCGGAGCTGGGAGGAGAAAGGAGACGCACCTGAGAGCGGCCCAAGGCGAAGGCGGGCTCGCCGGCGCGCCCGGCACTGGTCCAGCGAGGAGTCCTACAGCATCAGGCAGCCGCCGGCCAGCCGGGCTGTGCCTACCGCAGACACACATCACACACACTCATGCTCACTCCCGGGCAGAGAGGAAGCAGCCCAGCGTCATATGCCCGAGCACCGGGGTTCAGCGTCTGCGCCTCGGGATAGGGCTGTCCCAGATTCGATTTTCCCCTCCGCCCACCTCACTTCCCTCCCACACACAGGCCAAACACCCAGAGATGGATGGAGTCAGGCCAGACCCGCCAGAGCAGAGCCCTCGGGCCACCGGGCAGCTTGGGACCTCGCGATCTAGAGCTTTACAAAAGACCTTCAAAGTGTTCCAGAGACCTTAAAAGTGATTGCGGCCAGTCCGAGAATCATGCAGATGAGGCTCTAGGAACATGCACTCCTCTAGGTGGTGGTGACACGCAGGTATACGTACACACACACACACCTTCACAAGCCTGGGTGCCCCCGCACAGCCCTAGCACACAGTCTGACCACATCCACACCGCCCTTCACAAGCCTGGGTGCCCCCGCACAACCTGAGCACACACTGACCACATCCACCCCATTTGCTTTCTTCCTAACTCCTGGTGGGTGTCGAGCAGCCCCGATCTAGAGATTCTGTCTCATCGGTATCCCTATACTCAGCTTGGACGGTGGAGTAATTGCAGACAACAGGGTGTGTGTGCAGGGGAGGAGGTGGGGTACAGATGGGAAACTGGGGCACTAAGAGAGAGAAGGAGGCCACAGACTCTTAGTAACCAACACTTGGAAGGAACCTTTGAGGACATGTAGTTTAATATTTCATTTGGGTTAAAATACACTCCTTCTGAAGTCAAGGGACTTGGGTTCAAATCCCAGCTGGGTATCCTAGCTGTATGATGTTAGCAGATCTCTCCCCCTCTCTGGGCCTCTTGATTCTCTAAAGATGAGGCTGATTTGACCAAATAATCTTTACGGCCCCTTTCATTTCTGAATTTACCGATTTTACAAATGAACAGGTCAAAGACAGAGGAAATTATTAACTTCTCACCTTTGGTTCTTTCAGCCTTGCAAGGGTAGGGTTGTCATTCCACTTGGACCACTACAGTCAATCTCTGAAAGGGGGTGGATATAAGAGGAACCAGCCACCAGCGATGAAATGTGGTATGGTTGGGCTGGGGTGGTTAGAGGATTTTTCTTCCCTTCATCTATTGGGCAAGTGCCAGGGAGAAAACTAATTTCCAGTAGTTTCATCCCCCTCGTCCTTGTTTCGAGATCTCAAAACCTCCTTTCGACATCTTGGCAATAGACGGTGCCTGGATGAAAATGTCATACTATTACAATGCGGGTCTGCTTAAAAAGGAAACCCCAAATTGCAGAAGCCAAATCTGTCTCCCACACATTACACAAGGAAAGGAGGACAGCGCTGCCTGTAAGGTCAGCTTTCTACGGCTACACCCTCAGTTCTGACGCTGATGAGGCACAATGTTAACACGCTGGAACTTGGTACCCGCTGCCTCCCTCCACCACCACCACACTCCACTCCCCCACAGATCCAGACTCCCTTTGCAGAGGCCTGGGCATGTCTAAGACCCTCCCATTGGCTAGGGATTCATGAGTCCAGAAGCCATGCTGTCTTGATGGGTTAATAAGTTTCACCCTTCGGAGACTTGGACTGGATTTATCCTGTGGCAGCTGCAAACAGAACTGGAATTTATGCTTCTGAAGCAATCCGCAGCTTGTCAGACCCACCCTCTACTTAAGGAGAACACCAGGTTTTAGGGCCACAAAAGAATGCCATTGCCTTGCAGATTGGTGCATGAAAAAGCAACGGACCTGAACCCAGAGTCTGAGGATGGTAGGTCAGGAGCTGCAAGCTGGGCTCGAATCCCGGCTGGGCTGTTTGGTAACGGGGTGACCGTGAATCCAACCCTCAATTTACAGACTAGGAAACTGAGGCCCAGAGGTTGACTTGCCCCAAGTCACACAGGTGGGGCAAAGCTGGGGTCAGAACATGGGTCTCATAACTTGACACGCATCACTCTTTCTAGGGAAAATATTTGCAAAGTTCATTGCAAACCTTAAAGCATTGTGTAAACACTACCTAAGTAGTAGTAGTAGTAGAAGGGAGTGGATAGAACACCTGCCTGGAAGACTTGAGTTTAAATTTGGCTTTAGACATTCACTAGCTGAGTGACCCTAGGCCAGTCATATAATCCTGTTTGCCTCAGTTTCCTCATCTGCAAAATGAACTGGAGGAAATGAAAAAGGGGGGTCACCAAGAGTGAGACACAATTGAAATGATCAAACAGCAACACTATTACACCGTATTGTAAGGATGCCATCTGAATTCTGACTATCATTTAGTGCCTTACGAATCAGGATGAATAACATCATTCCTCTACCTGTAAAATGATGTCTGATGTGCTTTCCCTGTCTGAATCTTATGTCCTGTTAGAAAGCCAATTTGGGGTTAAGATTTGAAAAACTAATTAACGATTTGAAAAACTAATTAACCCAATGACTTGGTATCAAAATATCCATAGTCCAGAACAAGGCAAGTTGGGTTTGTTTGGTTTTTTTGTTCCTTTGCTTTGCTTTTAAGCTAGACTAAGTGAAGTTTTCATTGTCAATAAACATATCCCTGGATCTCTGGGGGTTCATAGAGTAGTAAGTTACTATCATAGTTTACACAGAAACAACATTGTTAAGACAATTTTGAACTCAGAGAACTCTCATCAGACCAATGAGTAACCAGGATTCCAGGGGACCGTTGATGACTGATTCTGCTTACTTCTGTCCAAGGCTGGAGAGATAGGATGCAGAACAAGACAGACATTTTGTTTTGCTTGGCTGCCTATGTTTATTAGAAAGGCTTTGTTTCTCTTGTTTGTTTTCAAGACAAAAGGAGGAGATGGAATGGAGAGAAAACAGTACTTCTTAATTGAAAAGGCTTTTTTTTAAAAAAAGTTAAAAAATCACTACCACACGCTAACATTTTACATTTCTATAGGTTTTAAAGTTGCAAAGTTCTTTCACGATCTTTGTTGATCCTCAGGTCAACTTCTAGGAGGTTAGGAGGAGTCTTACTCATTTTGTGGGTGATGACTCGGCAGCTACATGTTGTGGTGGAATGTTAGAGTCAGAGCCAGAGAGACCCAAAATCCTCAGATGCTTATCAGCTGTGAGGCCTTAGCCAAGTCACTTGACTTCTATGGGCCTCGGTTTCCTTATCTGGAAAATGGAGGTAATAGCACCACCCTACTTTACAGGGTTGTTTGAGAATCAAATGAGATAATACAGGTAAAATGCTTTGTAAACTTTAAAGTGCCATTATAAATACTAGCTAATTATTGAGGGTAAATGACTTGCCAAGACTCCTAATTAGTGGAAGGGCCAGGACAAAAGCCCAGGTAGGTCTCCGGATTCCCACTCCTATGGTGCCTTTTTCACTATTGGCCTTCTCCCCACCCCTACACAAGGGCAGATAAGTGGGGCAGTGGATAGAGCACCGGGTCTGGAGTTAGGAGGATCTGAGTTCAAATCTGACAGCAGACACTTACTAGCTTTGTGGCCCTGGGCAAGTCACTTAACCTTATTTGCCTCAGCTTTCTCATCTGCAAAACAAGCTGGAGAAGGAAATGGCAAACCACGCCAGTCTTCTTGCCAAGAAAACCCCAATTGGGGGTCACAAAGAGTCAGACATGACTGAAAAGAGCGACCCACCACTGCCGCCACCACCCCTCCAGGTTTCCTGGGGAGATATTTTGGGATTAGATTATTCTCCACAAGCCCAGGGGCTCATATTATTAAGGGAAGTGACAAGATAAACACCACTAAGTTATTTCCACTCCCACTCAGATCATCCATGTGCTTTCCAATAAACCATAACTAACAGGGGACTCTCCAAGCCAGGAAACTGCAGCCAACTGAATCAGCCCTGCGCTCCCATTCAGGTGAAGTTCAAACAAACACATCTGGAGGACTGGAAAGTGCGTGTGCTTGCCTCTGGGATGGGCCAGACCTTCTGCCCTGGAATAGCGCCTAGGACTCTTGTCAGTGTAGAACCCACGGGGACAAAGCCAGGCTGCGGCAGAAGGGGAGTGCAACATCTGGAAGACGGCCACTTGCAGATAATTGGGATCACATCGAATTAATCTACTGGATTATAATAGCAATAGTTGGCATTTAAAGCGCTGAGAGATAGCTAGCACAGGTATCTCACCCATTTGATAGATGGGGGAACTGAGGCCCAGAGAGGCACAGACACCTGCCAACGTTATGCAATGAGGGAGCTATGGAGCAGTGATTCAAACCCAGAGTCCCCAGATTCTAAATCTAATGTGTTTTTCCAAAACAACTATAATGACACCTCATTTAAGCACCTTTTTACAGTCTGTAAAAGTGCCTTATATACATTATCTCATCTCACAAGCCTGTGAGACAAATATTAAGGGTCTTGTTATCCCCATTTTACAGATGAGGAAACTGAAGCTCAAAGAGTTTAAATCTGGCTTCAAATACTGTTTGACCCTGGACAAGTCACTTAACCTGTTTGCCTCAGTTTCCTCATCTGTCAAATGGGGATAATACCACCTACCTCCCAGGGTTGTTGTGAGGATGAAATGGTAAAGCCCTTAGTACAGTGTTATATGTATGTTAGCTACTATTATTACTTGTGCCTGGCACATAGTAGGTGTTTAATAAATGCTTCTTCCCTCCCCAATTTATGGGATCTCTTCCAGAACCTGGCACATAGTAGGTGTTTAATAAACGTTTCTTCCCTTCCCAATTCTTCCAGAGCCCCAAATCACCATACGTGTACGGGGTGGGCAAGTGGGCTTCAGGGACATGATAACACCTCCCGGCCCCAACTTATTCTCACTCGTTAGCCTCACCACGCAATGTAGGCTTAAAAAAGGCCTACTCAGCTCCACAAGCTGACAAAGAACCAGAAACAAAACTGAATGCTTTTGTGCCCTCTTCTCTGATTTTGGATGATATTTAGGAAGAGTGAGGCTAGATAAAAAAAAAAAAGTAAAAAAACCCCAAAATATACCCTTCAGCATAACTTGGCAAATGGAAAATTAACACAGAATATTTGGAGCTGGATGGTATCTTAGAGCTGACCACCAGATCTAGCCAACCCTAAACCCAGAGGAATCAGCTTCGTTCCAGTCATGTTTTTGCCATTTGCCCTGATGATGCTCCCTCCCTCCCTCCCTCCCTCCACACACTCTCGAAAACAATCTGGCCAAGGTTGCACAGGTAGTGACGAGATGGGGATATAAATTCAAGTCCTCTTGATTCCAAAAGGGGGACGAGAACAGCACCTACCTCCCAGGGTCGTTGTGAGGATTAAATTAACTAAAAATGGTAAGGCCTTTAGCACAACACCCGACATATAGAGAGCACTACATAAATGTTGACTATTTTTATTATTAACTCTGATCAAGCCACTCACAGGATGAGAGTGCGGTAGAGACAATTTGAGTTGGAGTCAAAGGATCTGGGCTTTAATCTATTTAGCTGGGTGTGTTCTGGGGCTCGGGTGTGTCCCCTGAGCCTCAGTTCCTGACCTGTAATAAGAGGGAGGGCCTCGATGGTTCTTCCTGGCTGGAAATAATCGATCCTAGGATCTGCTAAAAAAAAAAAAAACCTGTAGTTTGGCCAAAAGCAGTGGGACTCTAGCAGCATCCCACCTCTCCTAAGGCAGACCTAGGCTGCTGTGCCTTGGTGTTGATTCATATGGAGCATCCTTCAGTCTTTCAAAGCCCTCAGATCTTCATTTGAACTGTTGTATATGGCCAATTTAGTATAATTTCCAAATCTTGGTATTTAAGGCAAGGACACAATGTGCCTCCAACCTTTCTAGCCTCATCTATCAATCCACATTCTAGCCCACTTGGGCTGTCTTATCTCCTCCTCTTCACAGGATCTCAGAGGTAGGTCATGGGTCCAACCCATACCTGAATGGGATTCCCTGTCCTGTCCAGCATGGGGCACCTGCACTGAAGAAGATGCCATGTTCTATGAGCGAAGCAGAATAAAAGTGGCTCTAAAGAAAGTGAAATGTGCAAATTTAGAGAAAACTCCATCGTGAATGTTCATACAGACTCTTTGTGCCTGACCTGTGGGAGAGCCTTCATATTAGGCTAATTAGCCACAGTCAGACACACTGTACATCAACTTCGACACTGTGAGGTCACTCTGGGCCTCTTCCAATACAGAGGACGAATAACTCCAGACAAGCAGTTACCAGTTCTCTCCTGGAAGACCTTCTGTGGAATCCACTACCCCCTAAGGCCAGCCATTCCATTTCTGGATAGTTCTAACAGCTAGGTAATTTTTCCATACGCTGGATCCCAAACTGCCTTAATTTGCTCCCTCCCAGTTCTAACCTCTGGGACCAAGCAGAACACTGTGTCCTAAGGCAAAATGGGCTCCTTAGCACTTGAGGAGTTTGGCTTTTGTTTACTTTGAGTGAAAGTACTTTCAAGCTGTTAAGTGCTAAGCCCCAGGCCCAAAGCCCTATCAGGTGTGAAATCTGTGTGGGTGTAGATTGATGACTTAAGAGAAGCCAACTCGGAACCGGGCTTGAGGATGCCAGAGGCTCGGCTGCGAGGAAAGGAGAACCAAGAGACAGCTATAGCTGAAGCTGAAAAAAAAAAAGCCGAAGCAGGAGCTGCGGAAGCAGAGCCCACCCATGTGTGGACCCAGGAGTGCGAGCAAGGACTTGAGGCCAGAAAAATGATTTGGTTTAATACCATCTTGTTTTTCTGTGGCCTCCTGGTTACTCTTGTGAAGCGAGCTTATTGGGCCTGGAGTCTTTTGGTCAAGATGTCGGAATGGGGAGGCTGGTTCACGAATCTGTTGCTGTGGGGCCTAAATAAATGTTTTGATGCTTTCTACTTAGAGAATCCCTCATACCTCGCGGTTTCGAACCATTCAAATATATATATGATTATATTTGAGATCATAAACTCGGCCTTCCTACTACAATCACCTGCTTCTCTTAGATCTTGACCCCTCTAAGCTTTCTGCTTTCTTCAATGGCCGTGTGTATGCCACAGCTCTAGTTTCTTCACTATGGTGGATAGGTACAACCTATAAATGCTGTCCCTAAAATCTGGTGCCCAGAGACGTGCTGAGGGGTATAGTGGGCAAAGCACTGGACCTGGAGTCTGAAAGACTTGGGTTCAAATCTGGATCTTCTTACGTGCCCTAGGAAAATCACTTGACCTCCACCTGACTCTCAACTGTAAAACAGGGAAAGGGCAGTACCTACCTTTCAAGGCTGTGAAGACAAAATGAGATATTTGTAAACTGCATTGCAAACTTTAAAATGGTATATAAATGCTAGTATCATAATACTCCAGATACGATCTAAACCTTAATACACTGAGACTTTTGCTTCTCTCTGGCCCAGACATCATTATTCAGGTGTTTTCAGTCGTGTTTGACTCGTGACCCTTTTTGGAGTTTTTTTTTTTTTGTGGCAAAAACTTGGAGTAGTTTGCCGTTTCCTCCTCTAGCTCATCTTACAGATGAAGGAACAGGCAAACAGGGTTAAGCGATTTGCTCAGGGTCATACCACCAGTAATTGTCTGTGGCTAGATTTGAACTCTGGAAGATGAGTCTTTCTTACTCCAGGCCTGGCACTCTATCCACTATGCCACCTAGCCCTGGTCATTACACCTCTTCCAATGTAACCTAAGTCCGTGTTAAGTTTCTTGGACTACCATGCCACGTTGTTGACCCATGCTGAGCTTGAAGCCCACAAAAAAATGCCAGAACCATCTCACACAACCAATCATGCCTTCCCTATTCTGTATTTGTGCAGTTAAAATGGTGTTTTATTAACATCTTGCCTTTTAAAACAGAGTATAGGAGTTAGAAAAGACCTTAGAAATTATCTACTCTAAACTATTCATTCTGCAGTTGCATAAACCAAGGCCTAGACTTGACTTGAGGCCACCCAGAAAACAAACAGCTGAATCAGAATTTGAACTCAGGTGCTCTGTCCCTCCAATTTAATGCTCTCTTCTACTACAGAGTGGTGACAAATTTACATCACAAAACTATTCACTGGATTTCACACATTTCTTAGAGGGTATTTAGTATTAGACTTAATTTACAAAATCCCATCCACCTTAGAGAAGAGAAGAGCCACATGAACTGAAACAGAATAAAGAAACCGATAATTACAAAATGTAATGTATGAAAACCTCAAGCTGAATGCCACATAACTATAACGACCAAGCTCTGCCCCCTCAAGAAGAGCTGAGAAAACGTAATTTCCTTCTTTCTTTGCAGAGGGAGAAAACTATGAGTCTGGACTATTGCCCATAGTATATGCTATTGAGCACATGCTGTTAAGAGTTGATTATGTTGGATTTTCTGTTTCTCTCTTAACAAAACAACAACAACAACAACGAAAAAACAACTTTCTGGGTAAGGTGGGGGAAATATTTGGAAAGAAAGCAATGCAAAAAAAAAAGGCATCAATAAAAATAAGTTTAAGAAAAAATTCAATTTATCCAGTTTCTCAAGAATGCCTCCATTGTACAAAGAAAGCTATAACTGTATTCTCTGGTGCTCCCTCTAGCATATTTAAAATGCCTGCCTGTTAACAAGGGCTTCAGGAAAGCAAGCAAGCACCACCAGCAGCACCTGTAGCCAGATTGCTAATGAAGATAGCTTAGTAATTAAGCAGTAAAGACAGAAAGCTCCCGGCAGCTCTCCCCAAAGAAATAATTCTGTAATACAAAAATAAAGCCCAGCATTTTTCTTTCTCCACTTTTATTAAAAGCCTGTCCTTGTGTTCCAGAATGTGGTTTACTACAAGTTACCAGGAGCAACTCCTAAAGTGATCTGATTAACATTTTACAAGTTCTTTCCATCCCTCTCACTAGATCAAGGCAGCAAATCACCAAAAGGGACATCTTTAGGGAGGAAAAAAAATCAACATGTTTTCATATATCACAGGAAAAGCACCTTTATAAACAATTTTGGGACAGAATGGATGACATTAGTCTGATCAGATACATAAAAGCAGCCAAGGAGATTCCTGACAGAAAAGAGGAACACCCACTGTAACATAAATAGATTCCCCCCTCCCCAATGTGTGTGTTTATAGATTATATATATATATATATATATTAAAAGAAATTTGGTTTCTACTCTGAAAAATTATTCCGAGAGAGAAATGGTCATCCCCTATAAGGGGACATGGGGGAAGCCACTGAGCCTCTTTTCATTTACATGTTATTTACAAATGGTAGACCTGGGAAACAGCCTTCCTCTCACATCCCCCAGGGCCATCTTCCATAATAAGTCCCAGCACATATTAGCTCCAGTGTTTGTAGAAAAATTAAAGGAAAGGTAACCCAGCTTTGCTCTTGGGGACTGACAGCTACTGGTTTGAGCTGGCAGGTAAGCACCTGGACCTAACCTTGTCTATCACCAGGGTCAAAGGAAACAAAGAATCCTTAGATTAAGGATCCACAGGATACTTGGGACTTTTAAAATCTAGCGGCTGAAGGCTTCATTTTTAAAAATAATCTCAGCCCATGAGAGCTGCGTTGGTCAACACAATGGTTCCAAGTTGTCTTTAGGGACTGACTTGGGCCTAATGTAAACCCTGCTCCCAACCCTCAACTTCCACTAAAGTCCTCTGATGCTTTGTTTTCTGTACTATCTCCAGGAGCAGACTGCAAGCTTGAGCAGATCCTACCAAGCCAGAAAGCTCAGAGTATGGTGACTAGTGATAGAACATACGTCCACTCACCTGCTGGCCAACCTAGATAAATTTGAAGGGGGGTGGAGAGAGGGAGAGAAAGAGCAAATCAGAAAGGCTATTATTAATGTGTAGAGAGGTCCAAGTCTATGGAGGGTGTACTCACACTGATGACACCTTGAATTTCTCTTACACCAACCCAGTTCAAACCAGCTTTCGATTTTATGAATGTGTCTGTTCTTAAAGACTGGTTCCAAAAATACAAAAACAAAATAAGTGTCTTAGTAGGGATTTATGATAGTGTCTGGAACAGAGGGAAGGAAAGTTTTAACATTTAATTTTAAATATTGACCATGCTAAAGTGTACTTCATTCAGGAGAAATAAATTACTGGAAGCAGCAGAGAAAACAGGACGCATTACAAATTTGGGGGTGGAATGCTTGTTAAGACTTGGCACAGTGTTTCAATTAAAAAAAATCTCCTCAGAATCCCCTCCCTTATTCTAAAGCTGCCCCTTTCTTCCTTGCACCACAGGCAAAAAACAAGTCAAGCAAGTCAAGCCAACATACTCTAATACCAAAGTGTCAGTAGTTTCACCGTATGGCTCTCCTTGTAACGGGATGGGTCACACACACCCATACTCGTACCACACAGTCTGCTGGTCCCCGCTAGGCTCTGGAGACCCAGGGGTACTTTTTGAGCCCCCTCCTCTACCGAACTCCTCCAGGCCAGGAGAGTGAACAGAATCGGGAGCTTTAGTCTGGCTCTTGGACATGAATCCATCGTTCTGGCCTTGCCAAGAGGCCCCTTCTCCCTCAGGCAGGTGTGGCACCATGCGGACGGGAGCTATAGTAGCCACCTCCCCAGTGTGTGGTGGGGTCTTGGGTTTGGTCCTGGCTGCTGAGATAGGTATGGATGAGAAGGGCTGTCCTAGCCCGGGGCTGAGGTGTTCTTGCTGCTGGGAAATGCCCGTCCCACTGCCACTCATGCAAATGGCAGGAGATGTGGAAGACTGCTGATGAGGAAGTGGTCTTTCTTCCTTTGGGGGAGCCAAGGAGAAGCGCCTCGAGTCAAACTGACGGTTGCGGGAGCTGGGACCCTGAGAAGAACCAACGATCTTTGCAGACTGGGGTCTCTCTCTGGAGAGAGTGTGCAGGCTGGAGGATGGAGGAAGCCTAAGGGCCTGGCTTCCTGGTTCTTTGCCCCCATGGCTATCTCCCCCAACCTTCTGTGGAGACTCTTGCTTGTATCCATCTGGCCCACTAGCACGAAGAAGATCTGCAGAAGCCAGGCTGAAGGCTCTGCTCAGCGAAGCACTCCTACCAGGTGGGGCGCTTGAGGGAGCGGGTAGCGTGGCCTGCTTAGGTCTGCCCAGTGGCAGGCTTTGGGGAGGCTGGGCCAATCTCAGGGAGCCAGGAGTACCGGCCGGGGGCTCGGGCTCTGTCTGTCTGAAGTTTGGCTTCACATACTGCCCTGGTTTGAGCAGCTTTCCCTCAGCTGTGTTGACCGCCATTTTGATGGTGGGTGCCACAAAGCTGGTGGGCATTTTTGTTCCCTCTTTCCTGATGGGGGGGCCCAGTGGGCTTCCAATGGCAGGAGGATCGTTGGCCTTTCTAAAATAGTCATTCAGCAGGTCGTCCCGGCCAGTGGAAGTATCCTGGAAAAATAGGGAGGAAAAATCAAAGCGAATGAGAATACGAAGGGACACTTCTGAAAATCCAATTTCTGTCTCAGAGTGTCACAGTGGAATTCTACACATGGTGCATGGCAGGTGTTCAACAGGAAGCCCACAGATGAGCCAAAATGAACTGAAATGAGTTGCCCCTGCTGTTTCTTGTGGGAAACCCTCACCTGTGGTAGGAACTGAAGGACAACCTGGAGAATCAAACTCCATGATGGATTTAAGAAGAATCATAGAATGTTAGAGACAGAAAGAGCCATGTGAGACTTATTTGACAAAGCAGAAAACCTAGAAGGAAAGTTTCTTACCCAAGGCCATACAGCTAATTAATGGCAGAACCAGGACTAAAACCTAAATATGTGGCCACCGGTTTTGACTTTTCTTTCTCTTGTATTCAACCAAAGAATTAGAAAACCGATTGGTCTTAATTCTATTGCCTTTTATTTGCAACCTGAAGGTGTACATGAGTGCCAAAATTACCTGGAGTTAGCAAAAGGGATGGATAATCCATAAAGTGGCTAGCGCTCGCTATCCCAAAACCTTCATTTTAGTAAGGAATTACCCTGAATGGGGAAGGAGGAAGAGAAAGGGGAGAAAAGAGAAGAAAGGGAGGAGGAAGGAGAAAGAGGAGGGAGGGAAAAGAAGAAGGAAGGAAAAGGGAAAAGGAGACAGGAAAACAAGATGGAATGAGAAAGCTGGAGAACCTAGAAGAGATGCAATGCATGTGAAAACAAATTACACTGTGACATCCTGATTGACCAGTCGAATTGTTGCCAATTTTTAACCACTGCAGCCGCGGCATCTATGGATCCCCACCACCTGAGCCCAAACCAGTGAACTAATCAGTGCCTTCTGCTTCTACAGAGAGGCCTTAACAACCAACCTGGTGGCAAAGGGAGAAAGTAGAAGTCCTGCAGCATATGCAGAAACTTCTCAAAGCCACCAGAGATAGCAACAAGTCTTATCTGGGTTGTTTGATTAAGACATCGGGCCCCACCCCTTCTCTCCCACATTCTCCCTTAAACCCTCCCAACCCCCTACCCAGTGACCACACATCAACCAAAGGAAGGCAGGTGAATTCATGCAGGACATGAGCATTAGACTTCAGCAGCTGATGCTATTAGGGCTTAGCAAACCGTGACTTGTTAGCAAACATGAGCAGAGAGGATTTCAGCAATTTGGGGTCTACACCTTAGGAAGGAGCTTAATCTGGCTTGTATAAATGTTTTTGTGCTAAAGGTGATGAAGAAGCTATACCAATCAGCAAACATTTATTAAGCACCTACTGTGTGTCAGGCACTGGGCAAACGAATGCAAGGGATGAAATAATTTCTACTTGCAGGGGACCTACTATGACCCGAGCTGCAATGGGCCATAGCTACCATGCTTAGCAAAACCTGAGATTCCTATGAATCGTAGGATTTTAGGGCTGGAAGGGCCCATAAGAGATCGAGTCTAACCCCTCGTTTTACAGAGAAAACAAGCTTTGAGGTGATATGACTTGTCAAGTCATCAAGAGAAAAGATAGGGCTTGGACTCGAAGCTGGTCCTCATGACTTCAAGGCCCATACCAATGATGTTGCATAAATCTAATTTTTTAAAAACTCTCCAAGTAATAGGGATTATTCTCCCCCTGGCTGCCCAAGTTGACCAGAGTCCCACACTAGGACACAGCCATCCCACACCATCCACATCCAGGCAGTGAAAGCACGAGTTATTTTGGTTATTGCTCCGAGGAGTTGTGAGCACCAGTACAAATCCAGAGTGAGGCTGCCGACTGTGCCAATGAGCCTACTCGAGACTGGGTGAGTCAGGGGCCCTGGTGACAGCAGTGTTAGCACGGGGATGGGTACCCTTGGGAGATACAGGGAAGTCGTTCTCCGGCTGGCCCTGCCCACTCCTGGCCTCAGCGCCTCTTCATGAACTGCAAGCCCAAGGACTGGGTCCTCCAGGCCCCGAGGCTCCAGATGTTGGAAGGAAGGAGAAGGGGAATGGCAAGAAGGGTATAGTGAGTCAGCTTCTAACAGAAACTGCTGCCATGAGATCATTTCAGCCTCGTTTAAGCTGTGTCGCCACTGCAAGGGAATAAGGAACATGACAGAATGAGAATGGGGCTGAAGACAGACAGTGATCAGGAAAACAAATTTAAATACATGGTAAGAGAGGTAATGAAAAACGACCAGGGAGGTGATCTTATTTTTAGATTATGGCAAACTTATAATACCAGTCTGGTTATTCTCAGTCACTCAGACAAGCTCTGGGTTGCCACCTCCTCCTCCTTCTCCCCCCTCCTTACCTTCCACCAATTATCTTAGGAAGAAGAGGCATTCCAAAAAGAATATAAACTTCCTGAGGGCAGGACTATTTTGTGTCCCTGGCACAGAGTGGGTGCTTAATACATACTTAGGAAAGGAAGGATCTACAAAGTCATGTAATACACAGTCCTGGGGATAAGAACCAGAGAGGATAGGATATATACAGGAGTTATATATCAGGGATTTGGGGCCAGGAACTGTTTTATATTTCTCCTAGCTTACTGTGCCCAACATGGCACAATCATGCGTTTCGGGAAGGAACCTCTGAGTCTGCAGAAGCCAGGCAGAAGGCTCTACTTAGTGAAGCCCTCCTACCAGCTGGGGCACCTGAGGGAGGGGGTAGCATGGCCTGCTCAGGTCTGCCCAGGGGCAGGCTCTGGGGAGGCTGGGCCAATCTCAGGGAGCCAAGAGCACTGGTGGGGAATGAAGTCTGGCTTCACATACTGAGCGGCTTTCCCTCAGTATTGACCAGTGGTCATCCAAACTCTGTTTGGACCCTTCTAATGATGACCCATCCATTCTAATCAGCTACTGTGCCAACTCTCTTTTCCCATTTCCCATTAACCATCTAAAAAAGTTGCCTATATTCAATGCCTCCACTTCCTCCCACTCAACTCTCCTAAACCCTGTACAATTTGGCTTCCACCCCTACCACTCTACAGAAACTTCTCTTTCAAGGGTCACCGATTACCCTACTCACTAAATGTGAGATCCTGAATGCAATCCTCATCATTTTTGACCTCTCTGAAGTCTGCGACACCCACTATTCCCTCCTGTGTTGTCCTCAAGGACACCATGCTCTCTTGGTTTGCTGTAACAGTCCATCCTCTGTCTAGTTTGAGGACAAACTGCTTAATAAGAGGCTCCCCACCCCCACGGGTTTGTCCTTATCTCTCTAATCTCTAGACTCCCTTCACAATCTCAATTCAATTATCCCCTCTAAGCAGATGACTCTCAAATCCACATCTCCAGTCCTGAATTCTCCTCTGAGCTCCGTCACCTTATGGGGGAATGGGGATGCTCTTGAAGTCAGAAATAGCAGGGTTTAAGGCTGTCTCTGAGTTTCAGTTCTTTATAAAATAAGCAGGGAGAAGTCGGGCTAGATGGTCTCCATGGTTTAAATCTATGAACTTATTTCTCTAATTGCTTAGAGGAAATTTCTACCCGGCAGTCAACACTGATTAAGGGCTTACTACGTGCTAAGCTCTTGAGATACAAAGACAAAAGCACATTCCTTGCCTTCAAGAAGATTATATTCTAAATAGGGAGACCACATGAAAATAACTATATATACATAAAATATATACAATGTAAGTAAAGGCACACTCAGAGGAGAGGCATTAGCAGTGGGGAGGACCCGGAACAGTCTGCAGAAGGCAGGATTTGAGCTGACTCTTAAAAGAAGTCAGAGGAAAGCAGCAGGCAAGGAGGGAGAACATGCTTGGTGGAGGAGTTAGCCTATAAAATGGCATGGAGATGGGAAATGAGAGTGTCTTGTACAAGGCACAGAAAGAATGCCAGTTGTTGAGTCGTGGAGGGGAGTAAAGAAGGGTAGGTAGGTAAGGAAAGGCAGGAAGGGGCCAGGTTGAGAAGGGCTTCACATTTTTATCTAATCCTGAAGATAAGAGGGAATCAATAAGAGTTTACTGAGCTTTCAGAAAAATCACGTTAGCAGCTGAAGTGAGGATGGCCTGGAGTGGGGCAAAAGAAACTCCAGTAGGGAGATCAACCACAAAGCTACTGGCACAGTCTAGGCATGAGGCCATGAGGGCCTACACCAGGGTACCCTGGCAGCTACATACGGAGAGAGAAGGGGAAGCGTAGAAAAGGTGTTGTGAGGTAGAAATGATAAGACTGGCAGTAGATTGGACAGGTGGCGTGAGTGTGAGAAGAACTGACTTCAAGGGTGTGAGCCTCAATGATTGGTGTCCTTCACAGTATGGAAGAGGAGAGGATTTGGGAGGGGGTGGAGAGAGGAAGCAACAAGTTTTGTTTTGGACACGTCAAATTTGGGATGCCATTAGCATGTCAAACTCAACACGCTCAAAACCCAATTTATTCTTCCATGTTCCAAGCCCGTATCTGTGCCTCCCTTGGACTTCACCATGCCTGTTTACGACACCACCATCTGAAACCTTGGGATTATTACTGACTCTTCCTTCTCCACTCACCGAGTCCTTCTCATTCAAACTCCATAACAACTCCCAAATCCCTTCTTTATTTTTACTGCCATGATGAGCCCTCATCATCATCATCCACCGGGACCCTGTACTACTCCCCCAGCCTCCTCTCTACCAGGGCTTCCAACCTCTCCTCATAATAAACCATCCTGCACACTGATGAGAAAAGAATCCTTTTTTTAAAACACAGAGATCTAGTTAGCCATGATGACATCCACTGCTCTAAAACGTCTAGAGACTTCCCCTGAATGGCATTCTGTGCCTGGCAATCCGATGCCTGCTTTCTGGTTGGTCGTCTCCTATGACTGTCCTCAGCCTTCTCTCCTCTGGTGAGGCTGATCTCCTCTCTGCTCTGCCTCATAACACATACCACGTAGTCTCTTACTTCTGTGACTCTGCTCGTGGTATTTCACTTACTTCCTCTTCCACCTTTTGCATTCACGCTTACCCCCTAAAGTCCAACCTGAACACTACCTACCCACTCCAAGGGGCCTTTAAGGCTGAGCCGTCCTGGTCAGCAGTAACTTTCTCCTTTGGACTGTTAAAAACAATGGTTTTGCCATTCTTACATGCATTCACCAGGTGACGGCATATCAGTCACCTTCCTCCCTCTAAGGGACCATTAAGTGAGCTTCGCCAAGTGAGGGCCACACCTTCTCTAAGATCTGCATCTCCCCCAATGCCTAGTACAGTGTTCTGAACACAAAAGGTGCTTGATACACGTCGGTTAAATGAGTGCTTCACAAAACAGTCCATTCAAATGCCGGACGACTCTAATTATTATAAATCTCTTTACACTGAGCCGAAATCTGCCTTCTACAACTTCCAACAACCACAGGCCCTAGTTTGGGTCCTCAAGGAGCTCCAGTATAATTCCTTTTCTGCTGGACAACCCCTGAGATGACAGTTTTACCTCTTAAGTCTTCACTTCTCCTGCCTAAAAACACTGATCTGCCAGTCTTGTGCAAACATAGTGCCTAATATTGAATGCGACGCTCTTGGAATGGTGAAATCGGGCCAGAAAAGCAACATTACCATCACCCTCATTAGAGATCACACGCTCCCAACTGGTGCGTCCTAAGATTGCATTCCTTAAGTCTTCCTCCAATGAATGCCTAATCATGTTGTGGAAGTGACCCAGTCACAAGCACAAACTTGCATGGGTCCTGCCAACTTGGTAACTCTGAATATGGAGCTGATGATGCGTGAAAAATCTGTTGCCTCAGATCAGCCCAGCCATGTTTATTGAGGCCAAGAATATGTTTTGGTCACAGCACCTCAGTATCTGCTGAGGCATGGAGAAATTTCAGTCTATATTGTGAGGAGAGAGTGGGGCACCCTTACTGATGGAATTAAGGATCCTTGAAGAATTATTACACACGGTAGGTCATCCAGCTTTGGTTCGTCTGCTACTGTATCCACCTTATTAGAGCAGACAATCAAAATTTAATCGTGCTATTAGTAAGCCCTAACCAACCAACCAACAATCCTGCACTTATTAAGCACATGCTGTCTTCCCAGCTACCGTGTTAACTGCTAAGGACATACTAAGTACAAAGAATGAAACAATCTCTCCTCATGATGAACTTACACACTAGTGGGTAAGACAAGTATACAGAAAGATATGAACAGAAAGTTATGAAATACATATATGCATGTACATACAAATTAGTCAAAGGCAAAGTAGTGTGGAAGGGAAGATACCATCAGCTGTGGGGGTCAAGAAAGGCATTATACAGAAGACGTGACTGAGATACTTCCCAAGGGGAGGGAAGGACTCTATGAGGTATAAGGAAGGAGAGAATGCATTCCAGGCATGGGAGAAAGCCAGTGCAAAGTAGACAGGAGACAGAGTGCCAGGGGTGAGGAATAGAGAGGTCACCTTGTCTGGTTACAGCACATAGGAGGGAAGATTGACGTCCAATGAGACTGGCATAGAGGCTAGGGTCAGGGTGTGTTGGGTTTTAAAGGCAAAACAGAGGAATTTGTGTTTTATTTTTGAGGCAAGAAACAGCTACTGGAATTGGCTAAGTAGAGAAGAGACACAATCAGATCTGAGCTTAAGGAAAATTTTGCAACTTTTGTAGCAATGAATAGCACAGAACAGAGTGGTGGAAGACTTGAGACATGGAGACCAATTTAGGGGGCTGTTGGAATAATCTAGGTTAGATGTGATGAAGGCCTGAACTAAGGGTAGCTATGAGAATAAAGAGAAGGTGCTGGGTGCGAGAAATGTTGCAGAGGTAGAAATAGCAAGATTTGGCCACTGACTGGGTTATGTGGGTGAGAATGAGGAGTTCAGGGTAACTCTGAGGTTACAAACTGGAGACACTGGAAGGATGCTGGTGCCTCCAACAGAAAAAGGGATGTCTGCAAGAAAAGAGAATTTGGGCGAAAGAGGAGTTTATTAGGCCATCATTAATGAGTTTAACAGGTCTCTGGGACATCCAGTTTGAAACCCAACAGACAATTAATAAGAGGGATCCTGGAGTTGGAGAAGCAAATGGATGCTGACTATGTATCACAGAGGATCCTGGGGTTGGATATGCATATCTAAGAGTTATTGACAAAGGGAGGATAATCAAACCCATGAAGTTAACAAGGTTACTGAGAGAGAATGCAGAGGGAAAAGAGGGCTTGAGACAAAGCCTTGGACAACACTAACAGTTAGGGAGTGTGGTGTATATGCTGATACAGTGATGGAAACTGAAGACTGATCAGACAAGTATGGAAAGAGAAGCATCATGAAAAACCCAGAGAGGAGAGAGTAAGTATCCAGGAGGAGAGGGTGGTCAATAGTGTTGAATCCAGCAGACAATTCTGAGAAGGACTGAGGGAAAAAAAAAAGACCATCATATTTGGCAAATAAAAAAATCACCAGTAACTTCAGAGAAGGTAGTTTCAGCTGTGTGATCAGATTGAAAGCCAGATTGCAAAGGGTTGAGGAGTGAGGGAGGAGAGGAAGTGGAGGCAGATAGGAGATTGGATAAGAAAGGGAGGAAAGCTATACCTTGAAGGTATGGTATAGTCCAGGCAGGAGGGCGGACCTGCAGCCTCGAAGCCACGTGCAGCCTTCTAGGTCCTTGGGTGCGGCCTTTTGACTGAGTCCAAGTTTTACAGAACAAATCCTTTTATGAAGGGGATTTGTTCTGTGAGGTTTGGATTCAGTCAAAGGGCCACACCTGAGGACCTAGAAGGCCATATGTGGCCTTGAAGCTGCAGGTTCCCCATCTTTGATACAGTCTAACAATTGTAAACTTGGAAAAAAAGAGCTCTTACAACCATCAAAAGTATCATGTTACTCCAGGTAACTAGAATGAGACAATACTAATTGAAAAAGTCCCATGGTCTCAGTTGTATCCCCAGCAATTAATCAGCCCAGTGCCTAACACACAGTAGGCACTTAATAACTGTGCACTGTTCTGTATGTTATCTTCATGAGTAAGAACTCATATCTGCATAAAGCTTTCCTTGAAAGAACCAAGTAACATTCTCCCCATTTCACAGATGAGGAAGCTGAGCAAAGTCTGAATGACTGTTAGAAGGTCACACAATGAACGTCAGAGCTTGGGAGTCAGGAGAGACACAGCTCTGACACTAACTGCCCACCACTCCACACTGCCACCGGACTGAGAGAAGGCATCCCTAGATCAACGACTCAGGGGATACTCTGGTGGTGAGGCTGCTTTGGAATATGAGTAATAGGAAGCCTGATGCCACCAGGGCACTCCCATGGAAATGGTCTGGGATGCTCTGTTGTTTGGGGCAATGATGTTCTCTCTCTTTTGAGGGGCTTCAAGTAGTTTGCAAATGTCACCATCATAATTAGCAGTAGCGCTTTAAAGCTTATAAAGCACTTTAGAAACATTATCTCATTTGATCCTCAAAACCACCTTGGAAGGTAGGTGCTCGTATTATCTCCACTTTACCAATGAAGAAACTGAGGCAGAGATGAAGTGATCTGTCCGGCATCGTGCAGCTGGTAATTGTCTGAGGTTGGATTTGAACTGGGGTCTCTCTGACACTCCCAGTCCAGCATTCTCTGTACTCTATCACATAGCTACCCACACCCATTAGTGATACCAGCTCAATTCACAACTGGGAAAACTGACAACCCAAATTAATGAATTACTCCTCATCATACGCCAACCACCCTCGGTTCTCCACCCAGATCCCTGCCCACAGGACCAAGTTACTGTCCTTCCTGCAGTACGTCTCTTTCCCTGGCTCACAACCAAAGCCGCTTACTCAGCAACGCCTAACTTACATTGGAGGGGGATCCCCTGTTGCTCTCTTCCAGAAACTCTTCCAAAGTCACCATCTCGCTGCCTGGAGAAGCAGAGCTCTGCCTGACGGCATGAGGCTGGCCAGGATTACTCTTCTGGAGAGCCTCCTGCGGGACGGACCCATTCCTGGGTGGAGGATGTTCTTGTCGGCTCACGGACAGCGCCGAGCGACTCAAGGCAACGTCTCGAGGCAGAGTTGCCACGTCCCTGCTGGGGAACAGGTCTTCGCTCCCAAAGCTCTCCGATCTGCCATGGATACGATCAGAAGAACCTGAATTGGGGTGGGAGCCAGACACTCTATTAGTCCTTACTTATTTGATTTACTATATGCTAAACACCAGGACGAGTCCTGAGAATTCAGAAAAGGGCAAAAACAGTCCCTGCCTTCAAGGAGCTCACGTTTTAACAGAAAGAGGAAGAGTATGGAGAGAAAGCCACAGCGCAGACATATTTTCCTGTCTTCTGTGGACAATTTATTCCATGAGCTAAGTTTGAACAGATACTAAAAGGAATATAGTACCTTACTGATCTCAATGCTACTTAGATTTTAAAGATTTATATGAACTGCATTTTAAAGGACAATTTGGAATTTTCAGAAGCAATGAATTTGAGACATCCATCAAAAATGAAAAAGAAAAAAAGTGAGATAACCTAAAGTAAACCTTCACTGTCTTCCCACACCTTCCTACTGTGTAGAGGTCAAGTCTGGGCTTCTGAGAATGCTGCTGGAAGGTATTAGGAAGCATGAAAGGCCTCTGGGATAGACCTGCCAATAACAGACTGTGGCTGTCAACTGAAGGACGGCCACCTGCTGAGGACTCTTCTTTAAGCCACAGACCCTTATGAAATTCTCTCCTAAGATACAAAAGATGATGCACAATGGAGACTGTAGATCTTCTAAGTACTGGAGTATAATACAGCTGAAAGACTGCTTAAAAAGTTAAACTGTCTGTACGAATAAAAGGGTGTGTGTGCTTGAAGCCTCCCAAGCTGACATTTAATTATCCAATCCTAGACCTGATTAGACAGAGTGATGCGGAGACAGGAAGACCTGGGTTCAAATTCTACCTCAGACACTCACAGCTGTTATAACCCCGGGCAAGTCTATCTTACCAATCTGTGTCTCAGTTTCCTCTTCTGCAAAAATGAAAGGGTTAGACTTGATGGCCCTAGGAGTAATAACTAGTATTTATAATACGTGTTTATAATATAAAGTATAATACTGGTATTATAAAGCATTATACTTTAATATAATACTATACTAGCATTATGAAGTATTACACTTTAAGAATTTGCAAAATGCTTTATAAACACCATCTCATTTGATTCTCACGACAACCCCGAGAGGTAGCTGCTGTCATTATCCCTATTTTACAGATGAAGAAACTGAGGCAGAAAGCGCTTAAGTGACAACGACCTGCCCAGGGTCACACTTAGTAAATGCCTAAGGTAGGATCTGAACCCAGGTTTTCCTCACTCCAGGCCTAGTGCTCCATCCACTGCATCACCTGTAAATTTATGTTCCTATGATTTCCTTAATGGATCTTTGGGATACTTTTCTTCCAGGCAACTCTCGCCTTGCCATGAGTTAACCACTTCACAGCTCATTAACCTGCCCTAAGGAAAGGAAAAATGGCAGTTGTAAATTCACTTCATCTCATTTCTCCTCAGCACAGCTTTTGGGTTCACACAATAAAACTCAACTGGAATTTGTGGGACGTTTGCCGATTTGTTATTAGTGAAACCCTGGGTCGTTATTAAAATAAACAAGATAAAATAAAAGCCAACCTTATAAAACAGCAATGGATGGCTATTCCTCATTCGAAGAGATTTCCTACAGAGTTCCTTTACTAAAGTAAGCTCAATGGGCGCATTTAAAAAGGGATTTTTATTTACAAAAAGCATTACTTCAGTACGGCTCTTTTCAGGAACAGCGGTGCTTTTCAGTGTTTCCTAAGTCACTGCTTTTCACTTAATGTGGCATTAGACATGTTTTTTAAATACACTCTTGTCTTTCAAAATAACGGAAACTCTGGCCTAAATTGTTTTCACTTAATGTGGCATTAGACATGTTTTTTAAATACACTCTTGTCTTTCAAAATAACGGAAACTCTGGCCTAAATTGTTTTCAGTTAGAACTTCATGAACTCATTTTCTATTCTAATATCCAGCACTCCATTATTATTTTAATATTAAATATGATCTTAACATTAAATATAATTAACTTTACATTTAAATATTATTGCTTAAAAGCTAAATTATATTGAATACGTATCTGAAATAATTGTAATTAAATATGTGATAATAATGTATTTATATAATATTCCACATATACTAGTGACATTTAATATTAATATTCAATAGTTTTATTTAATAATAAATAGTATAATTACATATTGTATAAGCTTGCTAATATATTAAATAAAGCTATCACAGATGTTAAAAATGAATGAAGCAAGTAATTATTAAGTGCCTAATATGCACCAGGCACTGTGATAAGCATTTTATAAATACTCTATCATCTGATCCTCAGCCTGGAGAGTATGTGAGATTATTATCTCCATTTTACAGATGAGGAAACTGAGATAAACCACACTTAAGTGACTTGCCCAAGGTCACACAGCCAGTCATCATCTCAGCCTGGATTTGAACCCAGCTCTCCCTGACTCCAGGCCCAGAACTCTTATCCACTGCACCAACGGGCACTCCAGAACCAGAAGAGACCTCAGTGAACCATCTAATCCAGTGCTTTCATTTTACAGATAAGGAAACTGAGGCCCAAGGAGATTAAATAACTTGCCCAAGCAGCAACTGTCAGAGGTTGGATTCGAACCCAGGTTGTCTTACCTCTATAGCCAAGTACTCTTTCCACGGCTTCAAGCCGGGCTGCCTAGAACTGCGCCCAGGACAAACTTCCTGGAAGACACTATTGTCTGAGATGGCCTTCGTCACTGCTTCCGCCTGCTAAGAACCCAGCAGGAACAGAAGCACAGTGCTTACCTTTCAGGTTAAGAGGTGAGCTGTTGCCTGAGGCAGTCCTGCTGCTCTCCAAGCTGTGGGGTCGGGACACTGAAAGGCAACAGCAATATTTCTTTAAGGAGTCCATGACCAGGTGCAGTCCAGACAGAGAGACATCGGTCTAATAAAACCACCCATCAGCTCTGCTCCGTTTTTGGAAACGCTATGAATAGGGTAGGGGCAGTCGGCATTTTTTGAGACATAGCTGTTACGTCGTTACCAACAGGGCAGAAGGTAGGAGAATAAGGAAGGTTTCTCTGAAGAAGTGACATTCGCAAGTCAGGCTCTAAAGGACAGGCATGACTTCAGCAGGTGGTGCCAGGGAGGAAAGGTGTGAAGAGGGGCCAGAAATCCCATGGCCTATTTACCTGCCAAGAGCTCAAGATCCCAAGCATCTTGACTGAGGCCCGAGCACATACAGGGGCTTGACGAGGTCGACAAGAATGTGTTCTCTAACTGTCCTTTCTAGGCTTATCATGAAGTCCATGGTCTAGCCAAATTGGTGCTCCTGCTACTGTTCCTAACATGGGCACCCCATTTCCTGACTCCATGTTTTTGTAATGGCCTGAAACACACTCCTTCCCCACCTCTGCCTCGTAGAATCCTTCAAAGCTCAGCACAAACGCAATTCCTGGAACGCTCCCTTCCCACCCCCTCACTTTGGCCTGGCAGAACCCTTCAGAGCTCAGCGCAGCTTAAACTTCCCACATCATGCCTTCCTTAGCATCCATCCCCCAGTTGCTGGTGCCTGCACCAAATTACCTTGGGTTTTTTCTATATAAATCAATCAAGCATTTATTAAGCACCTGTGGTGTCCCGGGCATTAGGCATACTTTCTCCCTCTGTCTCCTCCAATCAGCACTTGAGCTCTTTGAGAGCGGGGAATGTCTCAATTTTCCACTGTATTCCCTTAGTACAATGACTGGCACATCTAAGTACTTAATAAAAGCTTTCCCATTCCATTCCTGACACACCTCATGCCAGTATTGAGGCAAACCCTTATTCCTTAAATAAGCTGGAGAATGACTGGCAGCTCCCATAACAACCTCTGACAAACAACCGTGCCTCTTTCTTAACACCCAACGTTAGACTGTGCTACAATCAATCGGGACTCCTTTTGTCTTCCCTGGAACAGGCCCTGAGCTCTCCTGCCCCTGTTCATACCATTCCACCAGTCTGCATTAATACCCATCCTTTAGAGCCTGGCCTAAAGGTCATTCTTCAAATTAACCTTCCCTATTCTCCCCATATGGTAAAGACAGGGTACTTTACTTCTACTCAGAGGTCTGCTGCCAAAGATTTTACAAATGGCTCCCCTGGTCTGCTGGTAAAAATTTAACGACTCCTAACCCACAAATAATCTCAATTACTGACATTTTCTCTATCACTTTTCTAGGTCTAGACAATCCATAGAGCAATGGGTCGAGCCCTGGGTTTGCGGGTTGGCCGATTTCTGAAATCAGAATGATTGGTTCTCACAAGCCGGCTCCAGCATGTCCTTACTTATACCTCCCTAAATGCACTGGTCTTGTAATAGTCATTTGCATGTAAGTCACATCACTCTGACTGCACAGCTAGCTCAGTATGGCCAAGACCACGTCTTCCTTGGATTCTGTTTCTTTCCTGGCACTCTGCTCCATACCTAGTAGGTGACCTTAGCAGATGTCAGTAGGAGGAAATGCAATTTATAATTGCTATTTCTTCGGCCTGTTCATTTCATTCGCTTCTGACTTCTACTTGATTTAAGAGGACAACCCAACTTCCAGCCTGACAAGTACAGAAAACCACCCATCTGGCTCTTCCACACGTTCCTATGGAGATTCTTAGAACGGTAAGGGAGCACATAAGACAATGTCCTTTGCAAAGAAACCACTAATCATATTATTGATAATGATAGGAATAAAAATAATAATAAATAATTCTAGTGCCTAGAGAGGCAGCCCCCAAACCAGGAAGACCAGGGTTCAAGTTGTGCCTGTAATAAGTCATTTAATCTTGCAATGCTCTAGGCAAGTCTCTAAAACTAGAAAAGGTGCTGACTTGAATTGTTGAAGAGAGTTTGCTCACCAGAGAGGTCCCTATGGGAATGAAATCACAGGTATGGGCCCAGTTTAACGAGAGAGAGAGGACAAACAGAGACAGAGAGGGAGATATGGAAAGAGAGAGGGGGGAGTGAGACACACATACACATACATACATCTTATCTAGCAAGGAGAGAAAGAAGGAAGACAGAGGGAAGGAGGTAGGGGGAGGGAGACAAAGAGGATAGGTGGGGAGAGGGAGAAGGGGCACACACTTTAAAGCCTACACAGAGTTCTGCACACATTATCTCATTTGAAGAACAAAGCCATCCTCTATGAGACAGTAGCAGTCTCCCATATGACTGGAGCTTCAATTAGAAGCCAAGAGGAGTTTAAGTGAGGTTGGTTCCCTTCCCCAAGGACGTATGCTCACTTTTATGGAACGTCCCAAATTGGACACCATGCTAGACACAAAAAACAAGAAATAGCAGGTTCTCATGAAAAGTAGACAACAAAGACTTCACCCCACCATCAGAATGCAAGTTTCTTGCTAGATTAAAAATTATACTAAGAATTTTGTTCGCATGAAAAAGAAAAAAAGAATACAAGTTTCTTGAGGGAAGTTTTTGGGTTTTTTTTGTGGGGGGGAGGAAGGGGAGGTCTTTCTATGCCCAGCACCTAACACACATAGTACCTTTCATATAATAAAGGCTTGATGAATGTTCATTTAACCAAGTGCTTGTGGCAGATACATTTCTAAAATGAGATACCTTCCTGACCAAATGACAATAATGTAGACCACTTACCGTGCTGCCTGTGGCTGGCGATCTCTAGATCTGGGGTTGGCTCACAAAGGTTATCATCAGAATTATAGCCTAATGTGAAAAAGATGCAAATTATCAGAATAATTCATAGACATATACCTGATCTCAAAATCCAACAATCTTAAAAATCTTGGGCAGGCCTGGGAGAGAGAGGTTGTAATGTTAAGCAGGGTGGAAATTTTTTGTTGCCTTCTATTTTGGAATGCTAAGGCCATCAAGGGCTTTTGAGTCTTGCCTTTAAGTCAAATGTCCCTAATTGGATCAAGACACTTTGACCTGCTTAAGCCACAGGGAAGGCTTAAGTCACATGGGTTTGAGGCTCGTGATTGTGATGCTCTCTGACCCTAAACAAGGTATATAAGCTCTGAGGTTGGTAGTTTGCTTTGGGGCTCTCACTCACTGGAAGAGTGTCGTGTGATTTGACCAGACGAGATTCTGGGTAGCCGCTGGAGACGCCCGGCTTTGAAAACCCAGATGTTGGTGCTTCTCTTTTTGGTAACTATGTATGTGTTGTCTTAATCAGCCAAAGCCTATCTGCTGAATTGTTATTTGCTCTGTTTGTATTTTCTCTATTTGTAATTTCTGTTCATATTTGCGCTTGCTGGCTTTTCCCCTTGAACTAAGGGAATGATATATGTATATTTGATTAAAGTGAGATTGTAAACCCCTTAAAGTTGCTTTCCCCAATAGAAAAGCAAATCAAAGGACCCTAGCTAGCAGCCCTTCTGTGTGCTCTTGTTGTCGGTCTTTCACCCCCACAACAGCGCTAGCAACACTGTTGTTACAGAAGTAAAGACAGACTGAAAAGGGAAGCTAGTCAGCGGCTTTTCTGCATCAAAATCTCACCTCAGAAACCTTAGTCTGCTATCTTTAGTGCACCCTCCTTGCCTAACGAATTAAACAGAAACTCCTGATCCAGGCCTTCAGGCTTCCACATCCTCACTACGTCTCCAATATGCCTTTCCAATTTGATCTCTTATTATGACCAAATGAGATAACATATGCACAACACTTTGTATGCCTTAAAACACCGTATTATCTCTCCTTCATATGGTCTTGTATTTTCACACACAAAATTACTCTCTCTCTACTATGCTCACATTGGATTCTCTATGTCCTGTGCTTTTATTCCCAATGTTTCCAATGCATGTCTTTGAAATGAGTTCCCTTCCTTCTGCTAAGATTCCTTCCTTCCTTTAAGGGTCATCTCAGTTGGCCCATCTATCTCATCCTTCATGACACATCACCCCAGCTAAAAGTGATCTCTTCCTCCTCAGGTTCCTCATAGCACTTCACAAGGTGGTGAAATAGGTAGAGAGGCCAGGCCTGGAGTCAGGAAGACCCGAGTTCAAATCTGAGCTCAGACACTAATGAACTGTGCAGCTCTAGGCAAGTCACCTCACCACTGTTTGCCTCAGTTTCTTCATCTGTAAAATGGAGAGAGTCATAGCACCTACCCCCTTGGGTTATTGTGAGGACCAGATGAGATAACAATTGTAAAACTCCTAACACAGCATCTGGGCACTTATATAGGGCTATCTAAATATGTGAATTTCCTTGTCCCCAGCCTTTGACCAAAAAGCTTCTTGAACGTGTTTCTATTTATTTTGTTAGTTTCCAATTTACATATAAGAATCTAACATTCATTTTAAAAAATTTTGAGTTCCAAATTCTCCCTCTCCCAATATATTTCTATTTCAGCAGGAACTTGCAAACAGCAAGACTTTAATGTGTGCTTACTGAAGGAATGAATGAGAGCTCTGTTCAGTGCCCTCTAGTGGGATCCATTAAAGTCTTGGGCTGTTTCCAGGTAGGGAAATCATACTGTCTTTTTCCTCTACTTCTCCCCCAGGAACCCACTGACTTACTTCTCCACTTAACCTTTAAGCCTTTCTTTTCTGTTTACCTCTATAACCTTTAACAGGGCTTATTTCCCTCTTTGAAACAAAATGGATACTCTGGGTACTCAAGAGAAAACTGGCCTAAGGACAAAATAAAAGGGGTTTAATATTTAAACCACTGAGTCATGCTTTTTGGCATCAAAGCCAGTTACACCAAAAGGAGGTGACCCTAAAGGCAATTAATTAGTCTTTTTCTAGCCTGGACTTTTATTTATTTCCCTTGGAGTGGGAGTAGAGGGAGCAGGGAAATTGGAAAGGCTCGCCAGAATCTTTAATTAACAAAAGTCTATCAACTTGGTATACATTCATTTTTTTCCATTTTAAAAATTTTTTTAAATCTATTTTATTTTGCTAAATCTTCCCCAATTACATATAAGAATTTTTTAACATTCATTTTAAAAAAATTTTTGTTCCAAATTCTCCCCCCTCTCACCTCTTCCCCACCCCTTGAGAAGACAAGCAATATGTTATTGATTATTCATGGATCCACATTCCTTGACAGGCGGAGGGACAGGGCTTGTGATTTCAATGACCTGGTGAACTCTCAGATGAAGAAACTCCCTCTATCAATGTAGGTGTATCAGAGCCTTCTCTGCAGGATACAGAACGAAAATTTTGCCCAGAATATTGTAGTTAAATGACTTGCCTAGGTCACATAGCCAGTATATGTCAGAGGTAGGATATGAGCCAAGATCTTACTGGCTCTGAGGCTAGTTCTCAGGTAGCAAGAGTGCTGAACCAGAGTCGAGAAGGGCTGAGTTCAAATTCAGCCTCAGACACTTACTAGCTCTGTGACCCTGGGCAAGTCACTTAACCTGTTTCCCTCAGTTTCCCCATTTGTAAAACAGGCATAATAATAATAATAATAATAATAAATGGCCTAAGCTGCCTCTGAGGGTTGTTGTGAGAACAAAATGAGGTATTTGTAAATGACTTTGCAAAACTTAGAGCATTATGTAAATGCTAGCTATTATAATTATCAAACTATTATTTACTCACCATACCACCACGGCCCCTCAAGTACCAACATACGTATAATCTACACAAAGGGAAGACAAGGTGGTTTGGGGATGGAGGCACCAGGATTTGCCAGGATCGAGAATGGCTTCACGGGGAAACAAAACGATCTGTCCCAAGTCCATACGGCTTATTAGTGGCAAAGCTGGGCCAAGAAACCAGCTGGCCAAGGACATGTAGCTCTGTCTCCTCTGTGGGTACCTGTCTGCCCTCTGTAACGGACTTCCAACCAATTGAAGGTCAAGGGGGAAAAAAGGAACCTTTCTCAACTACCAAATAAGATGATATAAGTAAAGTACATCGTAGACTGTAGAAGCACTATGTAAATGTAGCTCTTTATTATTATTATTAACTGTTAGCTTCTCTTCTCTCTCTATACCAGTTTACTTGGAGACCTCATCGGCTCCCAAGGATTTAATTACCATCTCTATGGAGATGATTCTCAAATCCACCTACCCAGCCCAAATCTCTCTGCCAACCTCCAATCTCCAATCTCTGATTGCCTTTCAGACATCTCAAACATTAAGTCCAAAACAGAACTCATCATCTTTCCCCCTAAACCCTCCCCCACCCCCTCCTACCTTGGGAGGGCAATATTATCCTCCTGACTCCTCAGGCTCATAACCTAGGAATCATCCTGGATTCCTCATCTTTAACATTCCCATACCTGAGCTGTTGCCAAGGCCTGCGAATGTCACCCCTGTAATATCTCTCAAACACGCCTCCTTCTCTGTTCTGGCAATGCCACCATTCTTGTGGTGCCCTTTGTGACTTAGCCCCTCCCACCTTTCCAGTCTTCTTCCATATACCCTTTAAGCCAGTGACACTGACCTTCTGGCTCTTCCATGAATAAGATACTCGAGATCTCTCATCTCCTGCAATTTTCTCTGGCTGGCTTCTATGCCTGGAATACTTTCCTTCCTCTGCCCCAACTACTTACCTCCCTGGCTTGCTTTAAGTCTCCATTAAAATCTTTCTCTAGGAAACCTTCCTTATGCCTCCTTAAATCCATCTCTTTCCCTCTTTGAACTATTTCCTATTTATCCCGTGCATAGCTTGCTTTGTATATATTTGTTTGCATGCTGCTTCTCTCCCCCCACCCCCAAATAGACTGTAAAATTCTTGAGGGCAGGGGCTGTCTTTTGTCTCTTTTTTATATCCCTGGTACTTAGCACAGTGCCTGCCCCGTAGTTGGCACTTAAAAATGTTTACTGAATTGAATTATCATTATTTGATAGCACTGTTCCACAAAGGATATGCTAAGGGAAATGCTCTAGGCCGGGAGGAGAAAACTGCTTAGTAAACTAAACTCTGTCGAGATTAGCTCATAATAGCAAAGAACCATCAGGAAATGAAATGCTGCAAATTAATTCCCATTTTGTTTGGAAAAGATGGGAAAAAGTCCTCTTCTTAAAACCAGCTAGGCACTGGTCCAATTCTAATTTGGCAAAAATTCACTTTTCCCCTACGAAACGAAGATTTGTCTCCTAGGCTCACAAAAATCCTATGTACATACATATACGACGTACCCTGGATACTTAAAAGCTCAGCCACTTTTAACTAGTTTTAACCGGATCAAGATCCGACTGTAGTGCACCCCAAGAGGAGGAATCCCTTCAATATTCTCCGCCACCAGCATTTTGTACGCAGGCCTTGGTAACCGACAACAGATCAGGCCTGGGCCGAATTAAGACAGGGTCAAGCCATGTGCCAGAGTCCAAACAACCTAGCCCCCCTCACTGGCCTCTAGTTCAAACAATTAGTCAACAGGTCGGCCCAGAATGATGAGCCTTGAGCGAAATACGTCAAGAAAAGAAGGCTCCGACTCCAAGCCAAATTATTTTCTGAAACAGCCCCTGGACCCCAGAAGAACTAGGGTTTGGAAAGCTGTTGTTTCTCCCAGAGGCAGACAGCGATACACTGAGCTACAAATGTTGGCCTCAGCGATATTTCATAGAAAGAGGACAAAGGTACAAATCTTATATTTTTCGCTTACTACCCACCATCAAGGGGTACCTATGTGGTACAGCGGATAGGCCTGGAGTCAAAAAGATTTGAGTTCAAATCCGGCCTCAGACACTTATGTGCTATATGACCCTGGGCAAGTCATTTAACTGGATTTGCTTCAGTTTCCTCACCTGTAAAATGAACTGGAGAAAAACGTGGCAAATCACTCCAGTGTCTTTGCTAGGAAAGCCCTAAATGGGGTCATGAAGAGTCAGACACGACTGCAACAACTGAACAACAATAACGGCCTATAATCAATTCAATAAACATTTATTAAGTGCCTACGCTGCACTAACTGGCCTTGAGGATATAATCCCTCCCCCGTCTTTGGGCCTCAGCTTTCTCTTGAAAGAGTCCACGTCAGGGGTTCTTTACTTGGGATCCATGCAGAAATTCTAGGCAAGGGCCCTGGAAACAAGGACGGTTAAAGAATATCTATTTTAATTTTCACTAACCCCTCTAACAGAAACTTAGCACTTCCTTCAATTATCTAAAAACATTATTCTGAGAAGGGCAAAACAAGCGGTACAAAAAAAAAGTTCAGAGCCCTGGGCCCAAACGATCGCCAAAGGCCTTTCTAGCGCTCTCTTGATCCTATGCCAAGAACGCGCACAGATTGTTTCCAGTACTCAAGTATTTTGCGTCGCCACATTTTCCCACGAGGAATTTCAAAAGATTGTTCTGAATCACGCTTTCATTTCAACCTCCTCGCCTTCCTGAGGATTTTCTGTTCACCAACAACTATGATATCCTGAGCAAAGTGCGAACGGTTTACCGGAGATCACCCGGCTCCTCAACGGGTAGGGACCATTTTATTCTTTGTACTCGTACTCGTTCAGTTATTTCAGTCGTGTCTGACGCTTCACGACCCCATTTGAGGTATTCTTGGCAAAGACATTGGAGCGATTTGCCACGTCCTTCTCCGGCTCATTTTACAGATGAGGAAACTGAGGCAAACAGGGTTAAGTGACTTGCCCAAGATCACCAGCTGGGTGTCTGAGGTTGGATTTGAACTTAGGAAGATGAGTCTTCCTGACTTGAGGCCCAGCACTCTAGGGCCACCTAGCTACTCCTACCTGTAGTTGCAGAATATTGCTTACCACATAGTAGGCACTTTAATAAATACTTGGTGATGGATTCTCCCTACGTCCCAGTAGCCTCCCTCTCAAAATTACTTCTTGTTCATTTTGTACATGCTTATGTACGTATCGTCTGCCTTGTAGAAACTAAGCTCCTGGAGGACAAGAACTGTTTTCACTTTTGTCTTGGTATGCCCAGAATTGTAAAAGGTATATAGGACACACCTGATAAATGTCTGGCTGACTAATAGCTTATGGGATCACAGGTTGACTGCTTCTCATAACAGGTTTCTAGAGGATTTTTATGGAAATGGAATGCATTTTTTTCCAACAAATGTTGAAAATCAGAATGCAAAATGCACTGAAGGTCAAAGGCTTGACTTCAAGCCCAAGAATACGGATAATGGATAATTACAGGGACGGTGACATTCTCCTACCTACCTTTAGGCAGGCCTGTGTGCCTGGCAATGGGGGTCGAGCTAGAAGGGGTTAGGTGGATGGCTGAGGTGGAGTGAGCCCTGGAGCCCAGCTCTGTGTGCCAGTGCTTGACCACAGAGTCTGTGGAACCCTCAAAGTGGTCGCTGCTGCCTCCATGAAGCGAACCTCGTTTCTGCTTCGGATCACTGGTGCCTGCGGCGGGAAGAGCAGAGGATGGGGAAGGTGGAAGAAAAATTAAGCGCTAAAAGATTCCTCCCAGGATATCGATCATGAAATAAAGCAAGAAGCCGGGGAGGAAAGACACACACAGGACTGCACAAACAAGCAGCTTGACGGACAAGCTATTAACAAACACTCCCCCAATAGCTTATTTCAAAGGAAACCTGATTTCATTTAAGGCCTCTTGGGGCCTGTTTTAAAAGGGACTCTTACCTGTCACATCAGGTACAGACCAAAGAGTGAGAGAGAAGGAAAAAAAGGTATCAAAGAAAAGAAACAGAAAGGAAGATAAGCCCCAAAAGATTAGCTAGGGGGCAAGCTCCCTTTTAACATTTTAACCAGATTTTGAAAGCATCTAAAAATAGGATCTCCTGAGAAAATTCTACATAAAAAAACCTTAAAGTAGATACTCTAGTGACTTAGGGAGTCGGACTGTGGCCAGTGATTTTTCTTTAATACTCAGTATTATTCGTGATTTTCAAAGGCTTAACATCTCACAATTTTTTTAAATGGAAAAATGTGGAGCATTATGCATATTCCTTCCCCCCAAAAAGAAAAAAAAACATATTTTTTCCTTTGATTTGCAAAAAAGGAGAGGGGTGAATAGCTTTTTTTTACATCACAAAGTACAAATTAACCCGACAGCCAAACTTTCCTGACATTAGTATAACTGAAAAATAAAACCAAACCAATAACATTCCGAAAATGTTTCATTTTGATGGACAAGGTATTATATATCATCTATTTTTTTAGTCAAGCCCTGCTCTACCCCCAAACCAGAGTCTCTTCTGCACGGACCCAACCTTCTCTACTGTCTCAGAAATCAGAAAATTGGACTTGATGCGCCAACCATTTAAATGGTCCATACCTCTAAGTACATTTTGTATTTTGGGAGGTAACCTTGATGAGAAGCAAGATTCAAGTTTGGTGAAGTGAATCTGCATGGACTACGTAGGAGTTAAGTTAAAACAAGGACCAAATGGGAGGAGAGCAGAGATGAAAGGTGATGGGGAGGGATGAAGTGAGCTAAAAGTTAGCATGAAGGACAGAAATAATATGGTCTTAGAAAACATGCCGGAAGGACAGAAAGAAAGGGTAAAACGGCAGCTGTGCTTTAGCTAAAGGCCTGCGCTGACCGGCTGTTTCTTCCTTTCCCTGGTAGTGTTGGTGCTGTCTACAACTATTTTTATGTATGAAATTTTCATAGATACAAAGCTCTGTCCTAAGGGGGAATCTAATCTGTCTTAGGACAGACTGATCCAGTTTTCCAAAATACGTAAAAGGAGCAGCAGATCCCTTAAAACAAACATGGAACAGAGAGACATCGGAATTGAGCCTTTAATAATAGCAGCATGTAACAGGTGGTCACATTTGTTAGGATACTATGACACGGCAACAGGAAAAGGGTGGTGACTTAAAACTCAGTTGCACAAGAGATAGAGTTTTTTTTTAAATCCCACTTTATGGAAAGCATTCCATTTTAGGAAGTGTAGCAATAGCTGACCAATGCCAATTTAGAGTCGGACATGAAATAAGCCTGCAGCGACACGAGACTCAGAAGCACACACAACTTTGCTCACTTACTATGGAGCCCTGGTCCGAGAGATACATACGTGTGCTGTGTGTACCAGGAGGTTCCCCTAAGCTAATGCACTGAAGAAACAATCGAGCAGGTGTAAGAACTCATCTTCTACTTTGGAATTACAATCCAGATTGGCTAGATTAACACTTGGCTTGGGTTTGTGATTGGAGTACCTTATAGTACTGGGGTCAAAAGGGTAGGGAGGGTCACTCGGGCCCACTGTTGGTCATTTAGCATTTACACTACTGTTTTTGCTTTGGAACTCCAGAGGTGAATGAAGGTACGTGATGAAGAAAGATGATAAAAGAAAAGGTGGTATTAGAAATCTCCAATGGCCGAGAAAGACAGAGACTCGTTAGGAGAGGGTGGGATGTCGGAGGAAGACCAGAATCGCAGGCGTTTAGAGAGAGCTGTTGGAGACTTTTCTTTGTCCTTGCTTTTGCTTCTCAAGAAGGGACTCTTTTTGCGTGGTCCTGCTAAATGATCATCACCCGGGTGGCCCAAAAAGAAGAAAACAAAATAAATGAAATGAACAGAAATGCAAGAAACGAAAACAAAATCATCTCAACAGACTTAAGACCCCCACATTACCTCATTAAGCAGAAAAGGCTAGAGTGTAGTGAGTGGCACTTTGAAAGCATTTAATGAATGATGGTTGATTGATCTGATTGGCAAAGTCATACACTGTACTCAGACCCCAATTAGGACTGGGATCAGACTTGTCAGTGGTAGCAAATCCTTTAAGGCCCAAATTTCATCCATTCGTACATCATAAGAATTATACCCTGACCATGAGAGAGACAATGTGGAGTAGATTTAAATGTAATAATTTCAGTTATTACATGGAAGGAAATCATGAATTTCATGCACAGAATACACAATTCCATAGTTGCTACTTCAGTAAAAACTGCAAAAACAAATTCCCAAGGCCTCTTCCTGGTAGAATATCTTTGTAATAATATATAATTCGGTGGTTTTCCAATCAAAGTGAATTTTTAATCTAATAAATTTAATTTTAAATTAAAATTAAACTTCTAATTTAATAAGTTTAATTCAAAAGCACAACTCCAATTTTCTCTGATTTTCTATAACATTTCTTAGTCTGAATTCTAATTTGCTTTTTTTCTTAACTTACCGAAGAATCCAACAAACTCTATACTGCTATAATTTCTTTTTCTACTCCAGTCCCCTCCCACTCAATTCTATTTGGATTTTAATAAATGATTATTTTTACCCAACTGTCTTAGTGAATCACATTTAAGTTTTTAATAATTTTAAACTATACTAAGACTTTTGGGACACTGTGTACTTCAAGGAATTAATTTTAAGTTAACCATCATTATGGTTTGTACTTTCTTTTCCTCATTCTCCCAATTTTAACAGTTCAAAGACAGTAGAATTTTTTCCCTCCCTTGCCATTATTTCTTCACCAACAGCGCCATCTACTGGTGATGCTTCATTTCACGGATTGTAAAAGAACCAGGGTTGTGGTAATACCATCAAATTTATTTAGAGCTTATGGAGGCCTTCAGAACTTTCCTTTCCTTTTTAAACAAGTGGCATCATGTTTAATCTAGAATTTTAGAACCAAGAACATTGGTCCATGGCAAATTTTTACTGGTCTGCAGAACTGGTATTAACAAAGCTCTTTACTTCTTAAAACCTGTATAACTTTAAAAAACAAAACCACAACAAAAAAGCCAGATTCCTATTACTTTGTGTCAAGTTCCTCCCTCCTTCTAATTGCTCCCTTTCTCTGGCTCCCTGGTCCATGTTTTGAGATGCTTTGAGCTCTCAGAAGGTGGCAGAAGGCAGATGAGCCTGTAGTATCAAATTTAGATATTTTACAAGTATGTAACACAGCTTGAAAGAGGGAAATACTGATCTAGGCTCTATCCCATATATATATTTTAAAATAACAACAAAATAATGTACTTTAACCTGCCCACAGGTGGATAAGTTTACCAAGATGGGCTAGCCGGGCATTTAATTTCTGCAGTTTTCTCTATTGATTCAGGTTCATTATAATTGATGGAGCCAATTTACAATAAATAGCAAACTGGAATGGTGGAAAGGAGGTTGGATTTGGAGACAGAGGGCCTAGGTTTAGCACCTCTACTCCCCTACTCATTATGTGTGTTACCTTGAGCAAGATCACTTTAATATCCCTTGTTCTGTTTCTTTATCTGTAAAGTGGTTGGGCAGGATAAATTCTGTATCTAGCTCCAGAAGGAGCTAAGGAGCACAGGGGACACAGAGTCAGGATGACCTGAGTGTGAATCCTGCCTTAAACATTGATCAGCTGTGTGACATTGGGTAAATCATACTCTCTCAGACTCAGTTTCCTTATCTATAAAATGATATTAGTAGCTGAAAAAGAACTATGATATACGCAAATTGAGAGACTTGTGGTGGAGCCTTCTGACCTCATTCTGGTCTGATCGGCCACAGTGAGACATGCTGTATGCTGACCCCAACGCAGTGGTGCCTTTTTGGTCCTCTTCAAGAATAAAGGACAACCATCAAAAAGGGGATGATAATAGCCTCTACCTTACAAGGAGGTAGAATTAAATGATGAACAAAATTAAATGATTGAGAATTATGAAAAATTAGAGAATTAAATGATAAAACACATGAAGTGCTTTGCAAACTTAGGAGCGCTGCATAAATGTTAGTTACGATTATCTATGATCCTATGGGTTTCTCCTTCCGGGCCTCAGTCTCTGGACCTCTATAAAATGAGGTAGCTGAACAAATAGATGGTTTCTAAGGTTGCTCTCCAGCTCTCTATCCCATGCTCCTGCTGCTACTGTTCAATCATGTCTGTCTCTTCATGACTCCGTTTGAGGTTGTCTTGGCAAAGAAACTGGAGCAGTTTACCATTTCTTTCTCCAGCTCATTTTACTGATGAGGAAACTGAGGCAAACAGGGTTAAATGACTCGCCCAGGGTCACATAGCTAGTAAGTTTCTCAGGCTGCATTTGAACTCCAGGCCCAGCACTTTATCCACTGCACCAAACTGCCCATCTATAATGCTACATCACATACATTAACAACAGTGTTTAGATGCAGAAAAGTCAAGTTACTTTTTAAAAAGCTTTACTGGCCTAAAAAAGCTGGCAGGCCTAGGTCATTGTGGCTTGAGAGCTAGTTTCACAGTTAGAGTAACCTGAGTTCAAGTCTTGCCTTTGACACATACTAGCAGTGTGACCGGGGTAAATTTCTTAACCTTGCAGCAACGCCAAGTAACTCTCTAAGTCATAAAGCACGGCCCGTTGTGCATTGGTAGGGGGCATTTCCAAGCTGGAAGCTCCCTATAGCAATGGAATCATGGCTCTAGTTCAAAAAGTAAACCATTCACCAGTATCATTCCTTTCCTTTAAAAAAAATATAGTATCAGGTTTAATCCAGAATTTTTAAAAGATGAGCACGGGTCCATGGCGAATTTTTACTGCTCTGTAGGAAAATCTCTACCTCTGTATTTCTTATCTGCATAAGGTTTTGTGCTACATCGCAAGGACCGAAGTCACAGAGTTGTGAATTTTTTTTAGACCATCTTATTTTATTTTTTAAGACCATCTTATCTACAGAGAAAGAAAGTAACTGGCCTGAGGTCACAAAACAAGTTAATGGCAGAGCTGGGGGTAGACCAAGTAGGATCCTCTAACTCTGAATATATACATTACATATCACTTATGCAGAGTTATGTTTCTACATGTGAAGAAATGTACCTAGCGGCAATTGCTAGAAGCATCTGTAATTAGGTTGGGCTAAACAACTTGCCATGTGAAAGAATGAGAAACTGAGGGGATGGCTATCCAGTGGTGAATGGCCGAACAATTATGATTTATGAATGTGATAGAATACTCTCATGGTGTAAGAAGTGATGAGAGACGGCATTCAAAAAACCTGGAAAGAGATTTATGAACTGATGCGAAGTGTAGGGAGCAGAACCAGAAGAGTAATTTACGACAGCAACATTGTAAAGAAAATCAATCTGGAAAGACCTGGTAACTCCGATGAACACAATGACTCACCACAATTCCAAAGGACTTGTGAGGAAACACTTCCAGATAGAGATCTGATGGCCTAAGCCTGCAGACTGAGACATTTTTCTTTGTTGGTTTTTTTTGGGGGGCGGGGGGAAGCATAACTAATGTGGAAATTTGTTTTGCAAGTGAAATTGAAGTCTAGATCAACAATAAGAAAAAATAAACTGGAGAGGAAGCATGCATGGTGTGTTGGAAAGAACACTGGATTTGCATTGGGAAGACTTGGGGGGCTGGGGAGAGATGAATCCTAGGCTCCATCATTTATTATAATGGAGTTCACCCCGGTGCTCTTTACTAGCCATGTGACCCCACAGACCAGTCAACCTAAGCAGCAACTTTCTTATCTGTAATATCAGGATAAAGATGAACTACATACATGGTCTCTTCTCAGGAGGGTTGTGACAAAAGTGCTTTGTAAACTGTAAAGTGCTTTACTAATACAAAGTTACTGTCAGTACAAGCAGAGGAATGTTACTTATAGATTGATTCTGTAATATTTATCAATAGTGTTATTAAAACACAAACTGGCCCAGGTACTCTATGCAGATCCTGAGAGTTCTTACGGGTAATGAGAAGATATGTCAGTTTTTCACAAAGAAATACTTATTATAAATACTAAGAAGGCATGAACACATACATAGGCACGCTTTTTCTTTAACGTACCAACCGGATGACAGCTCACAAACGTTTCGAATTCCTACCTCTAAGTAATGCCTCTGGCTCTATAATGAAAGAGCCACTGGGATGTGACAGAATTTTAAAACCAACTGATACATGTTTATATTCTGCCATTTAGAAATGAAGCCATCACAGAATCCCTACTTGAGCTGGAAGTGTGTATACACACACACACACACACTCTCTCTCTCTCTCTCACTCTTTCCACTTATCCAATCATTCAGCACATTACCTATGTTACTCAAACTGGGATCGGGGTAAACCAGTCCTACCTTTCCCCACAGATCCACCATAAGCGTCCCTCTCATCCTGGCTGTTTGAACCTGCAGCGGCGACGTTATCTGGAGCCTCCTGCTGCAATTTGAGATGCTGGGAAGCAGATGGAGAGGCAGGATCGGCGGACTCCAGCTGCCAGGGAGGGCTGTCGGCAGTTGCTTTGGAACGTTCTCTCGAACCCTCTTTCTTTGGTTTGATGAGTTTGACCAAGGCTTTGGCCCCAATCCAGTGGTTTTTTCTATTTGGGAAGAGATTTTATAGGAAGAAACTGTTATAAGATACCCTTAGGAACTGTGTTTCTTGAGGCTGCTCAGCCCTTCAAATACCGAACTGGGCTCTAGGTCAGTCACTGGAAATGCAGGGGAGCAAAGGTATTTAACCATCCAGGCACAGGGCTAGGGGTGGTACCATTAAAATCCAAATTCCCTTGTGGTATAAGAGAGAATTATTTCAGAGGAAATAAAGTCAATTCTCAAATAACTGAGTTAGGAGAGGGAGGCAGCTGTTGGTGTTTCCTAAAGGGAGTATGGCCTAGAATGTCGAGTGAAATGGAAGTCAGGCCGAAAACGACACGATCAACAATTCACAGACTGGATGACATGCTTGTGGCTAACTGAAAGCTGATGTCACCGTGGTATGGCGGAACAAGGATCAGCCTGGGAATGAGAAGAACCAAGTCACTGCCCAGCTTCACACATTCCCTTTTAGGGGCCTCATCTGTAAAATTAAGACATTTATCAGATAATTCTCCAATTACAGGATTCCTCCTTGAATCACTGCTACGTGTCACGCGTTCTTCTGACTTTAAGACAACTTTCTGCTTGTTCGGTTAGCTCCCTGGCAACTGTAAAGGGCCCAGAGAGCTGGGTAAGGTGAAAAGCACACAGACAAGATGAGAAATGTTCCAATTCCCTGAGGTGGGGGAACTTCAGGAATCAAGGACGGGTAAGACCTAGAACCTCCTCCTTTCCTCGGCAGACTGTATTCCCCAGCGCCCAAGTTTCACAAGCGGAGAGGTCTCTACCTTATCACAAGGAGTTCACTCCACCTGTCTATCTGGCATTTCTGAGGCCTAAGGGACCAGAATTGAAAACAAAGCCAGCAGGACGTCACCAAAAGCACCCTATGAATGCTCACGACAAGCCTAGAGAGTTTGTAGGCCATTGATTCAATTTGGCAGGCATTTTTACACTGCCTACCGCGTTCAAGGGGTCATCCAGCCATCACTTGGAATGTTCTTGTGGAGTGGAAACCAACCACAGTTGCCATTTTACTTTTTGATAACCATTAGGAAGTTTCTGCCTCTTAGTGATTTGCATCATTGTGTCTCATAGTTCTACTTGGAACCAAAGAGAATGAGTGAAATCTCTTCCTTTTAATACTTAAAGAATACTGTCACACCTTCCTTATGTCTTCTCTTATATAGGCTCAACACCTACGGTTCCCCCATGTAGGAAGGGCCCAGAGAAACCTTCCACCAATCCTGAACGTCCTCTGAGGTGTCTTCTAGCTCTCCGTCCAGGATTTCTCTTTGGAATACGCAAGTTTGTCGACAGGCCTGTGCTCTTAAATGGGATCCTCGGAATGGAACTTGACATTCCGGGTGCCATCTGACGAGGGCTGATGGAGCACAACTTATCCCATGAGTAGTCATGGTGACTATGCCTCTCAATAATTAATAGTAAGTATTTGTATAGTTGAGGGCAGCTGGGTGGTAGTCAGGAAGCCTCATCTTCCTGCATTCAAATCTGGCCTCAGATACTTATTAGCTGTGTGACCCTAGGCAAGTCACATAACATGCGACAACCTACACTCTGCAGCCATGAAGACGCTTCCGTTCCTTTTCTAGGACATTAAAATCTCTGCAGCCACGAAAACACCTCCATTCCTTTGCTAAGACATTAAAATCTCTGATAAGGTGTTTCTGAACCTAGATCATGGGTTTGAATAAACCCCTAAACCACGAAGACAAAAGACCTCTATTACTATCAGATAGATAGATAGCTGCCTGGGTCCCCCTCTGCAGGGACTCACTTACCACCACCAACTGTTCCTACTTGTGACCCTGACTGGATGACCTGTCTCTTCTGAAGGTTACCTGTGAATCTGAATCATCATTCTAGGCCTCCTAAAGTCTGCCATTATTTCAGAAAGAATCTCCTTACTTAAGTATGATTAATACTTACTCTTAATTATTATTTATTAATTACCTATTGTTAAATAGGCTTATGATTCAGTCTATTAACTCCAATATTCCACCTGTTCTTCTCTGACAGGTTCCTTCCTTTCTTGATCTGACAAACGGTCAGGAGACCCTTCCATCCATCCTCTCCAAATCCTTTTCCTTCTTTGATTTCTTTACCTTACAGCAACATTTTCCTTTCCTTCAAGAAACACTCTGTTCTTTCCTAACAACCTGAAGCCCGGGAAGGCATTCCTCTAGCCCTTTTAACATGTCATCTATGGAAGCCAGGCCGTAATTTGTACATACATAGCAGTTACTTGGCAACAGCAGGAAGACAAATGCCGTGCTTGCTACTGCTAAATTCCCCACGCCCTTCAAAGATCCCCGTCCTCACTAATTTTTATGGGTAGCACTCATGGCCAACTCCATTAATGTCATAGCAAACTGCCTTTTGGATTATTTTATGTATTTACAGCAGGCTTTTCAACTTGCCTTTGCCTGGCAATCAGCAGCTTCCTACCAAGACCCGATGCAACAGAAAAGAAGAAAGGAAAAGAAAAAAAGAGAAAAAGCTGAGCACGGCTAACACACAGGGATGGGATATTTCTAGCAGAACACAATTACCAAAAGTCTTCTCACCAACCTCTTTCCACTTAGTTGTTGGTGCCCTCTCCCTCCTCAAAAGATCCTGAATTTTGTTTACGTCTACATGTTGTCTCTCCAAATAGAACATGAGCTCCTCGAGGACAGAGCTTTTCATTTTTTTTTCTTCTTGGTATCCCTAGTATGTATTGCAGTATTTTTTCCCCATAGGAGAGATTTAATAAATGCTTGTCAAAATGAATTCTGCTTGGCTCCAGAACCAGAAGCAGCGAATGGAAAATATAGCGAAAGAGATTACCCATCAGAAAGGGCTTCTGAGGAGGTACCACATGGCCACTTTCCATCAATCTTATGGGGGGGTGGGTGGGGGTGCTGCTGCAGGGAGGGGTTGTTCTAGATGCCCCTCCTGAGATTCTGTGATGCTATAATAGGGGTTGTGCTCAAATCAGAACTTGTACCTTGGTGTGGCCAATTTATACTTCTGAAGGCACTCAACCGAGGTTCAAGGATTTCCGTGCATGTTATCTTTCCAATGATAAATACACAAAGTACATGTGATTCTATATCTCCTTTTGATTGAATGACACTTTTCTAATCCTTATCCCACTTAAATTATTATGACTCGTAGGAATATAATCTTGAGCTTGAGGGACCCCAGAGGTCATCAGGCGCAATGCCCTTATTTTAGAGAGAAATGAGGCCAAGGGAAGTCAGCGACTTGTGCCCAATGTCACAACAGCAATAAAGATCAGAGGCAGAATCTGAACTCAGGTCCTCTGACCTCAGAGACAGCATTCTTCCATCTGTACCACAAGGCCTCCCTCCCTCATAGTAAAAGCTTAAAAAAGGACCGGGGAGGGGGCAAATGGCAGTACAGCTTAAATGAACTTACTTCTTTGGAGCGGGATCATAGAATTTATACTGGTCCATAATTTTTTCTTCTAGTTTTTCTTTATGTCTTCTTAAGGCATTCAGTTTGTCTCTGGGAAAAGAAACGAAGGTGTAAAAATTAAATTGAGGCATACCAAACGTAAATATCCAGTGTGGGCTTAGCACCGCGGCCCCTCTAAGTGGCTTTTTAATATGTCTGGCTCTAAGCGTACCTCAATTCAAGAGAGTAACCTCTCTTCCCCAATTGTAGAAACAGGTGGCATAGTGGCTAGAGCTCCGGGCCTGGAGTTAGGAACACTCATGTTCCCGAGTTCAAATCCTGCCTCAGACACTTACTAGCTGTGTGACCTTAGGCAAGTCTCTTAACCCTTCTGGCCTCAGTTTCCTCATCTATAAAATGAGCTAGAGAAGGAAATAGCAAACCCCTCCAGTACCCTCCAGAAAACCCTAAACAGGGTCATGAAGAGTCAGACACAAGTGAAATGAATGAACCCCAACAGACAGACAAAACAAAGTTTACACATTTTCCCCCTGGGTTATTATCTCAGTTATTATTCCCTAAGGACATATCATTAATGCATCACTCATTCAGCACAGATGTCAGGATTGACAGGCCCGATTAAGTAACAATCTCCCATTTTTGTTGGATGACTGATCCCAAACAAGTATGACCAGGATCTGTTTATGATGCCAACATAATCATTCCCTAGAATTTATAAGATATCTGGGTGCTGACACTGAATAATGCTATAAACCAAGCTAGATTAGGTAGAGAGATATTTTAGGTTAACTCCCTTACAAAGTGTTAAGCTTGGCTTCCGAGCCTCCGTTTCTAGCCTTCCTAACTATCCACAAAGCATTGCTTTGATTGTGCCACAGAGCCTTGGTCAAAAACTATCAAGAGCTCCCTACTGTCTACCAAGAAAAATTCAAACTCCTCAGCCTGGCACTTCAGTCACTCCCCTATATCACTATAACCTGCTTTTCTATGTAAATCCACACTTACATTTCTAGTCTTATTTTCCACTTTATATACCCTATACTCTGGCTATCTTGGATTGGTTGCCATTCTATTAAAATACTTTGTTCTTTCCCACCTCTGCATCTTTGCTCATTCAGTTCCTTCTTCACTGTCACCTGTCAAAATCCGACGATACCATCTCTCAGTGTTGTCCCAGACATAAGCCATCGCTGTATGCAACACAGTAGTGGTACTAATTCAGTGCTGTTTTGTATCGTATTTAATCTCTGATAGATCTATGACTTGATCAGTGTGGGTAGTCTACTCCATTGATATAGACTACAACCTCTATGCCTTCTCATCTTGTTAAAATTCTTCTCTATGCCCTTCCATAGCTCTTTCACAGGGAGTCAATCCAACATGGCGGAGAGTTTCTTTTGGTTCCTCTGATACCTTGGGTATTCCAACGTAGCACTCCAGCCTTCCTCTGTTGCTGTTCATTCTCCCTCTTTGATGGGTCTATCTTTTACCACTTTTCTAGTCATACAAGTACTTGGTGATATCTTTAACTATGTTTCTCACAAGTTACCACTGGGAACATGCTACTGCTTGCTCATGTCTGCCAGAGTTCTTTTCATGGCCCTTTTGGGACACTCGTGATCCTAATTCTTCCAACACCACAGTATTCATGTCTATATAGCAGCAAGGGAGAGCGGTGGTCTTAAAGAGATGGGCTTTTGTAGCTCTGAACAATGCAAATTGGACTGATTCCCTTTCCCCAAATTCTGGACGTACTTCATTGCACAACTAAAGTGTGTGGCCAAAATATACATAGCGATAGACTAATTTTGACAGGCTGCCCAGGCAGTGGCACATCGGTTTCCTCACCTGTAAAATCAGGGTGTTGTCACTGATGACCTCTAATATCCCTCAAAGCCCTAAATTTCTGACGCAATGATCTCCACACCATGATGATACAATAGAGTAGAACTTCTATAGTTACTCCCTGAAAAGAGACCATTACTAACTCATCTCTGTACTTCCCCATTGCACCAAGCCCTACACTGTATACACAGCTGATGGTCATTAAATGTTTCCTGAATGAACACAACTGCAATTAATAACCTCTGAATTCAACAGCAAAAAAAAAATGTAATTGCATTAAAAAAATTAATTACATTTTTTTTTAAAACACAAAAAATGCAGTTTTGAGGCAGCCTTGGAAGGAGAAAGGCAGCTTGGTGGCATACTGGATAAAGCATTGAACCCAGAGTCAGGAAGACATGATTTCAAATCCAACCTCAGAAACTTACTAGCTGTGTGGTCCTGGGAAAATCTAACCTCTGTCTGCCTCAGTTTTCCTTATTCATAAAATGGGAACAGATGTACCTACCTCCAAAGATTGTTGTGAGGATCGATGAGATGGTGTCTATAAAGCACTTTGTAAATCTTAAAGAGTTTGTATAAGTGCTATTATCATTAAGAGGTTAACAGAAAAGAAAGGAAGAATTTATTATATTTATTTTTAGCTGTCTGCTAGGTTTCTTTTAGATCTATGATGATGCTTTTTAGCACTGAGCATGAAGCAATATGCTGGCTGACTTTTAAGCCCAATCAACGTTTTGGCTTAAAAAAATCATTAAACTTATCACCTTCAGAAATAACACCGAGTATTTTGGAGCTAGCATGTGTTTTTTTGTAGATCAAAGAAAGATAAATAACACTGGTGATGAATGGCAAAGTCATGCTGGGGTGAGACTGGTCTCTGTCAGGCACTTCAGGATTCTGCCAGGCCCGTGGAGAAATTTGTTGTCAGAAAGCTAATGGTGCATTAGTAAGACAGGACTCCTGACCATATGACAAAGACATCTGCTAACTCTGCAACTGTCACATATCTTGGTTTTAAAAAAGGGAGGGGGGGAAGGAGTTGCATAAGTTGCCAGAATTTCCAGAAACAGAAGATTCATCCCCCAAATCTCAAGCCAAATTCACTGGAGGCAGGGTCAGTAAGGGCATTATATGGAGACTGGGAAAATAAAATCCTCCGCTACAAAAGTAAGATGGTATAAAGAAATGAATGCTGAACTGGTTGTCACTAGTATTAGCACTGTCACCCTCTAGGTCCTCAAGTGCAACTGAATTCAAACCTCACAGAAGAAATCTCCTTAATAAAAGGATTTGTTCTACAAAACTTGGATTCAGTTAAAAGGCTGCACCCAAGGACCTAGAAGGCCACATGTAGCCTCAAGGCTGCAGGCTCCCCATCCCTGATTAACCGTCTGACTGCAGAGAAGTCACTGAACTACCTTGAATTTGTTGCCTAGTCTATAATTGGCAATAATATTTACAGTTTAGTCATTTTTTCAGCTGTGTCTGACTCTTTGTGACCCCATTTAACGTTTTCTTCGCAGAGATACTGGAGTGGTTTACCATTTCCTTCTCCAGCTCATTTTACAGATGAGGAAACTGAGGCAAACAGGGTTAAGTGAAATGCCCAGGATCACACAACTAATGTCTGAGGCCAGATTTGAACTCTAGAAGATAAGTCTTCCTGACTGTAGGCCTGGTGCTCTACCCACTACACCATTTAATAATATTTATACCATCTACCTTACAGGGCTTCAATCATAATTAAATGAGGTAAAGCACGTAAATTGTTTTCTAACTTAATACAGTATAAAATATGAGATATTATTAAAAGGCAGAATGGTGTAGTAGATAAGATATGGGTCTTAAAGCCAAGAAGACCTGGGTTCAAGTGTCACCCATGACAAATATCTGACTGTGCGTCCCTAGGCAAATCACCCAACCTCTCATTGCTCTACTCAATTCTTTGAGACTTATAAGTGGCACATGGTTAATATGGAAATTGGCTTTGCATGACTTCACAGGTATTATCGACATCATATTGTTTGCCTTCTCAAGAAGTAGAGGAGGGATGTGAGGAAGACAATTCAGAACTCAAAATTTTTTAAACGAATGTCAAAAAGTTTTTTAAAATGTAATTTTAACATAATTTACTTATTTAATATAAATTTTTATTTAATATTTTATATAAACATCTATGTACGCATGCACATATTTTTAGAAAGACTCTAAATTGCAGAAAGGGACCTGACCAGCATCGGTAGAGGGAGTTTGCTCTTCACAGGTATGTACCCTATCTCCACCCCCCCCCCCCATTATTGTCAAACCATAAAGTTTCATGTAAACGTGAGTGATTGTGACTTCCTTCCCTGCCTATAGGCACAGCAGCCTTACGGATCCAGTGTAGCAGAGACAAATCCCCTTTATAAGATCCTTGGGGTCTCCCCAACCCTGGCCACCCCAACCTCGGTCATACATGTACTGTTTCTGCTCCTCGTGGAATTGCTCCTTGTTCTCCATATTCTGCTCCAGAAGCATCTGGTTTTGCTGACTTAGTATCTGGATCTGGTTCAGGAGATGATGGTTCTCTTCTTCCAAGTTCCCCTTGAGACGGGAAAGCAGCTGAAACACAGAACAAATGATGGCTAATAAGCAATTATCACGGCCTAGAGGGTTCCATCAGGCTCAGGTACTAAATATCAAGCCAAGAGTCTCTGGGAACAGACTCTGCATTTAATGTTTGCTCGGCTGCCAGTTGGGGAAATAAATTTCATCCCTAAGGATGAAAGAGTGAAGATACAGGTATTGCTACAGAGGTCATGGAGACCAATGCCATCTCTCTCTCCTCCTGCGGTAGCGGAGACTACAATTAGACTATATATTATAGTTAATGTATTAGACTATAATAATTAAGATCATAACACCAGATGGTATTTTACCTCATTAGACACTAGGAGCTCAGGGGAAAAAAATCAACCCATAAACATAATTAACAACAAATGGACATCCTAGAGAGATGAAAACCTAGGGATTAAAAATGGGATGGAGAAGGGGAAGAGAAATCAGCATTTATTAAACTACTATTATTCAGGGGCAGCTAGATGGCGCAGTGAATAATGCCTGAGCTCAAATCTGGCCTCAGACACAGGCTCACTGTGGGACCCTGGGCAAGTCACCGAACTCTGTTTGCCTCGGTTTCCTCATCTGTAAAATGAGCCAGAGAAGGAAATGGCAAACCGCTCCAGTACCTTCACCAAGAAACCCAAAATTGTCACAAAGGGTTAGACGCGACTGAAAAACAATCGAATAAAAATTACGTTCCAGGCAATATTTAAAAGCTGTACAAATACCTGATGTTTGCACTCTATCTACCTACAGAGAGAGGATAGATGAACGCTGAGCACATTTTTTCTCACTTTTATTTTTCTTGCTGTTTTTTTTTCCCCCTGGCAAAACCATGGTTAACATGGGAATATATTTTGAATGACTTTATGTGTATAATGTGAATTGTACTTCTTGCTTTCTCCGTGGCTGGAGGAGGGGCTGGAGGGAGGGAGAGAATGCAGATCTGAAAATTTTGAAACGAATGTTTAAAAAAATCATCTCAATGGGGAGCAAAATGGTGAAGTAGAAAGACTTTGGGTCTACACCAGACTTTGAGTCACAAATAAGGGTTCTTTACTCTTCCACTCACCAGCCACTGTAACCTTGTAATGCACGTTGGGTTTACCAAAATACCTGGCAGGGGGAAGCATTCTTGTTCCTAGACTACACACTATACAACACCTACCCTGCCCATGTTGGCAACAGACAGATCCCTTCACCCCTCTCAGTCTGGTTTCTCAGCTGCCAAAAGGGAAGAATTATAGTCCTGCTGCTTACCTCTCAAGGCTGTTGAGGGAAAAGCTCTTTGTCCCACATAAAGGTAAGTTTGCTGTCTTAAAGAAAAAAGCAGGCTACGCCTCGCACTCACAAAACTCAAAGACTCTCCTTCCAGTCAGAGAGAAATGTGCCTTCAAATAGCTCAGGCCAGACTGGGTGGTGGTTTGGTGGTCAGAGAAATTTTAGAAAATGATGGTAGTGATGATGAAAATCATAAAATAACAGCAAGAACAGCTAATGTTTAATAACGAAAAGAACAAAAAGCCACAGTGATAGTAGTTAACATTTACATAGCGCTTACCAGATGCCAGGCCACGTGCTAAGTGCTTTATAAACAGTAACTCAGTCGATCCTTACCACAACTCTGGGAGGTGGGTGCTCGTATTATCCCCATTTTACAGGTGAGGAAACTGAGGCAGGTAGACTTGCCCAGGACCACACAACTCCCAAGGGTCTAAGGCTAAATTTAAGCTGAGGTCTTCCTGACTCCAGGCCCCACGGAGCCATGGATCTGGAGTCAGAAGGACTGCATCTGAATGCTGGCTTTACTTTTTCTTGGCCATGTAATTTTACACAATTCACTTCCCCTCTTTGTCCCTCAGTTTCCTAACCTGTCCACTGAGGGTGTTTGACGAGATGATTTCTATAATCCCTTCTAGATTTAAATCCTATTAACCTATAATACCTCTATCCTCTAAACAGATTTTGCTCAAAAGTCCTGGAATTCTGATTTCTCCAGCCCCGCATATGATAATTCTCTAGGGAATTCCCAAAAGTAGCGTCCTCTAGAAAAACACCTGACCACACTTATTCTCACAAGGTATCACAAGCAGTGCCTGGTACTGTAAAAACCTCTGAATTAACAAGGATGGGGGTGGGGGCGGGGGGCAGATGGGTCTACGGAAAGAACGCTAGATTGCAATAATCACTAGGACCAGATATAAACTTGCTATGAGACATGGATCAATCATTTTACCTCGAGGGTCTTTGCTTCCTCATCTGTAGAATGAGGATAATAATGCTTACACCATGCACCTCGGGGTAGAAGGCTGGCTTTGGAGTTAGGAAGACACAGGTCCAAATCCTGCCTCTGACATGTACTAAAGTGTGTGACAACAGGCAAGTCACATAACCTCCAATATGGCAGCTGGCACACAGTAGGTGCTTAATATGTGTTTAATGATTGACTGACAACCTCTAAGTGCCTGAAGAATCAGATTCTGTTCCATTCCCACCTCGATCCCAACTATCGGCCCTAAGAGCCCCACTTGGGATGCTTCTACCCTGAGACCTATCTCCTCAGTGCCGTGCACCTGGCCAGGATCACCATTTCTTGAGGGGCCCCGGTCATGCTGACCACTTATCTTCCGGCTCCTATTACTCTCTGGTCTGCCCCACCTTCCCATCCACCGGGGAGTACCCTGATATGCCCCTCCACTCCTACTTATCAGTTTTACTTCACGTTTCAAGTTTTTCCCTTGTGGAATGGAAACTCCTCGAAAGTAGGGACCATCTTAGGTTTTTATTATTATTGTTGTTTGTATGTATCCCCAAGACTTAGCATGTACCTTGTATACAGTAAGTGCTTAATAAATGCTCTATCTGTATGTCACAGAGCAACAGAGTATTGACATTGTCTGTGATTCCCAGTGACAGAGGAAGCGCAGTGCCTTATAGACAGCAAACACTTAATAAATGCCTGCTCTATTTATCTGTAACTCTAAGTGACTGAAGAACTGAGCATCTGCATTAGTAGGCTTTTCCACACTTAAGAATTCCTCACAATGATGAAATCATGGGTCTGCTCCCCAATCTAAAAAAAAAATACCTAACAGAGTTTATTGTATGAAATAATAGAGAAATTTAAGTGTTGACAGCATACCTGATCTTAGGTTTACTCTCTTGGGAAGCACGTGAACCAGCACTTCCATAAAGAAACTAAATCCTCCATATTCAGATGACTGAATTCTAATCACCTTCTTGGCCCCTGGGAAAGAGCTAAAGCCTTGCTCTAAGTCTCTCCAAATTTAAGAATGGGGCAAATGAGGCCATTTTTGAAATGTGGCAAAAACATTATAACAAAAAGGTCACATGGAACGTCAGGCAGACACGCCCTGAGGGATGGCTATCACCCAATCCCCAGACATTAATGGTGTAGCTTTCTCCTGGTCTTTGGCAGGAGCTGAAATCACCTTCCCCCAGTTTTTTGCTGAGCAGCGTCACTAAGGACCACAGTGTCCCCACGAACCACAGCATCCCAGGCCCTTCTGCCCTCCACTCTCTCTTGAAGTCTACCCAAGCTCAAGTTCATTGCTCCCATAATGCTATCTCTCTCCATCTCATCCTCCGTCATCCTCCTTCAATCTTTCCCAACGCTGGGGTCTTTTCGAGCGAGTCCTATCTTCTCATTATGTGGTCAAAGCAGTTACTCCCCCAACGCCCCCAAACAGACTAGAGAGCAATTTTCCCTCAACTCCTAATCTTGTGGGATTCTGTTTCTCTCAAATAATGTGAATGTGAAAAATGATCACAGTGTATCAGCTGGAACAGTTCCCTGTGGGCGCCATACCCCCAAATTCAAGGATTCTGACACTTTGGTATATGAGCTATAGGTTTCCAGACCAGCACCTCATGCATCCTGCTACCAGACAAGCTGCTTAGTAATACAGCAGGTAAGCCAGACAGATCTGGGTTTAAATCCTGCTTGTGCAACACCATTTGACCTAACCCAGGCTCAGTTTTCCCATCTACAAAATGAGGGGCTCGGGTCCTTTTCAGCTGCAAACCCGTAACCTGACGATAATGATAATTTTTAAAAAGACTCCCAAGTCAGCTCAGGCAAGGCTAACAGCAAGCTCAGGTGGGAGGTGGAAGAGGTGGGAAGAGACTCACTTCACAGTGGTTATCCAGCTTGGTCATGGAGATGTCCATGCTTTGATGCTGCTCTTTTAACTCATCGAATCGGGCCTGCCAGCGGTTCAGTTCTAGCTGGGAGTTGTTGAGGGAAGTCTTCAGTTCCTTTGTGTGGGAATGGAGTTCTTCATATTCCCCCTTCAGCTGGCCATGCAGGAAATTCACTCTGTAAAAAGGCAAGCCACAAAGCAAATGAAATGAGGGCCAGCCAAGGGGCACAGGAGAGAAGAGTCTTGGGCTTAAAATGAGGCAGGCCTGAGTTCAAATCCTGACTCAGACCCTTATTACCTATGTGACCCTGGGCAAGTCACTTACAACCTCTGAGCCTCATCTGTAAAATGAAGGGGTTAGACTCATTGGCCTCTAAAATCCTCCTCGCCTCTAAATAGATAATTCTATGATCTATGATCCAGGAAGGTCTGGGTTCCACATCTGGCTTTAACAACAATTACCTGTGTGAGCTTCATCGAATTGTGTCACCTCTCTGGGCCTCGGTGTACTCAGATGTAAGATAAGAGAGCTGGACCAGGGGCTTTCTAACAGCCCGTTTCAGCTATAAAGCTTCAACGCCTAACTCTCTCTCACAGTCCTGAGCCCCGCCAAGTGGCTCCTTTGTAACTCAGAGGAAAAATCAGTGCCGAGTAATGAAGGCATTTTGGGTCTGAAAGGTGACAATGTAAATCCAAGTCCACAAACACTTATCAAGCAGCCAGGGCATAGAAGGCTCTGTACTAAATGCTCAGGACGCAAAAACCAAAACCAAACTCTCTCTTGTAATTACTGTCGCTGCTAATGGCATCATCTAACTGGACTCATCAGAAAAGGCTCTGCTTTTTTGTATGTACAAAATTGAGTCTATGGCACATTCGCACAAACGGTTCTCCTGGGATTGAGAATTTAGGGGGCCTTGCTGCTAAAACAAAACAAAACAAAACAAAACAAAACAAAAAACCCTGGTGTTTTGCAAGATGGAGAAACTTCTGAATTTTTTAAGGAGATAAAAGAAAATTAAATTATTCAAGAGAAAAAAAAATATACTGAGAATTTGGATAGGAAACATTTCTCTCTCACTGTTTGCTGACAAAAAGGGAAATGGCAAAATGGTATTCAGAAGCCCCTTCTTCAATAGACGGTGAGCTTCTATCTCTGGATCTTAGGCACGATGCCAAGCATATAGTAGGCGATTAATAAATGTTTACTAACTGATTGAGAATTGATTGGTGTAAACCAGGAGTGTGGGGAACCTGCGGCCTCAAGGCCACATGTGGCCTTCTAGGTCCTCGGGTGTGGCCTTTTGGCTGAGTACAAATTTTACAGAACATATCCTTTTATTAAGGGGATTTGTTCTGTGAAGCTCAGATTCAGTCAAAGGGCTGCACTTAAGGTCCTAGAGGGCCACATGCAGCCTTGAGGCCACAGGTTCCCCTACCCCTGGTGTAAACATCCCATTAAAGGCTGGGTGGGACAGCCACTGACCACTAGGCAGTCCTTTCTTATACTTCAGCCAAAGTCCTAGCACAAAGTCAAGGCTGTATCTATACAGTTATTGGGTTACTTGGACTGAAAATTCGTTATTTCAATGCTAAGTAAATATAACCTACACACACACTCTTCCCTCTCTTTCCCTAGACCTAGCTTATCTAAACAAACCTATGACAGCATGAGATGGAGCTGTAACATTCACTGGAGAATTTAGACACTTTGTGAAAAAGGGGTGGGGACAGCTATCAGGGGCCCCTTGGTCAATCCATGGTTCTTTCTTTCCCGGGCAGTGACCAAGAGAGTGGACGCCTTTCAAATATTAACCTTCCAGGGGCGTCTCTGATCTTACTGAATAACATCTTCCCTCCCTCTGGTTCCACCTCGGTTTTTTTTTCTTCCCCTAAATTAGAGGTCCTTAACCTGGAGGGCTATGAACTTGCTTTTAAAAATATTTTGATAATGGTATTTCTATATAATTAGCTTCTTTTAAAAATTTATATATTTTATTAATTTAAAAATATTATTCTGAAAAAGGGCACACAGGGTTTACCAGACTGCCAAAGAGATCCATAATACAGAAAAACTTAAGATTCTCTGCCTTAAAGGATAAAGAGCCCCAGACCCAAATCCCTCCTTGAGGAGAACCTCATGAAATACCTCTGGTTCTCTCCTACCATCCTCATCCTCTCAAAATGACTCACGGCTCAATTTTACATTTTTTTGAGGGCTTCTGAGGAATAGATTAAAAAAAGGAGGGAATTTTCAGTGATACTGAGTTGGGGAGGGTTGTCATCAGGAGCTGCCTTAAGCTCTGATTGTTAAATTTTCTGTGTGAACATATACACACCTTGGAAATTGATATATGTTACGAATCAGGGATTGATTTATTGTCTAGACTTAATCAAATGATGGAGAAAATATAGATAATGTAGGCTAAACTTAAAAGGCGTGTCTTGAATTTTCAGAGATCTGGTGGTTAAACGTTTACCAGCATACCCCAGACTGTCATTGCTGGATGAAAAGACAGAGAGCCACAGGCAAGCGAGGGCACTGTGCACATCCATAATCTACAAAAACAGATTACAGGTCCATAAGCTGTTAAGTATACACGGTCACGATAAAGAAAGAACAAGCTATCGTGAGGGGATTCCTAGGACATTACTTAATCTATTCCGAATAAAACTCATGATGAGTTTCATGACTGGATGCTGGGGGAAGATGCCCTGCCTGGCTTTCTTCTGCCATCCAATCTGCGGCTCACCTGTCCAGTTCTTCCCGTAGCCTCTGGTTTTCTCCAGAAGCGATCACGTTTGTTCTCTTTTCCTGCTGCAAAGCTTCTCTCTCTGCCTTTAAGATGCTTTCCAGTTCTTCTAATTCTGATTTCTGTTTCATCATGCCACCGTACCTGTTGAAAATAAACCACCTCCATTTAGACACTCTGTGAAAAAGGGAGGGGGAGAGTAATCAGAGCCCCCTTGGTCAATCCATGGTCCCTTCTTTCCCATGTGGTGACCAAGAGAGTGGACGCCCTTCAGATATTAACTTCCCAGAGGCATCTCTGATCTTACTGATGTCCCCTTCCTTCTGGTACCAACTCTTTTCTTTCCTCTCCCTGACTAGAGGTCCTTAATCCGGACTACCATGAATCTGCTTTTAAAAATATTTTGATAACTATACTTCACAGGGCTGTTATGAGGATTAAATAATATATGTAAGGTACTTTGCAAACCTTAAAGCACTATACAAATATGAACCAGTAGTAAGCTTCTACTATGTTCCAAGAAGTACTGGAGTCAGGAAGACCTGGGTTCAAATCCTACCCCTCACATAAACTAATTCTATAACCATAAGCAAATGACTTAACTTATCAGGACCCAAGGCAACTCTCTAAGGCTATAAGTTACAGAGGGTGCTGATCTGTACTGTTGAGTGAGTTTCCACATTAGGAATGCCCTAATTAAACACTGATGAAATCACAAATGTGGAGATGTGGAGTGACAGGCACTGTGCAAGGAACTGGCAATACAAAGACAAAAATAAAATCATCCTAGCCTTCGAGGAACTTGTATTTCCCAGAGGTGGTAGTGGGAACAAAGTACCAAAACAAGAAAATGTAAAATATATACAATGTAACTATAATCACAGGTGGGGGGAGGGAAAGTTGAGGGTGAGAAAGGAAGAACATGGATAACTGGGGAGATCACGAAAGGCTTCACATAAGGAGGTAGCATGGGTGCCAAGCCCTGAGGAGAATCTAGGGATCTCAAGAAGTGGAGTTGGGGACAGGCGTGGAAGATAATTCCTGCAAAGTAACACAAATGGAAGTAGTTATAACAGCAACACAAGCTTGAGCTCTTCTCAAGTATGGCAGTATTGATTTTACTACAGGCAACAAGGATGGGTACCGGTTATCTATTTTAGCAAACATTTACTGAGTGCCAAATGTTTGTAGAGCACTGTGCTAAAACTAGGGGACAGAAGGTTTAGATAAGATACGGTCTCTGCCCTCATGGAACTTCCAGTCTAGGAGAGGGATGTGACATACACAGATAACTTTTTTTTTTTTTAAATAAATGAGACTTGTGATTTCATCAATATAAGGCAATCCCAGAGAGGACTATTTCTCTAAAAACACAACATCTTGTCTTAGAGAGCTGCTTAGAGCAGGGCTTCTTAAATTTTTTTCCACTCGAAACCCCTTTAGCACTTCTTAAACAGTGGGTGGTGACCCCATATGGTTTCATGACCTACAGTTTAAGAAGCACCAGTTAGAGCACTGAGAGGAACTCAAGCGACTGGCTCAGGGTCATACAGATGAGAAATAACTAACACAGGCCTTAAACCCAAGAAGAGTAGCTCTCTTATCTACACACCATCCTATCCCTCGATACAGAGAACCAGAACACATATTTAAATATACAGCTCTGCATTAGAGAGAGAGAAAGCACTATATGAAGTTTGAGGGGGTAGGTAATTCCTGTAAATTGTGGGTGCAAACTGCTGTTCACCCTTCATTTTCAGAGGATCAATGACACCGCTGGATGACGTCTTGACTTGTGAACTGGATTTAAGCGCGGCAGAGTTGCACAAAGTCGTCAGCCTCACTCTTCCAGAGTCATCGAAGTCCAGTAGCAAGACAAAAGTCAGGACGACTGGTGATGGCCCAGGATGCAGTGGATGACCTTGGCGTCTTTGATGCCCGACCAAGCTCCCTTCGTAGCCATTGGAACAAACTGTTCTCATCCCCCCATTCCACAAGAGAAGTCTTCACGCGCTTGAGGAAGACACCCCCCTAACCGCTGCCTGTCGGTTACCCTCAACCTGGTTTAGCCCATCTGCGAAGATGGTTTTACCAGGGTGTGGCTGCTGTGCATGCTGCAGCTTCTTGGAGCCACAGGTGAGAGTTGGGTAAAAGTCAACACCAAAGGGCTGGGCAAGCCTCACACCAGAGGTGCTAGTCCTCCTTCGACACCTCATACACCCCGGGAGGAAATTAAATAAGCAAAGAAGCGCTCTATTAAGGGTGGGAGGAGATCTCGGGCACTGGGAATAGAAGCGAGCACGGAGCAAAAAAATTTAGACCATGTATGGTGAAAAGGCTATATAGTCCAATTTTCCTGGAATTTAGAATAGACGATAAGGAATAATATGAAGAAAGGCTAGAAAGGTTAGGGTGGCACTGGAATGAATTCCGGACAAAAGAGTAGGAAGTTTAGCCAGTTATCAAGAGGGAGACACCAAAGATTTCTGAGAAGAGAAGCTGCATGTTCAGTTCTGTGTAAAAAGAAGATTAATCTGGCAGTGATACTGGGAAAGACTTGGGGCAAGGGGAGGCAGAAAAGCGGACACGAGAAGGCCTATTTAGGAGGTTACTTCAATAATCCAGAGTAGTGATAACCAGGGCCTGTAGGAATACGGTGGTGGTGAGAAGAGAGGGGGGAAAAAAGAGATTGGTGTGGAAGTGAAAGTGGTTATCGTGAGAACCTGGTAAGTAAAAAGGTATGCGATGAGAAGGCGATCTGTTAATCTCCTGCTGTGTTCCAGGCCCTTTACAGATATGAACTCGCCAGATCTTTACAATAACCCTGAGAAGTGGTTGCTATTTTGACGCTCATTTCACAGTTGAAGAAACTAAGGCTGGGACTTGCCTAGGGTGACACAATTATTCATGCCACTGAGAGAAGCAGTCAAATCAGGTGTAACTGGTAAAAAATGATTTCTACACAGACACACACACACACAGTCCAAAAGACAGGTATAGAGTCTGGCTTTAGAGATAGCAATGATAGATTTCCCTTAGTCTATATAACTCAGTCCAAACCCCTAGAGCAGGGGGTTCTAAACCTGGGGTCCATTAATGTGTTTTTAGTTGGTTTTTTAAAAAATTATTAACCTTTCCTGATGTGTTTTGTTTTTACATCACAAGTATTTGCAGATTAATCCCACTTTGTGAGTGGTCTCTTCTAATGCAATAAAACTATTAATTAAAACTGTTAATAGTAATAGTTACAATAGTACAGTGATCTTCATCTTGAAGTGTATGTAACACTTTACATTTGGAGCACTCCTCTCCTTTTTAAAAAATTAACAGAAGCTTATTTTTCCTACCTAGTGTCCTCTACCCCATTGGGGGAAAAATTCTTATAAGTATGTAGAGTCAAGCAAAACAAACCCCTTCAATGGCTGTGTATACAGACGTACATATACATCCACACATATGTGTGTGGATGTATGTATATGCATATATACGAATGTATTATGTATGTATGTCCGCATGTCTCGTTCTGCACCCTAAATCTTTCCTGTGCCTGCATTTCAGTAACTGGTTTCCTTTGTAAATATCTATTTTATGTTAGCTACACAAAAACATTCTGAAAAGGGGTCTGTAGGCTTCACCAGATTGCCAAAGGGGTCTGTGACACACACAAAAAAGGCCAAGGACCCCTGCCCTCAACCCAGTCCATTCCCAATTAAGAATCCCACCAACGTCCAGTCTCTATTAGGACAGAAACTCCTTTTGAGCAGGCCATGTTTTTGCCTGGCACATGATAAGCACTTAATAAATGATTTCCGACTGATTGGTCAGAGCTGAACTTTCTTCTTCAGTTACTGAAGGACTGGAGTGTCATATGACTCTTTGCCATCTCTCACCCCCTAAATCTGTTGTCAAGGTGAGGTTGGGTCTGCCTTTGCACTGTGTCTGAAAAATGCCCCCTTCTCTCCTCTGACCCCAACACCACTCCAGTGCCAGCCCTCATCACCTCATGCCTGGACTACTGCAATAGCCTGCCTGACTCCCATCTCTCCTCCACTCAGCTGTCAAAATACCACGTTACCGCTTACTCAATAAACTCTAGTGGCTCTCAATCACCTCTAAGATCAAATAAAAATCCTCTGGCCTTCAAAGCCCATCCCTCACCCAGTTCTACGCTTCTTATGCCTTACACTCTGATCCAGTGACATCGGCCTCCTTCCCTTTTCTCAAACAGGGCGCTCTACCTCCTGACTCTGCCTACTAGACTCTCCTTCCTCATATCCACTCTCTGGCTTCCTCCAAGTGTCAGCTCAAATCCTACACTCCTGTCATTCTGGCGCCTTTTTTCTGGTGATTATCTTGCATATGGCTCATTTGTACACAGTTATTCCATGCTGTCTTCTCCATTGGGTTGTGATGTCCTTTAGTGCTTATCACACAGCGCCCGGCACATAGTAAACGTTTACTGACAGAGTATGAACTTTAAATCTTCTCCTGGATTAAATTCTTTTAAAAGAAAATTATCTTCCTCATTCATTTTGAATGCTTGATTATCCTAAGCTTGTCTTCTTCTCTAAATATAGAACTGTTAAGCGTCTCCAGGGGGGAGATAGGGCTTCTCACTTACCTGTAACTCATTTACATGAAAGAAAAGGCTTTAACCAAGTGCTTTCTTTAGACCAAGCCCTCTACTAAGCACTGGCATATAAAGAGAAGAGGCAGACATCAGGCCAGCCTAAGAATCTCAGATTCAAAAATTATAATACAGTAAAAAGCACAACCTGTCTAGAACCAGGAGCCTCAGGGTCAAGTCAAAATTCTAAACCTTACGAGGCCTACAACTTTGGGCAGGATTCTGAGATGAAAAGCGGAAGGGTCTAAGGAGTCATCTAATCTGAACGCCCCCTTTTACAGATGAGGAAACTGAGGCTTTAGAAAAAGTTAAAAGTCTTGCCCAAAGACAAACCGGAAATCTGAGCTAAGGCTCAAATTCGAGTCCCTTTGTTCCAAATTCAAGGTTCTTTCAGTTAGTTCATCTCTCCGAGTTTTAGTGTCCTCATCTATAAAGTGGAGACAAAAACAGTAATATTACTTACTCTCCCAGGTTTGATGTGAGGAAAAGCACCTTTCTTTTTCTTTTGTAAATAGTACTTTATTTTTTCCAATTACATGTAAAGATAAGTTTTCAACATTCATTTTTTATAATATTTTGAGTTCCAGATGTTGCTCCTTCCCTTCTTCCCGAGACAGCAAGCACTCTGATATGGGTTATACATGTGCAATCATGTTAAACATTTTTCCCAATCAGTCATGCTGGGAAAGAAGGAAAAAAAAAAGAAAAAAATTATGGGAAAATAAATGAAAACACTTTGATCTACATTCAGACTCCATAGTTCTTTTTCTAGATGTAGATAGCAAAGAAACCACTTTTCAATATACTAAAGCCATGTACAACAGTGAAGGACAATTTGCCGCTACAGACAATAGAAAATGATTCTAAATTCACAAATACCAACGTATTTCCTTGCCTTCTCTTTCTCAGTACTAACTAGTCCTTTGGCTGAATTATAATCTACATAGAGTGGTAAACGGAACAGACTCAAATAAACACTCAAGTTGGGTAAAGGTACGTAAACTCCTAAAATTGAGGTGTTTTTTTTTTCTTCCCGGTCTCTTCTAGGGACTTGTAAAAGTTTAACTGGCTTCCTGAGATTGCCCCATCACTCCCTCCCAGCAGCAGCAGAGTGTTAGGTCCAGAATGAAGAGGAGATTACGGGTGGGGAAGGGAGGACACAGAAAGCCCTTTTCACACTTGGAGGCGCACTGCACCTCTCCTTCTGTCTCAGGGTTTCACAGGGCCATGTGCATGCAGCCCAGAGACCAGGCTCATAAGGGATCAGGAAGCCAGCTCCTGGACAAAGACCACCCAGAATGTTGCTATGGTGACTCTGCCTCTGGCCCGCCCACTTGGCCATCACACCAGTTGTGGCTGACACCAATTCCTTCCTTGGATCTTTGGTTAAAGATTTTTTTTTTTTAACAGGGGGCATCAATTGATCACAAATGGTTTACACAGAGATGCTCATGGGAGCCCTTTGTAATAATCCTGTAGACAGTAGCCTCAGGACAACAAAACTTTCCCACGAGCAAACTATTCATCAGTCAACAAGCATTTATTAAGTGCCTACTGTGTGACAGGCACTGTGCTAAGCACCGAAGGTACGAGGAAAGGTAAGAGTCTCTGATCTCAAGGTGCTTGCATTCTAATGGGGGACAGCAAGATACAGACAGGATAACCAACAGAAAGAAGGCGCTAGTAATTAAAATAAAACGGGCAGCTAGGTGGCACAATGAATACAGTGCCGGGTCTGGAGTTGGGAAAACTCATCTTCATGAGCTCAAATGCAGACTCGGACATGTACTAGCTGTGTGACCTTGGGCAAGTCACTTAAATGCACTGCCTCAGTTTCCTCATCTGCAAAATGAGCCGGAGAAGGAAATGACAAACCACTCCAGTGTCTCTGCCAAGAAAACCCCAATTTGGGTCACAAAGAGTCAGACAAGACCAATTCTGGATAAACATGGAAAAAAGTCTATGACAAGTAAAGGAGACAATTAAGAGGAGTAGCCTCTACCTGAGGCACAATCTAATTCCCATAAGCCTATCTTGCACAGGATAGCTACACAGTGAATATCTTCTGACGCACAACACTCTAATCCTAGTACTGGCTCCACCGTTCGCCTTGGGCAAAGTACTTTCTAAGCCTCAATTTCCTCCTCCATAAAATAGAGATAATATTTATTGCTATCTATTTCATTATGTTGTTGTAAAGACAGTCACAGGTAAACCTTAATGTACAATATAAATATAATTAACTTTTCAGGAAGTTCCTTATTTAAGCAACCTGGAGGAAGAAAGGAAGAAAAGAAATGAGCATTTATTAAGCACCTACTATGTGCCAGGAACCATGTGAAAGCGCTTTATAAAATTTTGTTTCATTAGATCTTTACAACAACCCTGGAAGGTAGACGCTATTATGGACCATATTTTATAATTGAGGATACTTTGGCAAACAGAGGTTAAGCGGATTGTCCAGTATCACACAGTACCTCAGGTTAGATTTGAATTCGGGTCTTCCAGGCCCTACTGTATCACCTGGCTGCCTCGAGGGAGAGGATAATTCTTTCCGTTTTATTACTAGGATTTCCCCTGCATCCAAATTCAAAGGTCACAAAATCAGAGTTTAGAAACTGGTGGACGTGCCTCAGTGACCATCTAGTCCAACCCATGAAGCAAAAGGATTATCACATATAACTAACCTAATAAAGGGTCGTCTAGCCTCTGCTTGAAAACCTACCTAGGAAACGGAATCCCCACCAACCTTTGCGACAACCCATTCTACTTTGGGACCCTCCAACCGGGCCCCAGTGGGGAATCTCTAATTGTTAGGCCTCCCTCGTCAGAACCCATTGGGAAGACTGGGTGATGACAAGACTGGCTGAGCTAGGGCGGGACACAGATGATTCTCTGGCCTTCTAATCTGGACCCTCCCCAGGACCCATCTAAGACTGCTAGGCAATAGGAAGCTGCCCCCCCCCACCCCCGCCCGGGTCCTGGATGAGATAAGAGGAGTCACAACAACACTATTCTTTCTGAAGGGACAGCGGACCACTTTTAGGCCTTCCTCGCTATCAGCCCTGCAGCTAAGCTTTCTTTGATGTGCTGTGTAACCCAGCAAGCTCCACGATAGTAGAGACAAGCTTGCTTTTTTTTTTCCTGTGTATCTCCAATCTTAGCACGATGTCCGGCACAACATAAATGCTTACTAAGAGACTGAAAGGTTTAGAGTATGGGCCCTAAAATGGACTGTGGGTCTGTCACTTGAGGATTAGCTTAGCTAAACGAGAGAATCTCACCACTAGATGGCTGCAGGGCGATGCATTTTTGGCCACAGTAACTCACAAAGGTCACTTTCTTGGGAGAGTTAGGGAGAGACGATGACCTATACTAATGAGTCGAGAACCAACGCAAAATCATGAATCCACCAACAGAATAAGACATGTGCTGGGCATTGCAGAAGACATCTCTTTCCTTAAGTGCCTTACACTCTCATTCAAGGAGAGTAGAAAAAGGCATACAAATAACTATGATAAAGGAAGACAGGACCAGAAGGGGGATGTCCAGGCAAAGGACCATTAGAAATTTGGGGAGGGATGGCTCACTTTGAACTTGGGGGCCAGGGAAGGCTTCCTGGAGGAGGTGACGCCTGAGAGCTTGGCTAGAAGGAAGAAAGAAATTTCAATGGGAAGAGACGGTGGGAATCCATTCAAGGGATGGAGGGAGGGGGAAAGAAGAGGGAAGGAGGAGGCTGATAGAAATGGGTAGAACAGACGATGGAGTATGGTCCAGTTTAGAATGCAACCTATGTGATAGAGAGCGTCATGAGAAGGCTGCTAATGTGGGTTAGGACTGGACTGTAGAGGGTTTTGCTTGCCAGGATTATTTTGTAGAAAATGACTCTTTAAAGCAAAGAAGAGACACAGCGAGAGCCATGCTTGGGAAAGATTTCTCAGGCTAGACTATAAAATTGCAGTGGAAAGAGAACTGGAGGTAGTCAGGTCGACTGAGTGCTGGCTCTGGAGGCCGGACAACCAGAGTCTCAATCCTGCCTCAGACATGCACCATCACCCATCCTCAGTTTCCTCATCTGTAAAATGGGGTTAATAATAGGGCCTCCCCCACTCGGGGTTGTTGCAAGACAAGATAGCAGATATAATGTGATTTTACAAGCATTAAAGCACTCTATAAATGCTAACTAGTGTAACCGTCATTGCTTTACTAGCTGGGGTGGTGTGAGTGGCAGAGAGTAAATCAGTAATAAAGAACATGAGAAAACAGAGAAGAGAAAGGTCCTATTATCTGCACATTATCCAGATCTGTGTCTGAGCGCTTCCATCTCAGAGGGGGCGAGGGTTCTATTTCCTGCTCCCTGGGAAAGTTCACAGAACCCAAGATGACAAGAAATGCAGTGGAGAGGGAGAGATGAAATCGGGAGAGGTGGAGGAAGGAGGAAGGCGAGAGAGGACATCTCATCATCCTGGGAAGAAGTCGGCCGATGCACATGATCATGTCCAGAGCTTTTAGAGCGACTAAAGGCTTACAAGGTACGTGACGCACGGATCTCATCTGAGCCACAGAGTAGCCCTGCTGGGAGTAAGATTACTATTATCCCAGAGGAAATTAAGGGTTGGAGGTGAAGTAAGTGACTCAAGGGTCAGCGTGCAGGACACGATGGTCAGGAGGCCTATTCCTGGAGTCAGAAAGACCCTAGTTCAAATTCTGCCTCAGACATACATGGACTAGAGTGAGTGGTTTCATCTGTCCCAGTCTCAGTTTCTTTGTCTATAAAATGGGGATAATGATGACGCCTACCTTGACAGCGTTGCTGTGGGGATCAAAGAATCCTAACCATCTGTAAACCTTCCAACTACTATGAATGTTAGCTGCAATAATTAAATTTTAAAGACTCCTCCAAAGTCGCATAAGTGAGAGAGCTGAGACTTAAATGCAGATCTTTAGGTTCTAACTTTTTTTTGGGTGGGGAGGGGATGGTAGTTCAATGCAGTCTGTAGACTTTCTTCCCTGTGGCAGGGGTAAGGGAAGAAATATGAGGCAAGAAAATAATGACTAATAAGACAGGGGTGGAAGGGTGAGGTGGGGTTCAGTTCCTGTGTGCCAGCTACTAGACTGTGATTGATTAGAAGAAGACATGCTAATTATTAACTTTTCTGAGCATTAGAGGCTCCTGCCAGCATTGGGGAGATTGGGGCACGGTATAAGGAACTGGCCTTAAGCCAAAGGAAAATCAGCCAGGGTTCCATCTCTGGCACACGTCCTGGGAGTTGTCAACCCCTCTCATTCTTATTTCTAACTTGAGAGGGCCTGACTTTATTTCCCATTGGGTCCAAGAGGAGCAACGGTGTTACAGATGGTTTGAAATATAGAGGTATTCGGCAAACACTTACCAGGCGTGTACCAAGTGTGAGGCACCAAATATTGTGAAGAATGGCCAAGGTATCACGGACATGCTTCCTGTCCTCGAGGAGTTTATAATTATCTTCAAAAGATCAAACACGATTACCTTAAAGCACTACATACATGCTAGCTATATGAAAAGGGTGTGCTCTCCAACACTCGTACAGCATCGGAGGGTGTTTGTTGGTGTTGAGTCATCTCAGTCACATCTGACTCTCAGGGACCCCGTTTGGGGTTTTCTTGGCAAAGATACTGGAGGGGTTTGCCATTTCCTCCTCCAACTGAGGAGGATGAGGAAACTGAGGCAAACAGGGCTAAGGGACTTGCCCAGGGTCACACAGTTAGTAAGGGTCCGAGCCTAGATTTGAATTCAGAAAGATAAGTCTTCCAGACTCTAGGCCCTGCGCTCCATTTACTGCACCACCTAGCTGCCCTATTTGAGGGTTCACAAAGCACTTTATGCATATCATTTCATTTGATGAAAGACAGCAAACACCCAACGAGCGAGTGACTGAGACAGGCATCCAGGGGGAAAGAAGGGTGACTTCAGAGAATCACAGAAGCTCAAGGTCTGAAGACGTCAAACAGCCCAGCACGAACCCAGAGGACGCCACTCAACAACCTCTCCAACAAACAGAACGCTCATGAAAATTCCATCTGAAGACCTCCAGCTAACTGGGAACTCAATACCTCCCAAGACCACTCATTCCACTTCCGGAACAACTCTGAACTGTTCTCAAGCTGTCCCTAAGTCATGCTAAAACCTGCCTCCACAATTGCCACAATTCCGATTTCCAACACTTCTCTCTGGAGTCAAACAGAACAAGACGGATCCCAATTCCTCTCGCATCTTCAAACTCTTAACAACATGTAGCGCCTGCTATGTGTCAGGCTCTGTGCTGAGCACTTTACAATCGTGATCGCACTCGATCCTCACCAACGATCCTGGGAGGTGGACGCTATCACTGTCCCCATTTCACAGATGCGGAAACCGAGGCAAACGGGTTAATATGTGACCTTCCCAAGGTTACACAGCTACTAACGTCTGAGTCTGAGTTTGAACTTAGGTCTGACTCCATGCCCAGTGCTCTGTCACTACATGCATACATACATGCATACATGTATGTATGTATATACGTATATGCCTATCACAAACATGACTGCTATGTTTACATCCCCGTCTTCCCCTTGTGCCTCCAGTTAAATCTTCTCTTCTCCAAACTAATCAACCTTATCTATTTCCTCCGGCCAGTCCTCATGGGGCTTGGTTTCTAGTGCCCCGCTTCTGAGTGAAATCCAGGTCCTCAATGTCTTTACTAAAATGTGATGCCCGGAACCTAAAAGAATGTTTTAATTGGGGCGGGGGGGGAGGGGTCAGAGATGGTTTCCAATCAAAACTAGCTGTGTGATCATGGACAAATTCTACGAATCCAATTCCTCATCTGTAAAATGGGCACGATAATAGTACTAGAAAGACCTATCTCACAGGGCAGGTGTAAGGCTCACATGAAATAACCTATTTGAAGTGCTCTACAAACCTTAAAGCCTTATATAAAAGGCAACTATTATTATTTTAAGAAGCAAAGAGCTGAACTTGGGATTGGGAGAGACCCGCGCTCGAATTCTGACTCAGACATTCATTAGCTGTGTGAACACGGGCCATTCACTTCACTTAATAATAAGATAATTCGTGAGACTAATAACTTATTTCACTTAATAATAATTCATTTAACTTAATAAGATAATGTGGGTAAATTCATTTCATATACTATAATCATGAGAATGACAACTCGTTTCTCTTAATAGTAAGATAATTACATAACAAAATAACCAAAAATAATTCATTTCACTTAAGATAACAAGAATAACAATTCACTTAATAATTATAACTACTAACACCTATACCTCATAGAACCCTATGGCTTTGGAGGACTGAATGAGACAGGTATCTAAAAGGGCTTTGTAAACCTTATTCTTAGCAAAGCCAGCTTTCCCTACCAGCACAGAAGGTGATGCTGGAGTGGGTAGCTAGCTCTCTGAGGCAGATCCTCCCTTTTCCCAAACCTCTCCAGGTCCCAAACGAAGTCCACCTCCCCTCGGGGCTTTCTCACCTCTCCCCCAGCTCCTTGTGTTCCACTTCCAGATTCTTGTGCAGGGTCTTCAGGCAGCTGTGCTGGTGTATGAGCATTTCATACTCCGAGGACTGCCGCTCATGCAGGGAGCTCAGGTGCTCGTGGTCCTGAAGCAGCGATTCATAGGCCGTCATCATCTGCTCCTTTTGCTTCAGCAGGTTCTCATTCTCGTTCTCCTTCATCATCTGCTGGTTTTGGAGCAAAGTGTACTGGGCCGTGAGGGAAGAATTCTGAGAGCTCAAGGTTGAGTTTTCCACCTTCAGAGAAAGAAAAAACATGGCATCTTGCTCTCAGATGAGCTGGAGACGATGTTGGATGGCAGGATCATCAATTCACACACACTGAAATGGACGTAACACAATAGCCAGACTCCCTAATCCCTTTAGTTGGGAGTGAGGGGCACTAAATCCTGGTCCTAACAAGGTGTTTCTCCAAGAAAACCTTGGCAGGTAGTAACTTTTCCTAGTTCTGACCTAGGGAAGGACCAATCAGAACAGTCTGATCCCTCTTCCACAAGACAATCTTTCATATATTTGAAGAGAACGTTCGTGGCCCCGCCCACCCAATATAGTCTCTTTTGTATGCTAAAAATCCTCAGTTCCTTCAAATCACCCTCCTATCACCTCGATTTGAAGCTCTTCATTATAAGGCTATTTCTTTCAGCTTAGCAAACGTCCTCTTAAATTTGCAGGCTAGAATACGATATCTCAGACATGTTCTGGTCCTAAGAAATTATATCAAGACTATCAGCATGGTGAGAATGGTTTTGGAGAAAGAGGACGTGGGTTCAATTCCTCATTCTTGCGAAAGCCTGTGTGACCCCAGACAAGTAATTTAATCTCCCTAAGACTCAGTTTCCTCATCTGTAAAAGGAGAGGGTTGGACTGAATGGCCAGATCTCTAGCCCTAGATCTACAACCTTATAACAACCTAAGAGGCATTAGCTTTTTTGGGCTGCTATCGCCCTAATGACACGTCAAGTTTAGAGTCAAATAAAATCCTCAGATTTTTTTTTCTATTCAACTTTTTAAATTCAATTTTTCTAGTCGATGCTTCTCATCTTGTGCCTGTGAAGTTGGCTTTTTGAACCCAACAGCGAGACTGCATGTTCATCCTCATTATATTGAATTTTACTGGATCTGGCATACTGTTTCGGCCTGTCAATATTTGTTGGCATCCTGCCTTTGTGTGTGTGTGTGTGTGTGTGTGTGTGTGTGTGTGTGTGTGTGTGTGTGTGTGTGTGTGTGTGTGTAGAGAGATGATAATAGATATCACTCCTAACTTTTGTGTGACCTGAAAATCAGAAAGGCACGGCTGGCATCCATGCCTTTATAGAAGACACCAATAAAAACATTCAACAGCAGGTTCAAAGGCAGATCTGTGGGGTACTCCACGGGCAACCTCCTCCCCAGCCGATACTGATCTAACAGTAACAAACTTCTCTTTTATTCTGGCCACTCTACTAGTCCCAGAACTGGAAGGCATCTGGGAGAGCACAAGATTTATTGGAAAGAGAAAGGCCCTAGGAATCATCTAAGTCACTGAGAACCCATCCAAGGGCTCAGAGAGGTCAAAAATATTTTCATAATAATACTAAAATGTTTTAATTTCTAATACAGTAAATATCAGCGGTGGCAGCTAGGTGGCACCAGGCATTGGGCCTGAAAGATTCATCTTCCCGAGTTCCAATCTGACCTCAGATATTTACCAGCTGTGTGACCCTGGGCAAGTCATTTAACCCTGTTGGCCTCAGTTTCCTCATCTGTAAAATGAGCTGGAGAAGGAAACAGCAAACTGCTCCAGTGTCTTTGCCAAGAAAACCCCAAATGGGGTCAGGAAGAGTGGGAATGACCGAAAAATGATGAAATAACATCATCAAACACTAATAGATATACCCTGTATAGACAAAAGTAATTGGTGGGAAGGGGGTTTCAATAATTTGAAAAGGGTCATGAATTTTGACAGTCAAAGAAGGTCATCAATTTTGAAGATGTGAAGAGGGTCATGAGACCAAAAAGTCTGATAATCAGTGATAGTATCTTTATTTTATAGGTGAGGCCCAAGCGAAGGCCAGAGAGGTTAAGGGACTTGATTCAAGGTCACACAGGTAGGTAGGAGAATTCAGACTAGAACTCGAGGCTCTTCATTCCTAGTTCAAGAGACTTTTTACCTTCCTATGCAACCTCCATCTAAAAATGATGATAGTGAGAGCTAACACTTATAAAGTGCCTATTATGTGCTAGACACAGCTAGGTGCTTTACAAATATTATCTCATTTGATCCTTACAACAACACTGGCAGGCAGGTGCTATTATCATCACCCCCATTTTACAGGTCAGGAAACTGAAGAAGAGAGAAGTTGAGTGACTTGCCCAAGGTCACACTGTAGGTGTCTGAAGCCAGATCTGAGCTCAGATCGTCCTGACTCCATGCTCAGCACTCTATCCACTGCACCGCACCACCAACCGTCTCAGTGTCCTGCCGTCCGCCCGTCATAACTGGCCTTCTGACGCTGACTTTTGAGTGAATAACCAAAGGCTCTGGGCCACTGACCTGCAGCTGTGCTGTCTGCGTCTGCAGAACCGTGTTGTGCTCCTGGAGGAAGGCGCTTTGCTTCTGAAGCGTCAAGACCTGGTTACTGAAGGCCGTGTTCTGTGTCTCCAAATGCTTGAGCTGCTCCGTGAGCAGCTGTTTCTCGGCATGAAGGGCGGCATTCTACAGCAGAGACACAAACCCCACGTTAATGTGATTATTAGAGAACAGAGCCCGACGAGAAAGGCCAACTGACCACGAGTGTCCTCTGAATAACAGAGCTCCAGCAACAGACACTCTTAGGTCCTAAGGCAAACTGAAGAGGCCATGTCAGGAGGCTGCTGCAGGCTTCTCTCTGGAACTCCTGCAACTCATGGTATAACAGACGGGAAGGAGAGGAAGGAGGAAGAAGAGGAGGAGGAGGAAAATAAAGTAGTATTAAAATTAACTTCCAGGAGGGAAAACCAGCTCAGAAGTGCTAATTTTGTACTTCTGGTGTGTTGAGAAGCAGCATTGAAATCTCTGCCAGGCCCTTGGATTGAATGTCCAGTGAAAGGCAGAAGAGGGACTAGAAAGTCCATCATGGGAATGAAGAAAGGAAATTGCATCTAGGGAACAGAGCAGAGCAGCCACTGGGGAAAGGAATCGGGTTTTAAGTCCAGAAAGACTTACATTCCTTTCCAACTCGATGGCTCTGTCCTTGACTTTCAATAACTCCATTGTGGCTTCGCGGTGGCTGGGCTCCCAGTTGTCTTTGACCTGGTGGTTGAGGGCTACTTTCCCCACTGGGTGTTTACAAGAGTTCGGCAGCTGTTTCCCTTCTTCCTGGCTCTGCGTGAGGACTTCATACTCTTTCTTCATCTGGAGGGTTCACAAGCAAAAATCAGACTTTAGAAAGGAGTATTCAGGGAAATATGTTTTTCATGACTGCACATGTATGACTTTGATCAAACTGCTGTTGATGACATGGGAGGGGAGGGAGGATGAGAGAGAATTTGGAACTCAAAACTGTAAAAAAAAAAAAAAAAAGTTTAAAAAATGTTTCACATGTAATTGAAAAAATATAATTTAAAAAAAAGGAAAGAAGTATGGCTAAATCCAAGCAAAATGTAGGGGCTGGGGGTAATCACCCTACCCAGTGGGGATTTTTGAGGCCCAGTTAAGTAAAAGAGATGTTCTGTATCCAACCCCTTGGGAAGAATGTGGGAAACACTCAATGATCAAGAGCTCAAGAATTACCAAGCTTTTAATTCCCCCTCCGCCCCCGCCCCCACAAAGTATACAACTTAGAGAAGATGGGATATGGAGATCAGGACTGAGAGCTGATGGGGTGAGACTATGGGTGTGCACTCATGCATCTGAAGGCAGCTAGGGAGCGTGGTAGATACAGTGCCAGGTCTGGAGTCAGGAAGGCTGGAGATCAAATCCAGCCCCAGACACTTAGCTGTGTGACCCTGGGCGAGTCACTTCACCCTGTTTGCCTCAGTTTCCTCATCTGTAAAATGAACTGGAAAGGGAAATGGCAAACCACTCCAGTATCTCTGCCAAGAAAACCCCAAATGGGGTCCCTGAGAGTCACACACAACTGAGTAACAAGAAATCCTTCACCTCTGCATTCAGAGCACGGGCCTCACCATTTTTAGTTCATTTTGTAGTTGATGATTTAAATTAACCGTCCCCTCCATCTGGGCCTGTAAGAATACAATCTTATCTTCTTTCATGGCTAGCGTTGTTCTGAGAGCTGATTCATTTCTGTTCTCCAGTAGTGTGTATTTTCTGAAATCAGAGCATACGGCAGCGTTACATCCTGCCTCAGTCAAATTTATAAAGTGAGCTCAATGGGAAAATTTCCCTCTTGGTCCTTCCTCGTCCGCTCTCCCGCCACCTCAGCCCCGAGTCTCACAATTCCCTTGGCTTCCTTCCTCCCACTGGCCAGGCTTCCTTGCCTATAGTGCACTACCTGGTACATGTGAAACAAAAGAAGGTCCAAAACTCACGCTGCAGAGCCTCCTAAGCTGATGTCAGGTAGCTGTGTACTGGCGATTCAGATGTCGCCTTAGACAACGATTAACGGCATAAGCCCGGACAAAGCATTGAACCTCTAAGGGCCTCGATTCCCCCAGCTGTGAAATGGAGGGCATGGACTTCATATTCTGAGGTCCCTTCCCGGCTCCACATGTGTGACCCTATTTAAGTGTGACTACTCACTTGATTACAATTCTCATTATCATCACAATTCTAATCTCTTTGGGGGTCATTTTCCTCATCTGTAAAAACAGCTGGCCCCAGGACAGAGTCCTGGACTTGGAGTCAGGAAGACCCGAGTTCAAATCATAGTGTGCAAACCTGAGCAAATCACATAAATTCTCTGGGACAAAAATTCCTTATCTATAAGTAGGGATGGAAGAAAACAAGCATTTATGAGAAGCTTGTTCTAGGTACCGCGCTGAATAAATTCTCTCGTTTAATCCTCACGACCTTAGAGTTTTTATGTATTGTGTATAATATATATTTTATGCGTTATTTTATTATAATAACTAACATTTATGTAGCACTTACTACGTGCCAGTCACCCGCGAGTCACGCCGCCACTCCCCCATATCCTGGTCCTCTTCGAGAACCAAGGACAAACACAACAACTACGTGCCAGATGCGCCGCTAAACGCTTACTCATTTGATGCTCACGACAATAACGGCTGGCACTTACAGAGCACTAAATCATGCGCTCGGGACTTCATCACTATCACATCATTTGAACCCCACCACAACCACGGGAAGGAGATGTGAGTGCTTATCATGCTTTATAGTCAAGGCAACTGAGGAGGACAGAGATTAAGTAACCCATCCAGGGTCACACAGCAAATAAACATCTGAAGCTAGATATGAACTCGGGTCTTCCTGTGAATTCGGGGCTCTATCCACCGCCATACCTAGCTGCTCTGAGGTCCCTCCGCAGCTCTAGACCTATGGATTCTATGCCCAGGTTTATAATTCTAGCCCAATTATAATTCTTGATACGCCCGAGACATCGAGCCTCCTTTCAAGCAAGATTATTCTGACAGTTGGCGTGGCGGGATGGCCAAGTTGTAAAACTGTCACACCAACAATTAGGTAGAGATTTTAACGGCCGTTTAAAATTCCAGGCTATTTATTACTGGGCTCGCTTGGAAGGCCCCCGAGGTAGGAGGCTCTGTTTATATGAAACAGGCTCCCGGAGCCCTCTGACCTCGCTAGTCAAGCATCCCAAAAACCAGAGCGCCTTGAGGTTTACAAAGCACCAAACCCACAGCAAACCGGTGAGGAGAGCCATATTTGTTTGTGTTTTCTGTTTTTTTTTTTTAAACATGCGCTCTAAAAATCAAAACACAAGGAAAACAAACATGCTGGGTGAACTCTGTGCAACAGATATATTAAGCCTCAGACTAAACAGCGGAGGAAGCCACTATGGGAGTTGATTTCCTCACTTGTCATCATTGCTGTTATCATCATCCAGCAGGAGGCCTTTGTTCAGTCCAGCTTTTTCCAATTCTTGGCTCAGCTTGTCTCGCTCACTGGACAATTGCTGGCTCTTCAGTTTCTCAAGGACCAGGTCCTGCAATAACAATATTTGCATCGTTAACCGAGTGATGGAAGAAACAAAGACGGGAGATTCACACGTTAATCCACTGTAGTTCTAACACACACACACACACGTGCACGCACACATATGCACATGCCAATTTCTCAAATTGAGATGGATTTGGCTCTTCTATTCTGCCTTGACAGATAAAATACAGGCAGTAATACTGCCCCATATCCCCCCCAATCCCCTCCCCCAATCATGGCCAAGAAGAGGGTTTTCCCCTTTTGATGCTGTGTCAACAATTTTGACTTAAGCTAAGGCAGAACTTCCTAACAGTCAGAGCTGCACAAAAAGGAACAATGGACTTGGGGAGGTCACCCTTCACTGGCATTCTTGTAGCAGAGATGAGTGATTACTTACTGAGGTCAACAGAAAGGGGGTTTGAACTTGAACTTCTAAGTTCTTGGACTTCTGTTCAAGTCCGTATAAACTAGATGACCTGAGGTCCCTTTCAGCTCAAATCTATGGTGCTAATAACTTGATAATATTTACTATATTGTAAGCTCCTTGAGGGGAAGCATTCTATCTAATTCATCCTATGACACTGTCGTTATCGCTACTGTTCAGTCATATTCAACTCTTCACAGCCCTGTTCGGGTTTCTTTGTTTTTGGAAAAGACGTTGGAGTGGTTTGTAATTTCCTTCTCCAGCTCATTTGACGGATGAAGAAACGGAGGCAAACAGGGTTAAATGACTTACCCAGGGTCACACAGCTAGTCAGTGTCCAAGTCTGGATTTGAACTCAGGAAGAAGAGTCTTCCTGACTCCAAGTCTAGCGCTCTATACACCTAGCTGCCCCACTGACACACGGTATACACCTAACAGATAGACTCTGGAGGAGTAAACAGATTTTGTTGACCTCGTTCAGTAAATGCCACATTTACGTTATTTCATCCAAATTATTAATAACGTGAAGAATGATTGCTTTTATTTCTCTATGTAAATCTTATAAAGGCTGTGGTACAACATCTCCGTGGTAGAGATGATTAGGTAAGGATCGTTATCTCTGAAGCTCAGAGCTAACGTGAGCTGGCAACAGCCACACAAGTAGAAACTTTAACAACTGGGGCTCAAACCTGGTTCTCTGAGTCCAAATCTGGTGCTTTCCCCTCATCATGGAGCAACAGGTACCTACAGAAGGCCGCACATTCAGCCAGGCATGGGGGAAATACGAAGTGTAGACAGAAGCTCTGCCCGCAGCATGGAGCTTGCCACCTGATGTCTCATACCATGAGGTCTACTTTTATGTATCTCTTTGCTGATCAGCTCATAAAGATTTGATGCTAATCCTTCCAGCCATAAATCTATAAGCCTGGTTGGCTTTTAGTTTTCAAAACGAGGCGTCAAAATTATGATTCTAAGCTTACAGGCTCCAAACTATATCATCTCCTGAATACGCAAATGGTCGCAAGAGCATCAAGTGACCTAAAAGGCTAAATGAAGTTTTAATTGCATCACCCCAGACTAAAATGGCAGCGGAGAGTGGAGCGCGGCCCCTGAGATTTCTGCCACGTGCTAGCAGAGCCTTTAAAACATTCCGACGTCTCCCCTACAGAAGTGCATCCCCGAAAGATGAGAGAGGAATAAAAGGGCGACTCTCGCCGGTGCGTCAGCTCACCTCTCTCAGCGTTGTGAGGGTTCTCATGTGAATGGCGACCTGCTTGGTGAGATCCTTATTGTCCTTCTCTAGCTCTTTGAGCTTGCTGGAAGAGTCCTTAAACCGCGCAATTTCTTTCTCTAGTGTTTTGTTTTCTTTCTCGACGGCCGCTAATTTCATGACGTTATCATCCAAAATGGCGTCCTTGAGTTCCACCTGTTGCCACAACCGCTTGGTCTCCTTGTCCAGCATCTTCTTATCTTTCTCTAACTGGGACACCTCCTGCTCGAGAGCCTTCTTATCCTTTTCAGACCGTTCCAGCTGCTTGTTGGCAACCCTCAGCTCTTCCAGATTGAGATGCAAGGTCTGGTTCTGCGTCTCTACCTCCTCCAGCTCCTTCTCCAGCTCCTGAGTCTTCCTGGCGCTGGACTCCAGAATCTGCTGGAGCCTCAGGTTCTCGGCATTCAGGCCCTGGTAACTGAGCTCCAGCCTCTCGGACTTCTTGCTCAGGGCCTTCAACAGCTCTATGGTCTTCTGGAGTTCTTCCTTCTCCTTCTCCAGCTCCTTGTTCTCCATCTCGATCTGGGCCATCTTGGCGCTCGTGAACCTCATCGTCTCGAGCATCTTCCGCAGCTCCGAGTTCTCTTCGTCCAGCTGCTTGTTGTCGCGCTCCAGGCCCTCGAGCCGGACAGAGACGTTCTGTAAGGTGTCCAGAGACTTCCTCAGCTTCCTGTTCTCCAGCTCCAGACCGCCATTTTCATTCTCCAGGGCTTCGACTTTCTCCGTGACTGTTTTCATGGAGACCGTTTTCTGAGCCAACTTTTCATTCTCCCTCTGTAGCCGGTGAAGCTCCTTCTCTGCGGTCTCCGCCCGTTCTACCTTCTCCTTGATGTGTTCAAAGTCCTTGTGCAGCTGCTTCTTCTCAAACTCCATCTTGTTGAGTTTGCTGCTCATCTCTGTAATGGTTTCGTGCAGAGATTTGTTTTCTCTTTCGATGTCTTTAACACGAGCCTCGTTGCTCACCTGGGACCTTTCTCTTAAGGACCAAACCAGCTGATTGAGGTGGTCTTTTTCTTGTTCCAGGTCCTTTATCTATAGAAAAACGCAACCCAAAATTAAAGGGATAATCCAAGAGAAATTAACTGATAGGTAGCACTTACACAGATCTTTTAGGTTCCCAAGATACCTTACACATATTATCTCACTTGGGCCTCACGTTAATCCCTTGGAGGTAGGCAATATTATTCTCCACATTTTGAAAATGAGGTGACTGAGGAAAAAGGGGTTAAGTGACTTATTGAGGGTCTTCTACCTAGTAAATGTTTGAGACTGAATTTGAACTCGGATCTTCCTCACTCCAGGTCCCTGCTGCACCATCTAGCCGTCTCAGGTTAAAGAGGATCACAGATCACGGGGCTAGAAAGGATCTCAAATGCTATCTAGCCTATCTCTCTCTCTCACTTTACAAATGAGGAAACTGAGACCCAGGGTAAGTGATCTGCCCAAGGTTATATGGGAACAGTTAATAGCAAAAGTATGATTTGAACTCAAATTAAGTTAAACTGAATGGCTTAGAATTTGGTAGTGATGAGGCCATTATAATTACCAAACACCCAGACTGAACTCTAGCTTCCTCTTTAAGACAAGAGGAGATCTTAACCTGGGGTTTGTGAAGCTCTTCTTTTTTACTTTGTTATGACTATATGAATATCATTGGTTTCCTTTGCCAATCAACATTAAATAAGCACCCACGTGCTAAGCACTGGTCACTTATTTTGCCCTGTAGGATTACTTTGTAACCCAATGGGTTTTATTTTATGTAATTAAAAACATGATTGGGGCAGCTAGGTGGCACCAGCCCTAGAATCAGGAGGACCGGAGTTCAAATCTGGCCTCAGACACGTAGTAGCTGTGTGACTCTGGGCAAGTCACTTAACCCTGACTGCCTGGGAGGGAAAAAAAAGATCATTTTGAGCAGGAGTCCATAGGTTTCACCAAACAACCTTCCCCAAAGGGGTCTGGGACATATGAAAAAGTTAAGATCCTCTGCAATAAGGTAATATACTTAAAGACAGGTAAACTAAGAAAATTATGGTGGCACAGTGGATAAAGCAATGGACCTGAAATAAGAAGACCTGTGTTTGAATCCAGCCTTCGACATTTTAACTAGCTTTGGGACTCTGAGCAAACTGCTTAACCTTCATCTGCCTCAGTTTCCTCAAATGTAAAATGTGGATAATAGCAACTATCTCTTAGTTAAATGGAGAATATTTGTAAAGCACTTTGCAAATATTAAATCATTATGTGAATGCAGCCGACGACAATGATATAATGCGTTAACAGTTGAGAAAAGGGTCCCCCCTTTAGAGCCCCAGTAAATAATCCAGAAGAGGGCTCAAATTTCCCATTGGCTTTTGTAAAGCCACAGGTGAAAATACATGGCATTAACACAGGGCAAAGGGAAAGCGGCTGACTTGAGGTCAGATACAAGGACCGTACCTGTCTGTCTTTATCCGCCTTCTGCGTCTCCATGTCGCCCTGAAGCTGCTCCTTCTCTCTGATCAGCTCCTCACTGAGGGTCTCCAGATCCTGGTTGCTCTGTTTTTCTCTTTCAAGCTGACTTTGTAACTTTTCAATCTACAGCAAGGCAAAAAGGCAATCAAAAAGGAAAAAAGAGGAGTCATTACTAAAAATGTAACAGCCCGTCAGAAACCTGACCAATCATCCTTTCCAGATCAATACCACAGCAATGATGCTTCCTACTGAGACCAAGGGGCAGCCAAGTATTGCATTGGATAATGCCATACCTAGAGACAGGAAGACTCATCTTCCTGAGTCAAATCCTGCCTCACACACTTACTACCTGTGTGACTCTGGGCAAGTCAGTTAACCCCATTTGCCTCAGTTTCCCCATCTGTAAAATGAGCTGGAGAAGAAAATGGCAAAGCACTCCGGTATCTTTGCCAAGAAAACCCCAAATGGGGTCATGAAGAGGAGGACGAGGCTGAAAATGACTGAATAACAAGACCACACTCTGAACCCCATGAATATTTCCCAGAAGTTAGGTGGCACAGATGATAAAGGGCTGGGCCACGAGTCAGGAAGACCCGACTTCAAAGCTTGCCCCAGACACTTCCCATCTACGTGATTCTGGCTGAATCACTTAACTTCTGTCTGGCTCAGTTTCCTCAACTGTAAAATTGAGGCCACCATAGCACTACCTCCCACAGCTATTGTGAGGATCAAATGTGACATTTGTAAAGCACTAAGCACGAAATAAACGCTTATTCTCTTCCTGCCCACGGAGATTGTATTTATAATTATCATATTACTATCATCTTATTCTTCCGTATCATCATCAAATTACTGTGGACGTTTATGTAAAAATGCAGATGCAGAAATCTCTTTAGATATATCATCGTGTCCTACCCTTACAGCAGCCTGTCAGGTCGTCAGGGAAGGTGCTGCCGGCCACAGGACCCTGGGTGAGTCACTTACCCATACCCTTAGCCTCAGTTTTGTCATCTGCAAAATGGGGTGTGTAAAGATCAAATGAGAAAATACATGTAAAGCACTACACAAACCTTTAAAAGCTGGTGCAGGCTCAGAGAAATGGCATGATGGAAAGGATCGTATAGCAGCTAATAGATTCTAGGCGACTGTCATCTAAGTCTCCTATCGATCCATTATTTCTTTCAGGGACAATGGCCTTTGAACTAAAGTCTCAATTCTTCACGCCTCTTTTACGTTACTTTAAAGGGTCTATTTCTGTCCAATATGAAGAAAGAACTTTCTAACAATGAGAGATATAAAAGAAGGCTTGATTCCTCCTTAGGAGTTTCTAATGTTCATTCTTCCTTCGACAGTGAGCTCCCCCACAAATGAGGTATTTAAGAAGAGAGAGGACAGCTATTTGTGAAGCAAACACAATGGGGTACTACAGATAAGGAGGTAACATGGTAGGGAAGGTGCCTGATACCTCCTGAATTAGGGGCAATTCGGTTCTCTCATCCATAAAATCAGAAAGTTGGATCTGACCTCTGACATTCCTTCTTGCACTAGAAGGAGGATCTCGAGAACCTCTGAGGACCTCTCCAACTCAAAGACTCTAGGAATTTTGAGTCTTGGAATCTAGAACCGCACATAGCACTCTAATAAGTAGACTACATGCATTCCCTAAGTCCCTGTGTGTGTGGCTAGACCACTCCTGTCAATGTCTCCCAGGGATCCCCAACCTTAATTCAGATGCCACAAAAGGAAACTAAGCTAGGCTAGGCCCTTCTCACTGTAAAACTGGCTATTACTATTAATTATGCCCATTTCAGGAGAGGGCATTTTTAAACTGGACCACATCCAAGGGAGGGCAATGAGGATGATAAGGAGACTGGAAACCATGCCACACAAGGACTGCCTGATGAATCCTGGAATGTTTATAACCTTGAAGAAGGGAAGACCTGAGGAGTGGGGGGTGAGGCGGAAAGGAAGGTGGGAAATACTATTTTTATTTAAAAGTAGACTAAACTAGAAATTCTCAACCAGGGTACATGAAATTGGTTTTTTAAAAATATTTTTATAACTATTTCAATATAGCCAATTTCTTTGGCAATCCTAAGTATTTTATTTTATATATTTACAAACATTCTGAGAAGGTCCACAATTTTCACCATGTTGTCGAAAGTGTTTGACACACACACACACACACACACAAAATCCGTTAAGAACCTATAGCTATATAGGTTTATTCTGCATAGCCATAGAGGGAAGAATTGAAAGCAATGGATGGAAGTTTCAGAGTCAGATTTTGGCTCGATGTAAAGACCAGAGATTGAGAGCTGGAAAGGACCTTAAGAGGTAATCAAGCCTTTCTTCACTTTACAGATGAGGAACCTGCCCTGGGTCATCCAGCTGGTAATTATGAAGCAGGATTCAAACTCGACTATTCCACCCTCCAATTGAGCATTCTCTCTAGTAAACCACCCATCTCTCAGTAACTTCCTAATAATCAAAGCTGTCCCAAAATGGAATGGGCTGCCTCCGAGGATGGTACGTTAGTGGAGATCTTCCAAGTGAAGGCTGGACAACTACTGGCCAAGGACATTAGAGATGTATTTCCAGCTCTGGGTGAGAATTAGAATAGATAGCCTCTGAAGTGTCCCCTCCCCTCAACTCAGAGAATTTACAATGCTTCTTTCATTCCATCCAGACTGACTGAGACTTGCTTAACCTAAGGGGGTACATCCACCTCAATGACCTTCCTCAACTTCTCAAGCATTACGTTTCTAAGGTCAATGCTCTCTAGACTGCTGGAGGGCGAGGGGTATGTTCCCCTGTGGGTTTCTAGCATCTGCTCTCATCTCTTCCTCTTCAGGTGGACCTCTGACAAGTCCTATTGGTGGTCTTCTCCCCATTTTATTACACTCTCTGATCTGCAGCCACTCCCTAATTCTTTCTGCCAACCACACGTTACACTTTGCTGTGGAAGAACCAAAGGCCAAGGGTGGCCAATGTTATTTCCTCCTTTTTTCAGTTTGTCACCATTTGGGGTTTAAAAAATGTGATTTCATCCATAATCAGGCTTCCTGGTTGCCGTTGGTGGCTTTTGCCTCTTCCCCCTCACCCCGCCCTCTACCTCCCCTCATCCTTTTATGGTCGTCGGCCAGAGTCCACATTCTGCTGTGTAGACCACAAAGCTCCAGAGAGGTTCGCTTTCGTTTCGGGTAATGAATGTTGGCTGCTCTCCTAAACTTAGGAAAAATTAATTTCTGCTAAATGTGCCAGTCCCGTTCCATTACAATGATAAGATTTTTTTGGTTTTCCTTAAGTCATCTGATCCATCTGTCTAGATCACAGTATTTGGTTTTGTGCTCCCAGAGGCTACTGATGGGAAAAGGAAAAAACCTCACATTAATTCACCTGAAAGTTTTAACTATTTTTAAAAAACAAACTGTCTACACCCAATCATACCCTGGTGGCTGGTTTCCTGTTGAGACATGAGCTGGAGTATCTTCTAGCACTTCATGACAGGGGGTAAGACTCCCAGTGCCCCTGCCAACTTTCCTCATCTCTCCTGCCCCGTAAGTGGGAGTGTCACTGCCTACCTCCCACCCTGGTGTGGCCTGGTATCTTCTCCAGCTCTAGGCCGGTCACTCATCGGGTTAATCTCTCCCTTGCCCTACAGACATTAAATCTAGAGTCAGACTGAAAGCTGGATGACTTGTTTTATCCAAAGTAAAGCAGGCAGCACAGACCAGAAGGGAATATGTTGACCAGGCATCACCAAAGGATGAGACAGTCTTAAGGCAGTTAAAATATACACAGCATGCAGAATTAAAAAAAGAAAATTTTTGACGGATAGTTAGATCTGGGTTGGTTGTGTCTTGTCTTGTACCTGGGGACCCAAGCATGAAGGAGAAAATTAAGTCAGCCAACAGCTAAACTGATGAGATAACAGGCACCGCATAAGGATAGCTGAGGCCTGAGCAAAGAGCAACGGACCTGAAATCAAAAGGCGTAAGCCTCAGTTTCCTCATATGCAAAACTGGGATACGAGAGCACCTCCCGCACAGCGTCGTTGTGAGGACCGAAAGAGATGACGTACGTTCAGTGTTTTACAAACCTTAAAGTGCCATGTAAATGTTAAGCTATGGTCAGCTCTTAACACAACAGCTGACATTTATGTACTGTTTTCAAGCAGATGTTTCTAAATTTTGTGGGTTCTGATCCCTTTGGCGCTTGGGCCAAGTCCATGGAACCCACCTCAGAATTATGTTTTCAGATGCATAAAATAAAATAAATAGCATTACAAAAGAACGCAATCATAATGGAAGAGTTCTCAAAGGATTTTGTAAAATGAAGTTTGTGAAGCCCAGGCTACAAAGTCCTGCTTTAAAGTTTGCAAAGCACTTTATACAGAGATCACTTCACTTGAGTTTTAGAAAAGCTCTGAGATAGGTACTATAGGTATTAAAGTAGAAGGGAAGGGAATAGGCATTTATAGAGTACCTACTGTATGCCAGGCACTGTGTTAAGTGCCTTACAAATATTATCTCATTTGATCCTCAAAACAACCCTATAAGGTAAGTGCTTATTCCCATTTTTAACAACTGAGGTGAACAGAGATCAAGTGACTTGCCCAAGGTCACAAAGCTAGTAAGTATCTGAGGTTACATTTGAACTCAGGTCTTCCTGACTCCAGGACTGGCACTCTACCTACCGTACTACTTTGCTGCCTGAAGGTGCCCCGTTACACCCATTTTACTTCATTCTTTACTGAGCTATGCCCCTGCCTTTTTTCTCCACCATGTCATAGAAGCCTTCTCACCCTGGAAGACGCCCCTGCCCTCGTGACCCCTTTCTCTGACACGAGTTCTTCCTGGAAACTCCATTTGAAGGAAGGCCCCAGGCCAGCCAGGTTTATTCCTTCATTCCCCTCCCAGTTCCACTCTCAGCTCCCTAGACTTCTTTCTCTGCCAAGTTCCACGTCAGGTACCTCCTCCCCTCCCCTACTCTGTCTGGCCTCCTTTTATGTGTCATCTTCTCCTATTAGAACATAAGCTCCTTAAGGCCAGGGGTTGGTATTGTTTGCTTAGCCATTTAATAAATGCTTGCTATATGGCTGATTTCTACAGATGAAGTTCAGAGACGTTTACTGACTTGCCCACAGTCGCACAGCTAAATGTCAAAAGCAGAATCAGAACTCACACCGTACTGGCTGTCCGAGAAAAGCCAGCTTATCTACCATTCACCCTGAAAACAAATTCCTCCGAGGCATTTTCTCCTTTGGAAAATGGGACAAATAACACTTCTGACACCTATCTCAGAGGCCTACTGTAGTGTGCATGGTAAATCTCATGGAGGAGCGACCTAACTACCTTAATCACTACCCAGGCTGGGGAAATCACCTCTGTAAATTTTCTGGTTTTTAAGACCTATTCCAGTAAGTGGGTAATCCCCTTCTCCCTCTGAATTCTACCAAGGCAGCATATCCTGATGGCTTTACTTTAAACTCTTTTTTTTTTTTTTTTGACAATGGAAAGGCCAGATGGAACACTACCAGAAAACTGGAAAATGGTTGGGGGGGGGACCCTCTAGGGAAGGGAAAAACCAAAGAATAAGAAGGCTCTCCAGCCAGCAATGAATGCCAATTCCTGTTTGTACAGGCAGGAAGGGCTGTACGGAGGGTGGCATATGAGGGCAGTAAAATGAACAATGGGAAAATGGAGGGGAAAAAAAGCATTTCCTGAGACCTACAGGGAGGGCAATCTTTAGTCACCTCCATACACCAGGATTACCTTCCAGTCTTTCAATTAACATTCAATTAATAGCTCTAGGGGGCTCCTGGAACCCTATAATCCTTATCTTTCTAAATGTCAAATCTCCCTTATTTGGAACAAGGCCTGAATGCTTTCTTAATCCAGTCACTTCCTCTAATAGGTTAATATGGGCCTGTAAAACAAGCCCAATAATTCTGTATTCTCTGTTTTCATCAGAAAGTGTAAGCAACAGATGCAAGGGGCTTTTTTCCCCCTCTAGAACTGAAAAGAAAAACCTGTGGCCGGCTGAAACTTTAATTATAAAAAGGCAGCAGAAACGGGGGTAACCAGGAGACAGCATCCCAGATAGGGAAAACATACTTAGGATGGGTGTAAGAATAAAATAGTCAGCAGGCATTCATTATCATTATTATAATAATGATGGTTAGCATTTTTAGGTTTTTAAATTAATTAATGATAGCATTTTTAGGTTTTGCAAAACACTTTACATACATTATCTGATTTTAGCTTCATACGAACCCAGAGAAGTAGGTGCTACTGTTACTCTCATTTTATAGATGAGTAAACTGAGATAAACAGAGGTTAAGTGACTGGCCTGGGGTCACAGAAATAGTCAAGCATCTTATGCCAGATTTGAACCCAGGTCTTCCAACTCCAGGTCTAATGCTCTACCTACCACGCCATCTTGCTGTTAATTCTGAGTATCAGCATTGTACTAAGTAGCAGGGACAGACAGAGACTATAAAATGAAATAGTATTTGCCCTCGAAAAGCTTATATTCTATAAAAGGAGACCACACGTACATATGTAGGTATGTGAAATCTTTATACGTCAAGTAAATAGAAGGTAACTTGGGGTGGGGTAAAAGACTAGTATCCAGGGAGGAACAAAAACAAAACAAAATTGCATGTAAAAAGTGACGGGTGAAGAAAGGAAGGAACTCAAACAGGTGGAAGGGGAAAGTACAGTCTAGAGCGAGGAGACGGCCAAGGCAAAATCTGGAAGGAAAATGAGATAAGAGCGTCTTGTGAGAGGAAGAGTCATACGGACCGTCTGGCTGGACCACACAGTACGCCAAGGGGAGTGATGTATACGAAGACCGCAAAAGCGGCCTGGAGCCAGGTTTTAAAGGGCTCTAAATGCCAAGTGGGGTCTGTATGTGAGCCCGGGGTTAAGAGGGAGCCCCTGGAGTTTGCTGAGCAGAAGAATAATAGAATGGACTGTGTTTTGTGCCTTAGAAAAATCACTGTGGAGGCTGTGTCGAAGGTGGAGAGGGGGAAAGACTTGAGTCAAGAAGATCACCGAGGAGGCCAGATGGAGAGAATGGCGACCTTGAGGAAAGAGAAAGGGACAGACTGGGGCAATGTTGTGTAAGAAGGGATGAGAGCCGGCAACTGACTGGACGTTGTGGATCGAGTCAGACATTGAAATTGTGAACCAGCATGACTCTAAGGATGGTGGTATCTTGGACAGAAATAATAAAGGTCTGGAATAGGGAAAATGGTTTAAGTTTGGAAGAGGGGATAAGGGAGAAGATGAGTTCTGAAGAACCACAGAAATTAGATCTGGGACTTTGGGGGGCATCTAATCTAACTCTTTCATTTCTTTAAACGGAGAGGTTGAAGTCTGAAGGGCCACATTCAGCCACCAGGCATAACAATTGTTGCGTTACTCTAGGCCCAAATTGGAGAAATCATAAAATCCTTTTAGAGCCCAGCCAAGGGGCCTGACGGGTCATCTTGACCAAGCTGTGCATTTTACAGATGGGAAAACTGAGTTCATGGTCACACAGTTAACTGGAAATAGAGATAAAACTACAAATGTAGGCTTCAATTGCTGGGGCCAGAGTTCTTCCTATTATATCATACCAGTTGGAGAAAAGCACTTTTATGACAACCTATCTTAACTCTACTAGATGGGCAAAGGAAAGGGACTAGTAGGACCAGAAAACAAAGCCGGCCAATAAGGAGAAAACAGCCTAAGACCTACAATGAGACAGTAAAATAATCCAAAGAAAGGATTGCCATGTTGAGTGAGTTCTGAATATGGTACCCACATATGGTACCTCAGAGACAAGGGCATGAATCACACAAGATGAGAAGACATGGAGGAACTGTGATTTCTACCTGCGGAGTGATGGGGATGGGGGTGAGGATGGAGAAGGGCATAAGGATGGGGAGGGAGATGGGGACGGGGACAGGGATGAGGATGATAATAGCTAGGATTTAAACAGTGCTTTAAGGTTTACAAAGCACTTTACGAACATCTCATCTGAACCTCACATAATCCTGGAAGGTTGTTGCCATTATTTTCCCATTTGATAGATGAGAAAACTGAGGTGGTGACTTTCATACAGTAAGAATATGAAACCATGTTGGAAATCAGGTCTTCCTGACTCCAAGGCCAACATTCCATCCACTGCACCACCAAAAAAAGGAGGCTGTTTATAGCCATTTCATAAGCATCCAATAGGAAACTTGGGCCAAGAAGGCTACCCTGCATATATGTAGTTTAGCCAAGCCCTATTTCTAAGCCCAGCAATTACGTGAGCAGCGACCACCTTGTCTCACTCTTTCCCCTGCGCTCTGAAAATCAACCAACCAACCGCCATTTTTATATGCAGAATAATACACATTTTGTATATGGCATTTCCATTTTCTGTCTTTGTATTCCCAGAGCTTTTGAATATATCAGTCTATCAGATCCTCGACAGAACATTACAGATTAAGGCAGGAAGTTTTCACGTCCTTTTTACAGGTAAGAAAGTTGAGGCTCAAGAAAACGAAGGGATTTGTTCAAAGTCTCAGAGGAGGGCGGTGATTAAAATCCAGTCTTCTGACTTCTAGCCCTGCTTTTCCTATGTCCGCTGCCTCTTGAGTCTAACTTAGTTTACTCAAGGCTACACTCAATCACAAAAGAGCTCTTGTCCAACGTCTCATTTTTAGTTTTTTTTAAGTATGACCTTCTTTTTTATTACTGTCTACTGCAGGATATCATTCACTCCATATCAATTATTAATTGTTCTCACTACCCTGCTGTTACTTCCCGGTTTTGTTATATGTCCTTTCCTGGATCTCGGTACAGGTGATGGCAAGGCTCTTTACTGGGCAGCCTTCATCATGACCTGCCCCGCGGTGACCCGGCCGGCAGGGCGGGAGGGGGTTACCTTTCTGCTGAGTTGGTGGTTCTCTGTCTCAAGCTCCACAAATTTTAATTTGCTTTCTTCTGCAATCAAGGAGGCGTCTCTCAGCTCCTGGATGGTGTTCTGAAGGCTCTGGTTCTCCTTCTCCAGCTTCAAAATCCGACTCGAGGCGCACTCGTTCAACTCAAACACAAACGACTTCCTGGAGGCTAGGAGAAGATGGACAGGATCAGAACTCAGCGCTCTGGCGCATCGCTGGAGTGCCCCCGAAGGAATCGATGGCGCCCCCATTGATTTCGTGGCCACTTGGGAGAAACAACAAGAAGGCACCTGTTACAGACTCAGGAAGATCCGAGTTCAAGTCCTGACTCTGATACCTGTTGGCTAACACTAAGATCCTGGCTGGGTAAGTCATTTAACTTACGAAAGCCCCAGGCCACTCTCTCTAAAACTATAAATTAGTGAACAACTGCTGATCTGCATCGGTAGAGGGAGTTTCATCATCACTGGAGAGCTCGCTCACTGCTGAAACTGCAGGTCTAGACATAAACAAATGAATGAATGGATAAATAGATAAATAAAAATGAAGGAATGAAACAAAAAAATATGAAAGTCATTATGATAAGGACTGAGGATTTTTTAAAAAGGTGAAAAATTATACAGTCCTGCTCTCAAAGAGCTTTGGTTGGGGGTGGAGGGGATGTGAGGGGGGTAGGGTGGGGCAGTGAGGTTAGACACATACACACATATACAGGGTGTCCCAGAAGTCGCAGTGCAGTTTGAAGCTATTAAAACTGGGTAGCTAGGCGGCCCAGTGGATAGAGCAGCAGCCCTGGAGTAAGGAAGACCTGAGTTCAAATCCAGTCTCAGATACATACGAGCCGTGTGACCCTGGGTGAATCACTTAACCCTGACTGCCTCCAAAAAAAAAAAAAACAAAAACAAAACAAGAAATTAAGACAACACTAAGACTTGTGGGTATCCTGTGTTAAAGATGGGTAGGCTGGAGTCAGACTATGGAGGGCCTTAAACACCAACCTAGGGAGCTTGTAAAGTAATGAATTAGCATTTCTAAGCTCATATCATGAATGACAGGGCAGCGCAGAGGAATGAGAGCAGGCCTTGAATGCAGAAAAGTTCTAGGTTCAGATTCTACACCTCCTATATAGATTAGATGGGTAACCCTGGGCAAGTCACTTAATGTCTCAATGCCCAAGGCACTGCTCTAAGATTAAACCTCAGGGAAGATTCTGAGGAACTCACCTGGAGCTCTCAATTTGAAATCACAGATCTTACTGAAGAAAAAAAAAAAAACCAAACCTCACAAGTGCCCAGCGATACTCGATTAACTGGCCTTTATATTTTGGCCTGGGCTGAGGGAGAGAGATAGAACACACAGGACATGTACAGGGAAGGGGGAGCAGTTTAACGTGGCAAGAGCCAGCCCATGGGGAGAACAGCACGAGATAAGGCTGGAAAAAGCAGGAGGGCATTTGTTCACACTGTCCCCCATCCTCACTTCCCAGGTCACCTTCACTCCTCTGAATTCCTAGCTTTCTTTGACCCGTGTACAGACCCCTAAAGACTGCAATGTAACTGAGACGTTTATGCAATAATAAAAAAAAGTTTAATTTATAATAATAAAAATGTAGGATGAAGGGCCTTGAATGGACAGAATAAGGGGTTTCGCCTACATCTGGTAGGCTATAGTGAACTTCTGAAGAATCTAAAGCAGAATGGCATGATGGGAAATGTGCCTAAAAATACTCATGAACATCAAATTAATAACAAAAATAGTAACAGCTAGCATTTATATCGCACTTTAAAGTTTACAAAGCCCTTTACACCGCAATCCCTTTGATACTCTCTCAACAACCCTGTACAGTAGGTCCTAGTATTATTATCCATACTGAACGTATGAAGCAATTGAGGCCAGAGAGGTTAAGTGACTTTCCCAGGGTCACACAGCTCCTAAGACCGAATCTGAACTCGGGTCTTCTTGACCCCAGGCCAAGCACTCCATCCACTGCATCGCCTGGCTGTCCCCATTTCTGTCACGGTCTCTCTGTCCTTGTCTTCTCCCTACTTAATAACTTCAATAGACTGCTATGGTCCAGGGGTGGGGAACCTGTGGCCTCGAGGCCACGTGTGGCCTTCTGGTCCTTGGGTGTGGCCTTTTGACTGAGTCCAAGTTTTACAGAACAAGTCCTTTTATTAAGAGGACTTGTTCTCTGAAGTCTGGATTCAGTCAAAGGGCCGCACTTGAGGACCTAGAGGGCCACACGTGGCCTTGAGGTCATAGGGTCCCCACTGCTGCTGTAGTCTCTCTAAAAAAATACAAGCTTCCTGGCTTGGCATTTCAAGTTCTGCACAATCCTGCTCGACCTGCACAAACCTCTCCATCCTTACTATCATTGCCCCAAGTCGCACACAATATTTTCTAGCTGTTCTACAAAGGTGCCATCCTAGGTACCACTTCCTTGCATCTGCAAAAGCTGTGCTCCATGCCTACAACGTACTCCCTCTCTCCTCTGCATCTTTCCTTCGAGACTCAGCTCCAGAGTCATCTCTTACAGGGAGCCCTTCCTAATTAGCACTCCACTCAGTTATCAGGAATATACATTTATCTATTTTGCCTTCTAATAAAAGACAGATTCCTGGAGGATCAGACTGTCTTCCAGCATCTCTGTATCATTAGTGGCTAACAGTGTGCTTTGCACTTAAGAGGTGTTTCATAATATACTAAAAAAGGCTTACTAATAAATTTTTAAAATCCTTATTTCCCTAATAAAAAGTTTGCCAGACTGGAAGGACTGAATAAGTGTTGTATGAATTAAATCTGCATAGAGTAAGCACTTTATACAACGGTTGTTGAACTTAACAGCTCCCTCTGTGTCCCGGATAATTCATACTTTCAGAATGAATCAATGATCCAGATTTAAATGACACTCTTTCACAATTAATAATGAAATATTCCTGATGAACTGATAACTGGTCTTACTTCTCTGCTGAGAAATAAATCCAAGATTTTCACCAAAAAATCCTCTACAAACACTCTGTAAAGGTGCAAATACTAAATACCAAAATTTACTGCAAACGGTAACTCACCTCTGTCAGTAGGGACTACGTATATATTCTTTTTTAGAATCTTCTATCATTTGTTTGGTGCCAACACTTCTTGGTGTAATTCTGACCCCATGTTCATAAAACCCTTCCCAAGAAGGGGACTTTTCCCCTGAGAAGTTTGTCAATGGGTTGTATGCGTGGAATAAGTCAGTAGGTATAGGCAAATTATCCAATAATCTGACAGACCACTGTGCATGTTATGTTTTGTTTTTCTTTGTATCACAAGCATTTAGCACAGTGCCTGGCACAGCGTAGATGTTTGATAAATGCTGATTTGTTCAGAACAAGAAGAACACCCATTTGGTATATCTCAGAGAGTGGAGGAAAATGGCTGACATCTTTTTCCACTTTGGCAAATGCATAATGGGCATAAGAGTGCCCAAGGCACAAGCTTCAGTGGGGATAAATGGTCATTTGGGAGTTTCCTCTGCCATCAAGCCTTCTTAGCTATTCATAAATCTGACTAACATGGCCTCTGCCATCCTAGAATGCCATGGGGGTTCCCACAGGGAAAGGAAATGACATAGTAACACTCTATTTCTCACTCCAGAGAAAAGGCTACTGAACTTTTTATTTTCAAGGGGTGGGGAGGGAATAGACAGAGACAATTCCAAGTGGCATTTTAAAGGTAATTAGGTCTTTGGGGTTGACTTATCAGGCTTAGTGAGGACTCCAAGGGAGATGATGTCAGACTTAGCTCCTTGGGATGGAAACTGAAAAGACAGTCAAGACTGAGTCACTTCTCCTGGGTCTATTTACCATCTGAAAGGTCAGCGTTCTTGGACAGCTGCTCTAACTCCCAGCCCAGGTGGGCAGATTCATTCATACTCTGCTTCTGAGCAATCTCCAGGACCATGTTTTCTTCCAAAAGCTCTTCTATGCGCTTCTTATCCGTGTCCCTGTCCTAGGGAAGAAGGAAGAACGTAGGGAGAGAGGGGGTAAAACTCAGCAGGTAGAGGGACAAGTTCTTGTCATTAAAAAACCAGCTGCTTCCAGCAGGGCAGAAGTGAGAAACATTTCATAGTGGATGTGTCACGACAGCTTTGGGGAAAAAGGATATAAGGGAAAAGGGAAATCCAGGTGGTGTAAAAACAGAGAACACCGATGAAAAGTCGTTCAAGGAAAAGGGAGAAGGATGTGCAAGACCTGATGCATTTGTCCAAACTTAGATGTGTACTCCTATCAAAAAGCATGCACGGAAAGCACCCTGCCAGAGAAGACACAGCAATATTTGCAAGCCACATCATTTAAATGAAGAACAGTGCCTCATCTGCAGGTAACAGTAACTTAGATTTCTATGGTACCCTGTGGGTTGGAATGCACTTTCCTCACAACCACCCCAGGAGGAAGCAGTACAAGCTTCATTATCCCCACTTTTCAGATGAGGAAACTGAGTCCCAGAGAGCTGAAACGACTCCTATTTAAATAGATGCGTTTCTTGAAGAGGAGGATTTTTGCTCTTCTTTGTATCTTTGTCCCAGTGCTTAACATAGAGCCTGGCACATAATGTGAAATAAATGTTCGTTCACCAAAGATTTATCAACAATAGTTACCAAAAAATGGAAAAGTCCAGAGGGCAAAGGTTTGACTCCTTGTCTCTTGATTCTAGGTCATACAATAGGACTTTTAAAAAAGAATTAACAAAAGGATTCTTAACATTTTTTCCCCTTTGGCAATCTGGTGAAATCCTTTGGCAGCCTGGTAAAAACTACGGACTGCTTTTCAGAGTAATGTACTTAAAAACATAAAATAAAATACAGAGGATTACAAAGGAAACCAATTATATTGAAATTATGTTCCAATATAATTGGTTTCCTTTGTAATCAATTTTAATTTAATTCAATTTATTTAAATTCGATTTATATTTAATCAATCATTATCAATTTTTCTTAAAGTTGAGAGATCCTAGATAAAGAACCCCTAGTCTAAAGCTACCTACTTATGCTAGCTTTAGGACATGAGAGCCCCTAGAAATGCATTTCAGCAGAGAGGTATTTCTTTTTGCATGTAAAATTAATTCTCAGTTCTAAGGTTGGGGTCATGATGATGCAGGGTTATAGTATGAACCTTCCCTGCTCCTTTATTACTCCAGAATAAGGCCAAAAAAACTGTCAATGAAGCCTGTGGCTTATAACCAAGTCCATACCATCTGTTCCTACAAAAAAGATGCTTTAAAATATGTTTGTATGTAAACGTATATATGTAAAGGACTGAACTGCTAAACTGCATGTCAAGTTTCCTAGTTGTTAAGAAATGGTGAAAGGATCGGTTTAAGAAATCTCTAGAAAGACCCTTTAAATGGGAGAATAAAGTGAGCAGGAGAATAATTTATCTAATAACAGCATTGTAAGGAAAAGCAACTTTCAATGAGTTAAGAACTCTGGCTCAATGCACCAACCAACCATCATTCCAGAGGTCACGTAAAGAAACATGCCGCTGATGACCTCCCAAAGTAGAAGTGACAGACTAGGGGCAGAAACACATTCTTGGAAAGAACCAACGTGGGAAGGTTTTGTTTGACTGTACATCTTTATTACAAGTCTTTTTTCAGTTTGGGGGAGTGGGGGACTGGAGGACGGCATCAGGAGAAGGGGGGGGTGAGGTGGATAGCTATCTCTTACTTGAAAAAATTAGATGCAAAAAAAAAAGCACACTGCAAATGATGCTATTACTATCAGAGGTCTGTATTCTCTATTTAAAAAACCAGCTGAAAGCTGGAGAGGCTGTCACTCTTCAAATATAACTTAATAGCAAAGCTTCATTACCAGTTCCACATCGTGAAGTTTAGATTTCAGTTGCAAATTTTCCTTTTCCAGCTCGTGGACTTTATCACCTCGGGCACGAGCGGCCGTCAGCTGTTCTTCCAACATGGCCTTGGTCTCAATTAGGATGATGTTATCTTCTCTCAACTCCTAGACAGTGTAAACAAGCATAATGCATTCAGGTAAAATAACTTCTTTATTGAGAGCCTTTCCCTTCTACCAATTCCAGTTATTTTGGCAACCTGAGTCTACATAAAAGACATGCAGGAAATAAATGCACTGTACGAAGGAGTTTTGTCACTGCATAACATTTGATCCTTAACAACATCACCTCATTAGATCACTTCAAATCAATTTTCTACATTTAAAAAAATCCAAACTGAGACATACCTTTTTAAAACAAGCATTTGTTTCTAACTAGAAAATCTGTGACAAGCTTTCTTGAATATCAGATCATCTAATCCGATTATAATCAGATTAAACTATGAATTTATTATGCACCTACCACGTAACAAGGTCTTGCACTAGGCACAGAGATACAATTTGACCAATCGATCAACAAGCATTTATTAAGTGCCTACTACACGGCCGAGTGGCGCAGTGGAGACAGAGTGCTGGGCTTGAAGTCAGGAAGACTCATCTTCCTGAATTCAGATCTGGCCTCAGCCACTTACTAGCTGTGTGACCCTGGGCAAGTCACTTAAATCCTGTCTGCCTCAGTTTCCTCATCTGAAAAATGAGCTGGAGAAAAGGAAAGGGCAAACCACTCCAGTATCTTTGCCAAGAAAACCCTGAATGGGGTCACACAGAATCAGATATGACTAAAGAACTGAACGACAGTAACAAATGCATATTCACTGACTGAATGAATGAAACAATCCTTACTTGTCCTTATTCACCCATTTATGCTGTATATATCTCTATGTGTGTGCGCGTGCACAGTGGAAACCAGGACTGCTTCATTTATGCTTTAACTCCAACACAATGTGGTTTGGGAGGAGGAAAAGCACTAGCAGCTGGGGGAGATGAGGAAAGGATTCATGCAGAAAAGGAGTGTCTGAGCTGCACCTTAAAAGAAGAGAGCGAGTCTGTGATGCAGAGATAAGGAGGGAGTGGATTCCAGGCTCACGGGAGGCCACTGAAAAGTCAAGGGCTCTGGAGATGGAACACTGTGTATGAGGATCAGAGAGAAGGCCAGTTTGGCTGGACAGCAGACTGGAGGAAGGAGTAATGCCCAAAGAGGCTGGAAAGATAGGTTGGGGCAGACTCTGCAGACCTTCAGAAACTAAGCAGAATGTTTGATATTTTATCAATTTAGGACAGCTAGGCGGTACAACAGATAGCACTGGCCTGGCGTCAGCAAGACCTGAGCTCAAATCTACTCTCAGACCCTAGCTTTGTGTGCCTCAGTTTCCTCATCTGTAAAATGGGGTAAACATATAATAACCTCTCTGTGCCTTAGTTTCCTCATCTATAAAATGGGGTAAATATATAATAGCCTCTCTGTAGCCCCGGTTTCCTCATTTGTGAAATAGGGTAAATAATAACACAGCCTCTAAGGTCATTGTGAGGGTCAAATGAAATAATCTTTTGCAAAGCGCTTAGCACAGTGATTGGCACGCAGTAGGTGGTATTTAAATGCTAGCTATTATTTACCCAAAAGGAAGCACAAAACTACTGGAGCTGGCTGAGCAGGGCAGTAACCCAGCTACTTTGGTAAGAGTGTGTAGGATGGATTGGAGATGGACAGGTGTCATGTGTGAGAAAAACAGACGCCCTGAACGTCCACCCTCAAAGACCTACAACTCTAACAGGAGAGGGGCAAAGGAGAGAGGGGATGATAAGATACCTCTAATCATGGTGCAAGTTAGAAAATGACAAAGCACACAAGAGATTACTGAATAAGGCAGGTGGCCCTAGAGATCCAAGGAGGCACTTGATAAAGAAGCATCTGTCTGGGCCATCTTCCTTCTTCGAAGTGGATTTCTAATGGCACATTGGTGTTGCCTTCAGAAAATTAAACGCTCTTTGCCTTGAAAAGTTCTCAGCCTGAGCTTAGAAGAGGGCCCGTTCTCCAGCAAAAGGAACACCCCAAAAGCAAATAAAGCAATTCTGCCTGCCCCACAGAGACCTAAGAGGGTCGGGGTACGTTTACCACTTTAGCCCTGTGACCAAGCGCTACAGGAAACATCTAAAGGAAACAATTGTGTGCTCCCATCACTTCACATTAAAAGGGCCCTACGACAAATGTTTTCATTTTCTCTCTATTTACTTTCACCATTCTGCAGAGCCATTTCAGGGCCCTGCAGGAATCCCACCCCACCCCCCATCCCTGAATGCCTTCAAGCATGCACTGGGAAACCGGAGGGCCTTTTCTGGGTGGACAAGAAGCCTGTTATTAGTTTTTCTAGCCTCTTACTCTCACTGATTACAACACAAAGAACAGGGTTAGGTAGGTCATTCATACCCTGCAGCTGGCTGGTTGCCCAAAGAGATGCAAAAAAAATTGGCTGGGGCACCCTTAGGCTGGAATCCAAAAGGATTGGTGGGGAAAAAAATCCCTCATTTTGGTCAATGGGCAAAGTTTTACTCAAAGGGCAGAATGAAGAAGTATAGATGTTTTGGCAGTATCTTGAGAAGATATTTCCTTTTCCTCCTTCACAGGGGTGGGGAGCTATGGGTAGAGAACACTCTGGTTCGTTTTACTAAACTTTTTTTTTCTTTCTTTTTTTTTGGTTCTGTGATCTAAGAGTCAACTCTGAGAAGGGGAAGGAAGAAGAGAGAGAGGGGCACTGGGAAATGTATCTGATATAAAACTGAAAGGTAGAATCAAATTTATTAATTAAATCAACTAGAAAAAAATCAACTCATTAATAACCCCAAAACAAGCACAAAAGAAAATCAGAGAAACAGAAAAAATGGACCAAAAAAAGGAACTGATAAAGAAACTTTTTAAAAATACCAAGAAAAAAATTATAAACCATCAGCTATTTCTTTAAATCAATCAACCTACAAGCATTTTAAAACACTTGTTATGTCCCAGGCATCACGTTAGGTAATATAGAAACAGGTACAAAGAATGGAACACTCTCTACTCACAATCAACTTATATTCTAATGAGGGAACTAATAAATAAATAGTTGTGTATACACAGACATAAATATATAATATCTCTAGGTTTAGTCATGTTAATATTTATGTGAGATATGTAAGTATATAAATATATGTAAAGATACATGCATAGGCATACGTGTATATATATACACATAGGTAGGTTACAGTACAGGTATGTATATACAGAGATAGATATGTATATGTACATATACAGATGCACATATCTCACACGAATATTTAATAAGTTCAAATAAGTGCTCAGTAGTTAAATTATAAGGTAGTTTGAGATGGAGGGCACTATCAAGGGATCAGGAAACACATAATGTAGAAATAGTGTTCAAGCTGCGTCTCAAAGGAAGAAAGAGAGACTCAGTAAGGTCAAAGACAGAATGGAGTGAATTTCAAGCAGGTGGTACAGCCGATGCAAAGCGGGGGGTGGGGAGGGGGGTGGGAGACAGAGATGAGCGTTGTGTATGAAGGACAGAGGCAAGGCCAGTTTAGCTGGACAGCAGCAGGGTGCAGGAAAGCAGAGCAATGTCCAGCATGAACAATGTCCAGTGTGACTGAACAGATATGTTGCTGACCGTGCAAGCCTTTAAAAGCTGAACAAATGAGTTTGTATTTTAAATGAGAAGCAACAGGAAGTTCCTGAAATTGGTGGAGTAGAGAAGTTCCATGGTCAGCTCCATGCTTAAGGAAAATTACTTCAGCAGCAGTGCACAGGATAGACTGTAGTGATCAGAGACTTAAGTCAGAGTAATCAGGCAGGAGGCAGGGACAGTAATCAAGGCCAAAAGCAATGAGGGCCTGAACTATTCAGGTGGTAGCTATGACAGTAGGGAGAAGGGGTCCCACACAAGAGATTTTGTGGAGGCAGAAAAAGCAAGATTTGGCCACTGATTTAATTAACATATGAGGTAAGAGGACTTGAGGACAATGCTGAAGTTATGAACCCAGGAGACTGGGAGGATGGCGGTGCCTCAGAGAAAAACAGGAAGTTTGGAGGAAGGAGTATCTGAGAAAGAAAGTTAATGACCTCAGTTTTAGACACGTGAAGCTTGAGATGTCTCTGGGACATCCACTTTGAAATGTAATGTGTAACTGAAGATCGTGGGAGCCACTGGGGCCAGACAGACACACACACACACACACACACACACACACGTGTGTGTGTGTGTGCATATGTATATGGACATGTATGTATGCATATGTATATATACATACTCTACACTCATAAATATATACATATGTAAAATAATGAACTACATAGATTTAAGAATTATATATAATGTATTTCATTCATTTGCATGCATACAATGCTTAAACCTATGAGAACTAATGAGGTTATCAAGAGAGAATATAGAGGGAGAGGTAAACCACCAAAGAATCTTGGGCAACGTGCATGGCGTGGGGGCAAGATACGGATGATGAGTCGGGAAAGGAGATGGAGGAATATCAGAAAGGCAGGAAGACGGCCAATATTGTTATAAAGCCCTAGACACCACAGAGTATCCAAGAGGAGCCAGTGGCCAGTAGTGTCAAATGCGGTAGACAGGTTGAGAAGGATCAGGACCTAGAAATGACCACGATTTTTGGCCATTAAGAGATCACTGGTGACCTTTCAGAGAGCTGAACTGTGGAGGGATGAGAATGGAAACCAGTTTGCAAAAGGCTGAAGAATGAGACATAGGAGCCGGAGGAGAGACAGCTGGTGTAGACAACTATTTCAAGCACCCGGTTAGTAAAAGAAGGAAGGGTATAAGACAATAAGTTGAGGTGATGGGAAGGTCTAGTGGATGCTTCTTAAGAATAAGGAAGCCTTGGGTTATGTTCAAAAGCTGTGGGGAAGTAACTGGCACATAGGGGGAAGCTGAAGATGGGGGTAGGGGAGTGATTTTGAGAATATAACCCACTGAGCTGAGGAAAGGATGGGAAAGGATGAAGCTGGGGTGGAGGGGTTGGCCCTGGCCAAGGAAAACTACCTCTCTGTCAGTGACTAGGAGAAAGATGAAAGTAGAGGATGATGTTTCTGCAAGGAATGAGAAAGGGAATCAACTAGGGAGGAAAAAAAAGATTGCCTTATGTAGGGAGGGCCCAGCTGAAGCCACATTAACATAGATTTGTAATGTGTGTGTGTGTGTGTGTGTGTGTGTGTGTGTGTGTGTCTAGTCATAAAGACTGTCAAACTTCCTCCAGCTCATGAGCAAGATCAGAGGAGATAAATGGAGGTGGAAGAGAGAGAAAGGCTGGTAATTTAGGGCTAAGGGCCAAGGGACTGGGAAGCAGAGAACAAAAAGTGTTGAAATGCTTAGTAAGTTGAGATGTCACATTTAACTATTCAAGCTATCCCATTTAGTCCTTCTCTTGGTTTTTCAATTTAGGAAAATAATTTTATTCCACACCTAAAATATTTCATTCCTATTTTCTGTGTGCGCCCATCCTGTCTAGCTTATCAGACATTGGGTATGAAGACTTCTGGCCAAGATGGGCACATGGATAGAAGCAGGGAGCCCAGCTCCTGTATATCTATTAGAGAAAAAAAATTGAAAATCACACCAGACCAAACAAGGGTCGAAGAATCAAATGAGAAACATGAGTAAGTAACTTTTACCACCCCAGACCTATACAAAAGGTCACCCAGAAGCCAAGAGGTAGCAAAGGCGATCTAGGTCAGGAACAAGCACAGCTGACTATCTCACCCAAAAGCACATTGGAGGGTAGAGTGTAGCCCTTGCACGAAGCTCCAATTCAGGAAGAGAATCAAGAGAGATGGGAGTAAACTGAAGAGGACACTAACCACTATCAAGGATTATTACAGATCAAGAGATACACTTCGTATTTCAAACTAGGAGAGAGTAACTCCCAGAACAACTGCAAGCAGTGATTCAAAGGAAAAAAAATTCACTTTCCACAAGGATGACATAAATATCTAGAAATGAAGCAAGATTTTTAAAAAATGAAATAAAAGTTCTAAAGGTGAATAAGAGTTTCAGAAGAGAAAAGCGATAAACTTTACCCAAGACAGACTCCCTGAAAACCAGAACAGAAATCAATGACTTCACGAAAGAGTAAGGAATATTAGAGCCAAATTAAAGATAAAAGAAATGAAAGAACGTATAAAACTTACAAGCTATGTAAAACTGGAAACCAGGTTAAGGTAAGATCGCTGAGAATCACTACTCTCTCTAAAACTCGTAATTTAAAAAAAACATCCAGTTGATAGTTCAACAAATCCCAAATAATCGCCAAGCTCTATTAGAACCAGAGGGCAAAGTTGAAACAGAAAGCATCCACCAATCATTTCCTAAAAAGAGCCCCAAAAGGAAAAGACCCAGGAATGTTACAGCTAAAATCCAGTTTCTTTTTTATGTTTTTTTTTGGGGGGGGGATTAGGGGAAAGAAAGTTCAAGGACCAAGGAAACACAGGATCACAAAAAGGGATGTTTAATAGAATATAGGAGCTTTCAAGCATTTCTGATTAAAAGACTTGTGAACCAAATAGAAACTCTGAAATGCAAATACAAGATTCTACAGATAGCTAAAAGGGAGCAGTTTCAGAGAATCATGGAAAGTATGAGAGGATAAAGGAAGAAGCAAGCTGAACCAGCAGAACAATTAATACAAGGATGGTAACACTACTTTAAAAACAAAATCTGTGAACTCTGATCAAAGCAATGACCAGCCACGTTTCCAACAGATTGACAATGAAGCATATTACCTATAAAGAGATAATAAAGGTAAGATGCAATAAGACATACATTTTTGAACATGGCCACTCGGCAGATTTATTTTATTTGACTACGCTTATTGTTACAAGGGTTCTCCCTCCCCTGTTTAGAATGGGGGGGGGGGAGGTTCTGAGGGGAAGTAAGCAATAGTAATGCCAAAAGAGAGTCATAGAAACATTTTTTTAAGTAAAGAGGAGAACAGAAGGAAGCCCAGACAAGCCTGGTAATTTTGAAAGTGATGCGTTCACTGTATTACATGCTTTCTTAAAAAGCAAGCAGAATGAAAAAAAAATCATCATTTAATACAGAATCCTCTTTTTTGTGTCCTATACCCATACAGAAATGCTCATATTTGGGCATGTTTAAGTAAAGAACTTTTAAAAATTGTTTAAAGAAGATGGGTAGGTGAAGCATTTGAAATACCTCAGATGCTCTCATTATAGTGTCAGCACTGAAAATCTAAGGGGAGGCACCCAAATCTCCTGACAGGACAAGTCTGGAACTGCACTCAGCCTCCAGAAACTGAGTCATAGGCACTCAATAAGTAACACAGAACATCGATGCTGGGAGGGACTGAGAAAGTCACCTAGTTCTATTTTAGCAGGATTCTCCTCTGCTATTCAGGGGTAGGGAACCAGTGGCGTCGAGGCCATGAAGTTTGAGTTGGATTCAGCCAAAGGGCCATGTGTGGCCGCGAGGCCGCAGGTTCCCTGTCCCTGTTCTAGATTATTAGGTGGCAAAGTGGACAGAGCACCAAACCTGGAATCAGAAGACCCAAGTTCAAAACCCGTCTTGGACACTTATTAGCTGTGTGACCCTGGGCAAATCACTTAATTTCTATCTGCCTCACTTTCTTCAACTGTAAATTTGGATAATAACAGCATCTATCTCCCAGGGTGGTTGTGTAGCTCAGAGGAGATAACTATAAGGTGCCTCACTCACACAGTGCCTGGCACATAGTAAGTAATATACGTGTTAGCTATTATTGTTTTTTATTCACATAAACATTTTAGAGAGATGAGAAGGTAGGACATGGATTGGTAGTTACTGTGATTTTCTCTATCATCTCTCCCCCCATACCCCAATCATAACGCCAGATTTAGATTTCTAAAAGTTTGGCATTTCTCTCCTTTTAAATCTGTAGACATCCTCCACGTCCTTTGGTTTATTCTTGGTGGTGCTCTTCCCATCTTTGCCTTCCTGAGTGTGTCACGTGGGAACTGTGAGGTTAAAAAGTCCAAACGTGGTGGATTCTCCATCACTGATAGAAAAGAGCCGGTTGTAGAAATCATGAAACACTTTCCAGTTTGTTCTTTTGTTTTCCACATTAGGGTGGCGCCTAATTCAGCAGGGTTGTTGTGAGGGTTGAAGGGGATGATATCTGTGAAGCAGCTTGCTAATATTAAAGTGTTATATAAACATCAGCTGGGATGACGCGACACTACTCCTATTACACATCATCCTCGGTGAGATACCAGTTATCTGAGGGAAGCATCGGTGCCACTCCACGCACTCAATACTCTAGCCTCCCTCTTACTCCTCTCCTCTCCCTTTAACTTCTTGTCTTTTTCTTCCTTCAATCCACCTTACTCTTAGACCCGTCAATAGCACCCAGGATGGTTCAACTTTACTGGGGAAACCCCAGTTAAGGAGGCTGGGGATCTCAGGCATAGCCTAGGTCGGGGCTGTCCAACCTTAGGTTTTTATTGAGACAATAGACAATATATTTTGATTTGCCATTTTAGTGAGAGCTCTGTGGTAGCTCAGCTTCGTTACTGAAGCATTTATGTAAATTTCTATGCTTGTAGGGGGCTGCATAAATTGCAAGCAGGCCGCATTTTGGACAGCCCTGGCCTAGGTGAACCAAGTCCTACTCTTGCAGGTGGTGAGCAAGAAGTCAGAAGTCCTGATTTCTAATCCTGGTCTTGCCACTAACTGGCTATGAGACTGGGTAATTCACTCCCTCCAGGATCCTGTTTTCTTCATCTGAAAAAGTGGTGAGCAGGACTTTGGAACAAGAGAATCACTTAAGGCAGAGGTGGGGAACCTGTGGTCTCAAGGTTATATAAGGGGATTTGTTCTGTGAAGTTTGGATTTAGTCAAGGGGCTGCACTTGAGGACCTAGAAGGCCACAGGTTCCCCACCCCTGTTTCAAGGTCTTCTCCAGCACCAAAGTGTTGTTGTTATTCAGTCATTTCAGCTGTATCCAGCTCTTCATGACCTCATTTGGGGTTTTCTTGGCAAAAAGACTAGAGTGCTTTGCCATTTCCTTCTCCAGCTCATTTTACAGATGAGGAAATTAAAGTAACAGGGTTAAGTGACTTGCCCAGGGTCACACAGCTAGTAAATGTCTGAGGCTGGATTTGAACTCAAGTCTTCCTGACTCTAGGTCAGGCACTCTACCCACTGTGCCACCTAGCACCAAAGTACTCTAAAATCTAACCTTACACTCATAGATTTAGAGCTGTAAAGGACTTCGGAGGTTGTCTTGTCCAATTACCCCCTTCCCTCTTTTACAGAGGAGGAAACTGAGGCCTAGAAAGACAAAATCACGTGCTGAAAAAGTCACAGAGATAACAAGCGTCAGAAGTTGGGACCTGAACCTAGATCGTTTGACTCAGTGTTGTTTCCACTAGCTTATACCCATCACTTTCAATGACAGGGATTCTATCTCACAACTACTATACACCTTTCAACACAAGACTGAACTTTGCACAGTTTGTGCTTAAATTATATTTTATTGTCTGTAAAGCTACAGAACATTTTAAAGATTGTTTACAGAACAGTAAGATATCTGGGGAAACGGATATCCACTCTTCAAATGGCACAAATAACACGAGAATCTTCTCTGGAGTGATTAAGTTCAGAGGAGAGCTTTATCACATCTCAGAAGAGTTTTGACTAAATGTTCTTACAACCATAGGCTCATTCCCAATATGCTCTTGATACCATGGAACCAAAGAGACAGGCTATCATCTGCCCCAAATCTTTTAGTTATCTGCCCAAGTAGGACTGTGGCAGTGCTGGATGGGACCAGAACTCAGGTCTCCTAATTCCCAATCTCATGCTGTTTCCTTGAGACTACATCGATTAGAAGATTCTAAACTAATTTCACACATCTAACGGAGTGTCATATTGCTTGCCTTCTCAGTGAGTGAGGGAGGGACTAAAAGGAGGGAAAGCATTTGGAACTCAAAAAAAAATTTTAATGCTAATAATAATTTTTTTAAAAAAAGAAATTAAATTCACTGCTCTGGAGATCACCAAAAAAAAGGACCATAAACTATACGGTGTTGGGGCATTGTGGACAAACAACCTTGGAGGCATCACATCTCATACATAGACTGTACGCTCCATGAGGGCAGGAACTACCTCGTTTAAATTTTGGATGACTCTCAGTTGATCCTTGGTAAACGTTGGTTGGATGCTGAACCTAAGTAGACAAACAGTACCTCACACAACTTCCAGGAACAGGCATCAACAGCAACAGAGAACCAAGAAGACTGCGTTGGCTTTCTCAGTGTTTGGGGGTTAGAGGAAATCATCTATAAGCCAATAATAAGGACACTGGAAAGAGGATAATCTTTTAAGGAATTTCTGCTTTTGCTCACCCTTTCCCTGAAACGTTCTCATCTACAAATGATGCCCCGCCCTGGCAGAACAGAGACAAGTAAGGATGTTTTCAAAGGGAAACAAAAGATCAGGTTCAAACACAGATGACTCTGTAAAATTAATCTCTGCCGCTTCCTGAATCCACAGATAATGCTGGCATTTTTTAAAAACTGTGTAAACTTAACTAGGAGCTACACAGAGCGGCTGAGTCAAATCCATAAGTATTTATTAAGCATTTAATATTGTTGACCAAAAGTTCAAAAACATACGATCACCAAGCTCTTCTCTCAAAGTAAATACAGCTCTCGTGCCCAACAGGAACAATACTCCGTAATTTTAATCATTTTATTTCCAGGGGCACAGCTTGGAAGGGATTTCTCTTGTTAACTACCAATAAATACATCCAAATAAATGGACATTTATCAGACCCCTTTCATGATACGTACAACAATCGACACAAACACCAGAAATAACATGGAACAAAACAAACCTCTCTAAACCTCAGTGTCCTCACCTGTAAAATGGGGGCGGTAATAACTAGCACCTACCTCATGGGGATTTTTATGAGATCCATCGAGATAATCTACGTAAAGCTCCATGCAAACCTTAAAGCGATATATACATGCTGGTTATCGGGATTAGTGTTATCCTCAGCATCATCTCAAGTAGAAGACTTTTTATTGATCCATATCCTATTTCATTTGATTCAGCCGTCCCAGCCTGCCAAGATCATCTTAGATTCTGATGCCTGGTGTGTTAACTACTCCTCCCAGCTCCACGTTTTCCCTAAACTGCATATTATGCCTTTACCCAAGTTACTGATAAAAATGCTTAAAGCACACATGGAGGAGGGGGCACATCCCACTGGAGACTGCTTGCCATGCTGACCCTGAACCTTCAATGATTCTGCTTTGAGTCTCCCCACGCTCCCCTCCCCCAATTCTGAATGCATCTTATTATATTATCTGGTCCAACATCTCTCCATCTAATAACTACTCTATGTCACTGGAATCCAGTATATGTCCCAGTTGTTTAATTTTCCTTTGGCCCTTTTGCATTATAAAATAGGATTAAAAATAGTCCAGAGGGTGACCACTTAACAGGCGAGCATTCAACATCCTTTGCAACCTGGCTCCCTCTTACATATCCAGGCTAATCTCATTACTTTCCTCCCTGAACTAAGCATCTCAGCTGAGCCAGAATGCAGAAACATTCTCTTCCTGAAGCACTCAAGGGTTTTCTCCATCTCTGATCACAGTATTCTCTATGCATGGGTTGCCTTCTTCCTCTTCCCAACCATTAAATCCCAATTCAAACGCTGCCTCCTCCATGAAAGTTTTCCAAATTTTCTTGCCATTAACGAACTTTTCCCTGACTTGAATACTGTTCTTTGTGACTATGTTTCTAATACAAAATCTTGCATCTTGGTTATTTTACGTGTCTTAGTCGAGACAGGATCATCACCAGAAAGTTGGCTATAAAATAAAGTGACATTTTTTTGTTTTGGTCACAAATCATAAAATATCCCTTGAAGCGCGACAGCATTAAGATTTACATCAATGTAATAAGGAGCCATGCTACCAAAATCATGTATGTTTTCAAGTATTAAAATATTTTTTAAAATTTGTCCCAGGCAGAGGCATGTTGTTAAGTGTTTAACAATCAGCTCTCTACAAAAAAGTAGTCATTACATCCTTTTAAGTTTAATCTACATTATTAACATATTCTGTGTTATTTTCTCAAGTCTAGACAACCAACAAAACAATAACAAGCTCTGGCTGCAGTGTGTGCCAATTTCCAAGGGGTAAATGCTCAAACAGAAAATTTAACAAGTGGCTCTTGAGAGCTGATACAAGTTGATTCCAATACACCCCTGCCTAAAGGACATGGAAGAACTGAATAACAATGCTGGACACTCACATAGTGCATTATGGTTAGCAAAGCACTTTACATACCTTATTGTATTTATCGCACATATATATGTGTGTGTATATATGCAGTGTGTCTCACACACACAGAGTCCACTTCTAATGATTTCCATACTCACTCTGTGGATTATCAAATACCTATTTTTTTTTAATCTCAAGATGGCTTGCCAACATACCCAATACCCATCTGAGCTGCACGTGAATTAAATGAGTCAGCCTACGTTCAGGGAATATAAACGAGTTTTAAAACTACCATGGACATCCATAGATTTGGAGCAGGAAGCTCCTGTAGAGGTCACCTAGTTGAACCCCTTCGTTTTACAGACTGGGAAGCTGAAATTCAGAGGGGTTACCTGACTTGTCTAAGGTTGAACAGACACCAAGCATCTGAAATTGGATTTGAACCTACATCCGCCTGACTTGGAGTGTAGTTCCCCCTTTATTGTCTGGAAAACACAGATTCAAGCGCTCTTCTGACACATGCTGCCTGTGTGACCCTAGCAAAGTCACTGACTTCTCTGTGCTCTGGGTCACAAGAACGAGACACGCACACGGATAATAGGATATACGTTTTGCTTGACTTTACATGTCTAATCATACTGCTGCGTTCTGAGTATGGGAGGGGATGGAGGACAGGAGAGAATTTTGGAATTCAACATTTTTAAAAAATAAATGCAAAAAATAAAAAATAGATATAATTTTTAAAAAGCTTGAGTTGTAGAAAAAGGAAGGCACTGGCCTGCACTGAGAGAGATAACTGCTGTGAGGCAACTAGGTGGTGCGGCAAAGTGCTGAACCTGGAGTGCGAGGGTCTGTGTTCAAACCCTACCTCAAACACTTACTAGATTATGGCCCTAAGGAAGTCACTTAATTTGACTCAGTTTCCTCATCTGCAAAATGAGAATAGTAATAACACCTTCCTTACAAGGTCACCCTGTTGCATGCACTCCCTCTTATTTCCTATTTATCTTGTACATAGCTTATTTGTATACATTGGTTTGCATGCTGTCTCTCCCACTGGATTATGAGCTTCTGGAGGGCAGGGACTGTTCTGCCTCTTTTTGTAACCCTAGCGCTTAACACAGTCCCTGGCACACAACAGGCGCTTAATAAATGTTTAATGGTTGGCTGGGGGTTGCGAGGATCGAATGAATGAACACACGAAGTGCTCCCAAGCATTAAAGCATGGGGAGTTTCAGATTTATGAGATACACTGAAATTAGTGAAGAAGAAACTTCGGAAAGCCACTAATACACAGCTAGCCTCCTGCTTTCCCACAGGTAATGTAACATCTCTCCCATTTCGTGGATGAGACAGCGAACGCCTGGAAAGGATCATACCGTCAGAAGGGATGAGAAGCGTCTGCCTTCTAGCCCAGTGCCCCGTTCAAAATAGATCCCACGAGTCGATGTAAAATGTAATTAGGACGCTAAATTTTCACTGTCCCCCCAAGCAGTCCAAAGTCAAATGCAAGGGTTTTAAATTAACTATGTCCCTAGTTATTCCCACAGCCAGAAAAAGCTTACTATGTGTCTATGTATTTTAAAATGTCATTTGTGTTATGTGTGTATATACACATGCAAATATACATATATGTATATGTGTACACACATGGACATAGAAAGGGGACATGATAATTCAATTTTTATCAATTAATAAAGCCAACTATATATAGTTGGGGTTAAAAAGAAGACAATGTTGTTTTTCCACTGCTTTGAACACATGCCAGGATCTCATCTAAATCCCATTGGTATTTCCTGAAGGAACAATCCTACGGCTGGTATGTCCTTGCTGGGGGCGGCTGTTTAAATGTGTCACCCAGGTCTGTGCAGTGGTCTAGATTTCGAATTATACACAACATTCCCCAGAGAAGCTTACCAGACACAATTTCACCCAGTGGGACAAAACTTCTCATTGCAGCCGCTGAAATCTGACGTGACAAGGAATTCTATTCTGATAAGACTACTTCTGCTGCCTTTATGTGTTTTGAGGAGTGTGCCCAGGTCCTGTATCTAATATTATATTGCCATATGACACTCATAGCCCCTCTCCACCATCATCTTCTATGGGTGGGTGGGCTGGTAATGGTGAGAATGCATCTTTTTAAAATAAAGGGCTAATTGACTGCTTATCTCTTTCAGAAAATGGGTCCTGTTGGACCAACCCCCTTTGGTCATTCCCTGTGAGCTGTGACAATGAGCCCTGACCTCCCCGTGTGCAGAAAGGTGCAGAATGCCCAGCCACCTGGCCAGAAATCCTTCTGGAGCATACCAAGCCACTGAGACCGGCACCTCTGTGTCATCAGACTCAAAACCACCCACACATCAGAGCCTTTCCATTCTTCTTCGGATGGGACGATGTCTTCCAGTCTTGTCTAATTCATGACACACCTGAAGTCTGTTTGGAATTATCTCCCTGCCTCTCTGACTATGCCTCCTGCCTCCTCTGAGGGATCCATTTCCAAAAGTCTCCCCTGGCCCTCCCAGAGGAGAGAACCACAGAATCTAAGTAAGAGCTGAAAGGAAGAGGAGTCTCACTACAACCTTCCCAAAGAGGGGCTACTGAGCATTTGTCCGAGGCCCTCCAATGAGGGGGACCTACTGACTCCTCTGGCAGCCCACTGCCTTCGGGCTGTGATGAAAGTCTTATTTTACATCAAGCCTAAATCTGTTTCTCTGCTATTTCCATCCATCGTTTCTAGTTCTACCCTCTGAAGCCAAACAGAAAAAAATCTAATCTCACTTCCACATGATGGCCCTTCAAATACTTTAAATGGCTCTCAGGTCAAACCTGCTCTTCTCTAAGATAAACTCTTCCCAGTTCCTTTGATAATCCTCTAGACGTGTCACTATCCTGGTTGCTCTCAACTAAACTTGCTCCGATAAGTCTTTCTTAAAACATGGTGCCCAACATATGACCAAGTTTTATTCAATGAACTGACAGATCTGGGTGCTTCATCTTTTTTTCCCTTGGTCGAGGCAATTGGGGTTACGTGACTTGTCCTGGGTCACACAGCTTTAAGTGTCTGAGAGCAGATCTGAACTCAGGGTCTCCTGATTCCGAGGGTGGTTACTATATCCTGACCTAGCTGCCCCTGGATGTGACTTTCTCTTCTTCCTCTTTAAAAAAAAAATATGAGTTGGCTTAAGGGAAAGAATATAGAAGTGTAGGTGATAGAGAAACAAAAGATACCCATCTTTTTTTAAAAATGGTACTCACTTCCTTTCCAGAAGTAAGAAATGGAATATTGCACAGTCAGATTTTTTATACGTCGGTTGGTTTTGCTGAACGTTTTTCTCCTCTTTTTTGTTCTTTATTATAAGGCACGGCTTTCTGGGAAGGGATGCGGGAAGCTATACATTGGGAAAGGTAGGTGGTAGTTTTTAAAAAAGGTAAAAATTTATTTTTAAAACATGGCGTTAAGAATCAAACAAAATATATATCAGATATGACCTGGCCGAGGTATAAAGTATCAGAACTATTGTTGCCTCCTGCGCTCTGGGCACGCTGCCTCTAAATTCAGAATGAGACAGCATTCACTTTTTTATTGGCTAGCACCTCACACTATGAACTCTTATTGAAATTTCTACTACGATGAAACAATCAGGTCTTTTCCACCAAAAGACTTGTTGTCTAGTCAGACATCTAACATAATGTATTAGTGGAACTCGTTTTTTGAACCCAAGTGTAGATCTGCACATTTATTCCTATTAAAGTTTTATCTTTTTTTAATGTGGACCATCATATCCTTTGGTGTTCCTCAGATCTTTCTGGAGTCACACCAGGAGTTTTTAACTTTGGGTCCAGGAATTTGATTTAAAAAAATTGGGCGGGGGGAGTATTGCAACATATTTGGCTTCTCTTGTGTTTTATGCATTTTATGAACTTGAAAGCATTTTCTAAATAAGAAAGGATCTGTAGTTTTCACCAAAATGCTAAAAGGGGTTTGTGACACAAAAAAGTTAAGAATCCCTCTGGCTAAGTCATCCAACATAAAAAATATCGACCAACTCAGGGCCAAGGATAGACACATGAAATAATGTCTAGACTTCAATCTCCTCATCTATAAAACAAGGACAATAACATTTATGATATTTCACATGGCTGTTAGGGGAAAGTATTTTGTAAACCTTAAAATATTAATAGCAAGCTAGTTAAATTCAAGTTGACTTCTTTGAGTAGTGATTAACAAGGCAGATAATAACTTGAAAAAATATGGAAGCCAGTGATGACTGTTTGTGTATGGTCATTCATGCAGTTCCAAATCCCCATAATTGTATTATCATCTAGCCTCAGGGGGCTTAATCATTTTTGTTTCCTGAACACCTTTGTTTTTGTTCAGTCACATCTGACCCTTCGTGACCCCATGGACCACAGCACGCCCGGCCCTCCTATCCTCCACTAGGCCTCAAAGTCTCTCCGAGATCACATTTATTGTTTCCATGACACTATCTATCCATCTCATCTTCTACTGCCTCTTCTCCCTTTGCCTTCAAGCTTTCCCAACATTAGGGTTTTTTTCCAATGAACCTTGTACTTGCATTATGTGGCCAAAGTTTCTGCTTCAGTATTTGAGCCTAGTTCTTTCCCTGTTGCCAGATATAGATTCAAGGGCTCTTCTGTAAGCTTCAACTTCAGTACTGGACCTTCCAGTGACTGGCCTGAATTAATCTCTTTAAGTATTGATTGATTTAACTCTTTTCTCTCCTAGGGACTCTCAAACGTCTGCTCTAGCACCAGAATTTCAACACATCCGTTTTGCAGCACTCGGCTTTCCTTATAGTCCAACTCTCAGCCACACGCAGCTACTGGAAAAACCACAGCTCTGACTATACAGATCTTTGTCCGCAAGGTTATATCTCTGCTTTTTCAGTATGCTGTCCAGATTTGCTGTAGCTTTCCTTCCAAAGACTCCTCCAGCAGTCTGTTAAAGCCTATGGACCCCTTCTGACAATGTTTTCAAATGCACAGAATACATAGGATTACAAAGGAAACCAATTATATTAAAATGCAGTTATCCAAGTATTTTTTTTAAAGTTCTATGACCCCAGGTTATGAACCCCTGATCTAGACCAACTACTCCATCTTACGCATAGATTTAGTATTAGGCTTTTTCAAGTGCTTTGTTGAAATCTAAGTATGCAATATGTCTACTGCATTCTGTGTTCAAATCAGACTAACTATCCTGCCAAAAACAAGAAAGGCATTTAAGTCTAGGATGACCAGTTTCTGACAAAGTCATGTTGTCTTTCAGAAATCACTGCTTCCCTTTCCAAGTACCCACAAACCATTCCTTTGATGTGTTCTATTTACTGTTGGCAAGATTCCAGAATTCAGACTCCTTGGTTTACACAGTTTATAGATTCTACTTTCTCCTCCTCCCCTCTTCCTCCCTACTCCCCTTCCCCCTGCCAAACTGTACAGTAATAGCCCTATTACATTAGCCTTTATGACATCTCTCCCATTTTCCAAGATCTTTCAAACATCACCCAGCAATGGCAGCTGCCAGCTATTTTGGTACCCGAGGATGTTAATGATCTGGACCTGTTGACTTGAACTCACAGAAGACAACTGAACACTATTTGACCACCTTCTTCATTTATTTTGGATTTCTATTTTTTCCCCTATTTTTCTGGTCTAAAGAGCTTATCTTTGGAAGAGAAAACAGAAGCAAATTAAGTTGAAGCTTTCAGCCTTCTCCAAGTGTCTATTGTATCATTTTCCTATTCTATCCAAGCAGCAGTCCTATAATCCCTTCTTCGATCCACCTTTTGTCTCCCACACAGATTTTAAAATCACAAAAAAGAAATAAGCTTTTGGTTGGCTTTTTTTTTTTTTTTTTACCAAATTCACATCATTCCGAGATTTAGGATGCCTGACAACTCCTCCAGGACCGTTCTGCTCTTTTCTATTTCAATTAATCCTCAATAACTTATCCTTGGCTCCATTTTTTATACATGTCTTTTTAAAAAATCTGTCAATGAGGCAGTGTGGCCAAATGGAGAGAGAGTCAGTCAGTTTCAAAGTCAGTTAGACCTGGGTTCAAACCTTGCATGTTGACATGTACTGGCTGCATAAGCCGAGAAAAAACACTTCAGAAAAATACCTTGAAGAAAAGGGGCTGACCTGCACTGGTGAAGGGAATTTCCTCACCTGGAAGTCTTCAATACTGATGAAAACACAGATCTAGGTCCTATCCCTACCCCCAGTGAGTTCTTTGTATATCCCTATTAGTCTCTTTAAGTAGCCCAGCTTACTCCTCCTCAGAATAATTTCTTCTTGGGGATTCAGAATCTCATTTCTGAGAGCTTTCCATGTAATTCCTCTCATTTCTGTTACCCTAAAGGGATCTGATAAATTAATTCATGCTAAGCTGTTTATTAAAACTCAACCTCATTAACACCCCAGGGACATTTGCATTTTAAACTGTGTAACCGTGTTATAATTCAAAGTAATAAAGCTCTAAATGATAGGATTTCAGAAACCATTAGAAGGGAGATGAGGGAGAAATTTGGGGATGACGGTATTTTCTCCCCAAAAGTCACCATGCATGTTACTATGCTGTACAGAGCAGAAAGTTCTGGATTTTAAGTCAGAACGCAAGAGTCGGAATCTTGATTTCGCCGCCAGCTTCGTCCCCTTAACCTACCTGGGTCTAAGTTGACTCATCTGTAGAACAACAATAAAAACAACAATAAAAAAAGTCACCTACAACCAAGATTGCTGTGAAGAAAGTGTTTTGTTAAGTTCAAAGTGCTGTCTAAATATTGGCTATTTTGAGTCCGGTCCAAATTCCTCATTTGGACCGGACTCAAAATAGCCAATATTTACACTGAAATCTAGGACAGAAAGTAGAAACTGGATCCTTAATTGGGTAGGTGCCACGTGTATGGATCCAGAAACTGAAGCAGTGACAGTCAGAAGAAGCCTGGAGCATGAGCCCTTTTCTGACGTGTGCTACCGGACTCTTCTTGCTCTCTGTAAGCTGTCTCGGCTGGTAGTCTAGTTGGTACGATGCCTGCACACCACTACAGGACTGCCCTGGATCCACAGGAGGTAGGGTCACTACTTCTAATGAGCAATTAAAAAAAACCATTTCTTTGAGTGACGCAGGAATTCATACAAATATTAATAATCATCGGGGCCAGCAGATGACCTCCAAAACAAAGATGGCAGACGATGGCCCTTCTTTACCCTCAGTTCACAAAGAGATCACACTTTAGCAGCTTGTTATCGTACATTATAAACTAACGGCTCTCTCTTAGTGGAGTTTGGGCGAGTTAAGGTACCCCTAGCGCCCCATGGGGAAGAGACTAATCCTCCTTCACTGAATACTTGCACAATAACAGATCTTCAGGACTCATGACGAAAGATGCCGTACACCTCCAGAGAAATAACTGGTGAAGCCTGAATGCAGATCAAAGAGACTTTTTCTTTCATTTTCTTGGGGTTTTTTTGTCTGTTTTCTTTCACAACATGACTACATATGGTATAAACCTATGTCAAATTGCTTGCCTTCTCAATAAGAAGGAATGGGGAGGGAGGGTGAGAATTTGGAACTCAAAATTTTAAAAATAATGTTAAAATTGTTTTTATGCATAACTGGGAAAATTTTTAAAATTAAATATCATTTTTTTTAAATAGAAAGAGGAGGAGGGGCAGAGCCAAGATGGCGGCTGGGAAGCAGTGACTGGTGTGAGCTCCCCACCAAGTCCCTCCAAAAACCTATAAAAAAATGGCTCTGAACCAATTCTAGAGCTGCAGAACCCACAAAGTGGCAGAGGGAAGCAGGGCTCCAGCCCAAGACAGCCTGGATGGTCTCTGGGTAAGGTCTGTCCCGCACGGAGCTCCCAGCCCCCAGCTGAGGGGAGCTGAGCCCAGCGTGCACGGCGCGAACAGACCAGACGCGGAGCTACCAGACCAGGAGACGAGCGGAGAGTGCCCTAGCATCCTGAATTACTGAGCTGTGGCATCCACCAGACCTCTCAACCCACAAAGAGCAAAGACAACAGAGAAGGTTAGTGGGAAAAGCTGCGGTACTGAGTTTGCAGTTAGGCCACGGCCCCTGGGGCAGCTTTAGAACTACGGCTGCAGTTGCTTCTGGCCCCAGGCCCACCTGGTGGGAGGAATTAAGTGGCTGATCAGAGCAGGAGTGAAGAGCCTGCTGAAGATTTAAGCCCATTCTGGGTAGGGGGTTCTTGGGGAAGGAGGAGTGCTGGTGAGGCATTGCATTCACCCAAGCGTGGAACATAGAACTCTTCAGTCTATAAGCAGTCATACCCCACTGAAAAACTCAAGGGTTAAGTAAGTTGGCTGGGA
>CM053624.1:196865697-196927967 GCA_028646595.1 Phalanger gymnotis | reverse complement strand
CATACTCAGTTGTGTATCTTACCACACAGGAAAGAAGGAGGAAGAAGATAAAAAAAGGGGGGATGATGGAAGGGAGGGCAGATGGGGATGAAGATAATCAAAAACAAACACTTTCGAAAAGAGACAGGGTCAAGGGAGAAAATTCAATAAAGGGGGATAGGTTAGGAAGAAGCGAAATATAGTTAGTCTTTCACAACATGAGTATTGTGGAAGGGTTACACATAATGATACGCATGTGGCCCATGTTGAATTGCTTGACTTCTTAGGGAGGGTGGATGGGAAGGGAAGATGGGAGAGAATTTGGAACTCAAGGTTTCAAAAAAAATAGATGTTCTAAAGTAAAAAAGTTGTTTTTTTTTTCATGCAACTAGAAAATAAGATGCACAGGCAATGGGGAAAAGAGATTTATCTTGTCCTACAAGAAAGGAAGGGAAAGGGGGATGGGAAGGGAATGGGGTGACAGAGGGGAGGGCAGACTGGGGAACAGGGCAGCCAGAGTGTATGCCATCTTGGAGTGGGGTGGGGGGAGGAAATGGGGAGAAAATTTGTAATTCAAACGCCTGTGAAAATCAATGCTGAAAACCAAACATATTAAAAATAAATTTTAAAAAATAAAATAAAAAAAATAGAAAGAGGAAGACAGGGGAAACAAACAATGTATTTTCCACATTCACTTCATGAAGAACCTTGGGGCATGATGGCAGAAAGTGAAGGTATCAGATTCATTCTCTGCTGAGAACACCTAACCCAACCAAGTGGTCTTATCTTGTTAACAAACCTGACATCATCACAGCAGGACTCAGCATTCTAACAAGAGGAAAATGAAAGTTGTTTCCTAAGTCTGTATCCAGTTAAAGGAAAAGGTTGCATGAGTAAAATAAATCAAGAAACCATGCATTATTTCTTGGAAAGCCAAAGAACAAGGCCCCTGCTGGTCAGACTCTTATGTTAAATGTACTTCTTGCCCAAATTTAATTTAATTCACATTTTCTGAGCTCCTCACCTATCTTCAAGGAAATAGAAAAGAACTTTCTACAGTGTTTCTAGGTCACCTCCAACCTTTCTCATTCAAAGAAAAGTAGAAAAAAGAGCTTCCACAGGAATCCCAAATCCTTCATTTTATAGAAGAGGAAACTGAGATCCAGAAAGGAGTAGCCAACTTGCCCAAGGCAATGAAACTAGGAAAATGCAGACCCTCAAGTTTTCTGGCTTTTTCTTTTTCTCTTCTTTTCCATCCTAGCTATCATTCTCCGTGTTGTTAGTCCCCAGATTACTACGATGAAAAAGGAATTTTTTTCCCTTACCTGCTGCTTCTCAGAAATAACCTCAACTTATTTAAGCCAAGACAGTTACTGCAAAGGGATGCGGAAGGTGAAATCCCATATCCAACCCTTAAGGCCCAGCTCCAACGCCACTTTAAAAAAAAAAAATGGAGTTCCTCATGATCCATCATCATCTTATTTTAGTCTCTGTGTCTTTTCTTGTCTACTAAAATCTAAACTCCAGCAGGCAAAGATCGCATCTTGTCATCATTATCCTCCCAGCACCTAACATGCTGCATCACATATACGTAACAGGGCCTCTGTAAGCATTCACTGACTTGAAATGAAGGGACGATCATTAAAACTTCAGGTGAGGACAAGAAGAAATTGAAGCGATTCCCTTTTGGGCCATGTTATCCACCTCTAACATCGGACTGCAGCCCCAACATCCCCCACCTCCACAAACTGCCACCATAGGCTCTGGTGGAGAGAAGGATCAAAGATTTGTAGCTAGAAGAGAGGCCATCAATTCCAACCATGCTTATTGTGCCCATGAGGAAAGTGAAGCAAAGAGAGGTTAAGTCACTTGTCTTGAGACACACAATTATTAAATGTTCATATAACGATTTGCACTGAGGTTCTCTTGACTTCTAGTCCAGGGTCCCACTAAATAGGAAAATAAGAGGAGTACTTTGAGGAGGTCTACACTAGCTCAGAAGTAGAACCTACTTGAACCCTTCCCTGATGCTCTCCTTTCAAAGGAGAGCAGAGACAGATCCATGTAAATATGCTTCTGAAGACCAATCAAGGGTCACAACCCTGGCCCCCAGAAAAAGAAACTCCCCAAGACCAGTGCTTCTTAGGAATCAGCCTCACCTCCATGCGAGCTTTATAGAAATCCACATCGTGCAGTTTTTCCTTACACCTGACCAATTCCATTTCGAGCCTCTCCACTCGGTTGGCCCGCTCTCTCAAAGAATCCAGTTCATCCCGGTACGCTCGTGCAGACCGGGCATCGGCCCCAAGGTGGATATTCTGGATAGAAGGAAAATGAAAGAAGAAAAATCAGTGTGCTATGTTATCTTCAGATGTTAAGGAATGTTAACTAGGGCTGGGGAGCCAGGGAGAGAAGGGTCTCTTACTTGAAAATGGAAACATGGGGAACTAAGAGTATCCAGGAATTTCAGGGAAAAGGAAAATGTTGGTGCCTGAAGAAACTATGCACCAACCATTACAAAGTGGATGGCTGGGTACATGCAGAGCACTGCTGCAGAAGACGGCTAGTGGTACCACAGCTCTCAACAAGCTCAGTTAGCTTTACCCTCAGAAAACTCTTAAGAAACTATAATGGGAAATAATTTTACTTTTGTTTTAAAAAAAAAACTCCCACAAAAGCATTCCTTAACTATGTGGTTGGCTGAGCACACACAGGGCACTACTGTGGAAGATGGCTATCACCTCTGTAACTCTTAATATTCTCAACTTTATCCTCAGAAAGCTCTTAGGAGAATATAACGGGAAAAAAAAATGAGTTTCTGCTCTAAAAACAAAACAAAACAAAATTCCCGATGAAGAACACCTTAACTTCCTGGCTTTTATTACTAACCTTCCCAATCCCACACTTCTAACTCTTACTCCTGAAACACGGTATTCTGTACACAGCAGGTGCTTAATATCTGCTGGATGGAAGCCGATTCCTCCTTACCTCCTGCTTGATTTTCTGCAGTTCCAGCACCAGCTGATCGATTTCATGCCGAGCATCGCTGAGCTGCTCAGATTTCTCCTCCCTGAAGAAAGGGGTTTAGAGATGAGAACTCAACCACACTGACAAATCGATCGGACCGGGTTCTGCTGTTTCTACACAGACGGTGTACAGGGTTGGAGAGGGAGTGGGAGGGAAAAAGGAAATCGAGTCCTTTGGGAAAATCCATAAATGTAAATGGAGTTTGCAGAAATGAGTCTGCCTGATGAATTCCTTCTGTTTTCTCCTGGCCTTTTCCTAAGTTCATATCCACCAGGCACGACAAATCCCCTGCCAAGGTACTACCCGTACCAGACAAAGAACTCACTGCCACAAATTACTCTTATGACAAAGATCTGATCACAGGGACCTGAGTTCCTGCTGCGACCACCATCTCCTCCAGCCCGCTCCCCCCAAACTGAGAAGTTCTGGGGAGTACCACGAGGGTGGAGGAGCAAACAGCAACACCAAGATATGGGAGAGAAAAGACAGAGAGACCATGACTACCCTGAAAAGCAATCAATGGAAGGAAAGACAAAATCGTTAAAGGGAGGTGGGGCACTTTCAGAATAACAGTATTTAAGTTTGTCTTCTCCAACTGAGATTACAAAGTGTCCCAAAAGGCACAAAAACCATTTTGAACTTGAATCTTAATAAAAACCAACTATTTGTTACACAGGGTGTCCCAAAAGTTTTCTGACAGTCTTAATTTTAAGGCTTAAAATTTCCCTAAGACTTTTAGGACACCTTGTATAACAAGGTAATGTTTAATTCAGCCCTTAATTTGTTGGAAGGGCTGGGAGGAGGAGGAAGGGATAAACGATATTTTTTTTAAAAGCAACACAGTTTCACACGACTGCATGTGCGTAATCTATATTAAACTGCTTTCTTTCTCAATGAGGCGGGGTAGCAAAGAGAGGAAGGGAGAAAATTCAGAACTCACAAATTTTTTTAACGAATGTTAGAAATTGTTTTAACATGTAATTTGGGGGAAAGTAAAATATTAATTTTTTTTAAAAGCAACATAATAAAGTATAGTAAGAACCATATCAAATGAAATTCACCCATCACATAACTAAATAAAAACTGAAACGCAACTCTGGGCTCTGTGAGGAGGGAACAAGCTTCCCGATGACTTACAATTCCTGCCGGATCCTCCGTAGCCTGGCCTTGGTGTCGGCGAGCTCTACCGCCAGATGCTGCTTGTCCTCGCTGGAGAGGCTGCTGGTGGGGCTGGGGGTGGAGTCAGTGCTAGACAGTTTCAGGGGGCTGGGTGGCTGCTGAGACTGCAGATAATCTCTTTCCTGGGTAAGGTCCACTATTAACTTCAGTTAGGAGGGGAAAGGAGAGAAGAAAGGGTGAACGCAGGATCATTAATTTAGAGCTGGGAAGCATTCACAAGTCATTTTATAGATGAGCAAACTATGGCTCATGCCTACAGTCATACAATGATGGTTCCCTCCAAACCACTTATGTGTTATTCCCTTCATACAATTTCATGTATCATAGTACAGTAGATTTAGAGCTGGAAGGTACCTTAAAGGCCACCGAGTACAGCCTCTAGTTTTACAGGTGAGGAAATGGGAGTCTCAGAGAGGTTAAATCATTTGTCAAGGGTCACAGAGCTTATGAGTATGAGGCAGCGTATGAGGCAGAATTTGAACTCGGGTCTTTCTGACTCCAAATCCATTCACTGCATTACACCTGACTTTCACTAGTTCTTGTAGGGATTGACTAGGTATTCTCCTGGGGCCCTCCATTTCTAAAGTCTATGGTTCTAGATACGGACCAGATAATGAGCAGAGAGAAGGAACAGGGTGTATTAAATAAGATGAGTCTTAAGAGGTCGAAGAGGAATTAATATCAGAAAAAAGAAAATAAAATACATGTCTCAGGAAGAGACAGCAGAGGGACAGCTAGGTGGTGCAGCAGATAGAGCACTGGTCCCAGAGTCAGGAGGACTCGAGTTCAAATCCAGCTTCAGACACTTGACACTTACTAGCTGTGTGACCCTGGTCAGTCTCTTAATCTCAACTGTCTCAAAAAGAAAATAAGGGAAGAAGTGCAAGGCAGGGCAGGACAGGAAAGGATAGACAGCAGAGATACCAATGCCCTGGCAAAGATTGCTACCATCAGCAGCCCACTGCAGCCTTTCTGCACAATGCCTCCCCAACCTCTGCCAGGCTGCTCTTTCTAGGACTGGGAGAACCTTTCAGACATACTTCTGTGCATTCGTCTCTCTCATCGATGAGCCGTTTGAGGTGAAACACCATGTTCCTTGAGAGAGACTCCAGCTCCTCTGGGGCCATGTCTGGTAACTCCAACCACTGCAGGTCAAACACGTTTTCTTGGTTCTGGGTCACCTGCAAACAATGACAGACACTCCTGATGGAGGTAGGATGGGAATTCTTCAAGAAAAGGGGGAAAGAGGAAAGAATAGAGCTCAAGTTAATTATGAGCGGGGAATTAGCGATGGTAAGTGGATCAGAATAAATGTAAGATGTGGGCTTTAAATTTCTGCTGAACACCTGTCTCATTTGGAAGTCGGGTGAATTATTAATCCCATCATTGAGGCAGTTTGCCAAATGGAGTCAGAAACAGGTAGCACTTCAAATTATTTTAAACTAAGCCTTATTTAACAAAGCCATACTTGTCCTGAGAGACCTGGATGCAGTTTTCTACTGAGTAGCCCAAACCCCAGGAAATACTGCCAAAAACAGAGATTTTCACTGAGGTCAGTCACGAGTCTAAAACTAAAATTTATTCTATGACACTAAGCAGATTCTCTCTCAAACGCCCTGCCCCTAATGACAACACCCCCTCCCTGATACTCTCAAGTATTCCAGGTTTTATATTTATAACCAACCAGCTTATTGGTAGGATTCTAACCCTTTGTCTACAGCGTTCCTTATAGGTATCCTCAAGATGGTTATAATGATGACTACTATTAGATGTAGTGGTAACAGCAGCAGTGATAGTGTTAGCTTCCTTGATCAAGATGGGGGAAAAGTAGGTAAGTGCCCAAAGGACTACCAATTATCATCTCAAGTGCATGACAGCTGCAGGAAAATGGGTGACTCATCAAGGCAAGCCTGTGGGCACAAGCATTTGAACACACCCTCAAACACACAAACACACACACATATACACCTGCAAAGTCCCACCAGGAATACCCAAGCTTGCTCTTGCTCTACTGGGGTTAGGGTGGAGTGAGGAACAGCGCTTCTAGAATTTTCTAATTTCACCCTTAAAAATGACAGCAAGTCAGCGTCTTTTCTCCTTGCTACTGACAGTAGCAGTCTTTTTCTTTAAAAAGAAATGAATATTTGAAAGCAGGATGACATTTGCCAGAGTACATTTTAGAAGTATGTAAATCAATTCTGAGCCTAAACCAACTGACAACATCACTCTTAAAAATAGCCTGAGCCCATATTAGGTAATAAGTAGGAAACAAAAGGAGGTTTAATTGAGGGCTCAAAAAAAAAAAAAGAAGGGTTTGTGTGTGTGTGTGTGTGAGAGAGAGACAGAGAGAGAGAGAGAGAGAGAGAGAGAGAGAGAGACAGAGAGAATACATACATATTGTAACTGGCTTACGACTATATTTCCAAATGTAATTATTTTGTCTGTGCTAGTTCAAATTACAAATTAATAAAAGGCATTACAAATGATGTTGACCTTAAATTAACCCAGTATTGAGAGCTAAAGCCTCATCATCACCACTGGTATGGTACCCCACAGCCAAGTACCCAAAAGCTAAGAAGGAAGAACAAACCCCACCTCTTGGATGTGTGCCACAATCCCAGCCTGGGTTTCAATGTCCAGCTGTTTGATTTTTTCAATAAACTCTTCTTTCCTTTCACACTGTAAAGGGACAAAATGTTAATGGAAGTTGTTTCCTTGGCCAACAATAGGCTCCATTTTTTAACTAAGAGGCTACCTCGGGTACACAAATGCATCTGAACAAACAAAAAAAAGGAAACTTCCTTCTTGCCAAATCTGGCAACTTCTCTTAATGTCCAAAAATTTCTTCCCATGGTGCTTTGGTAACACTCTCATTTATGTTTCCATATGGGGATCACGTGGTTAATTAGCCTCAGCGCCTTACTCCTTTGGGTGACGCGTCCTATACTGAAGAAAGGCAATGATGGGTCCAGTACAGAGGCTCTTTAATAAAAAATGCTGCAAACGACCAGGAGCAGGGGTGGCATTTTCCCCACAGCACTGACTACTCTACGATCAGGGCAGTCAGTTCCCAGAACCAAAGAATCCTCTTTTGGCCACCACACGAGCGGCCCAAGTCAGAAACGTATCTAATACCTGGTTGTCTGGTGTAAAGGTGTGCTCCCCTGAGAATCAGCAGGTGTGGGCACTTAGGGGATACAATGGAGAGACCGTTGGACTGAAGAGTCAGGAGGACCCGAGTCTGGATCCTACCAAAGACACTTGGTCGCTGTATGACTCTGAGCAAACGACTCAAGCTCCGTCTGCTTATGTTTCCTGATCTATAAAACGGGGTAATTACGATGCCTAACTCTCAGAGTTGTTGTAAGGATCAATGAGACAGATGATACAAACCTGACTCCAAGACAGCCTCTCAACCTCTGAGAACTACTGGCATCTAAGAATGTTAAGTCAAAGACGAGCTTTCAAGCTGATATTGGCAGAGGGTGTTTCCATACTGGGAGTTCCCTAAAATAATGAAGAGACTGAGCGTCCCGAAGTGTTTTGTGTGTGTGTTTATCTATGCAGGTGGTCAGTTTGACTTTACGTACATAAAGACATTTCACAAACTTTAAAGCGTAACATAAATGTCAGTCATTATTATGGTTGTCTGGTTTCTTGTCCCAGTTTTACCACTGAACACACTTCTCTGCGCCTAGACGTTCTTGTCTTTGAAATTAGAGGTCAGAGGACACTCTGGGATCCATTTCTACTCTGACGTGTCAATCGTTAGAGGCGGTCAAGACGGACCAATTACACAGGTATATACATACGCTTATGGGGTGGGGCGAGGTGCTCGACCTGTTATTTCATCATTTTAGGGAACTCCCAGTGTTGAAACGCCCTCCGCCAATGTCAGGCTAAACACTCATCTTTAACTAAGACTTTAATTATTAATTATTCATATTGATAGTATTATATTAATAATATAAAAATTATATTAATATTTAATAATTATTTTTTATTATCTTCAATTAAGAGTCATGTCTAAGAAGCAGTACTTGGACCCGGGTTTTCTTGACTCCAAGGCCAGCCTTCTAGTCTCTATACTCCCTTTCACATATAGATGCACGCACGCATGTACACAGCATGACAGAGTGGACAGACAGCCGGGCTTGGAGTCAGAAAGACGTGGATTTGAATCCTGATCCTGAGATGCACATTAGCTATGTGACCCTGGACAAGTCTCTTAACTTCTCTGGGGCCCGAGCAACTCATTAAGACTTGAGATCTCGGGGAGCAGAAGCAGGAGAACCTTGTACACAGCGATGACCAAGTCTGATAGACTTAGCTCTTCTCAGCAATGCAAGGTTCTAAGACAACTCCAAAAGACTCATGATGGAAAATGTTATGCACATCCAGAGAAAGACTTATGGTGTCTGAATGTGTACTATTTGCTCTCTCTCTTTTGTTTCTTCTTTCCCGGGGTTCATTCCATTGGTTATAATTCTTCTTTACAACAGTACTAATGTGAAAATGTTTAATATGAATGTATATGTAGAGCCTATATCAGATTGCACGCCATCTTGAGGAGGGGAGAAAATTTACAACTCAAAAGCTTGTGGAACTGAACGTTGTAAACTAAAAATAAATTAAGAAAAAAAGACTAGACATCTCAGAACAGGTACAGTTCAGCAGGAGTTTCTCACTAGGATTTTTTAATACCAATGAAACTATAACTCCAAGCAAAAGCAACACATAGCAACTTATCAAAGAACTGTCCAATCTCTACTCAGGGGCATAGGACAAATGCTCCTTTTACCTCACTTACCTACACAAAGTGTAATTTATTAGAGGAACTACATGTTACTAGGGATAAAATGGTGGACGTAGAGTCAGGAATAATTGGGTTCAAATACTATCTCTGATACTAGCTAGCTGTAGGAGCTTCTCTAAGACTATATAAATTAGAGACAGCTGCGATGTTCATGGGTGAAGAGAGTTTCCACGGGGATAAGAACCATAGGTCATTGATGTATTAGGCACATCTGTTAGTTTAATTAATGACACTATTAAGTTCCTATTTATTCTAGAATATTGGCTTTGATACATCATTGGGCTGTGCTATCAACTACCTAAAACACCATGTGTCATTACCAGAATTCCATCCCTCTCCCAACCCCAAATCCCCAACTTCATGCACCAACCTGAACAGCACAGCCCAGCACCAGCAGGAGGACCTTCTTAATTTCATCCATACTTTTACCTAAAACAAAAGAAGAGCCACACAGGAAAGTCAGCTTATATGTCCACACACAGCACTCTACTAACCACTAACCATTCATTTATAGACGAGTCCAGATCGAATAAGGAAGCCCCCTGAAGTGGTGGCCTGCCATTTGATGGCACTCTTTGAAGTTATAATTACATAAAATCCGCTAACTGGTTCCAGCTCTAGTCTTCGCAATTAGCTGGCTAAAAGTGACTCCTACCCTCCTCAAATTTCTCACAGCAGCTCTCTTCCTGGACCTCTCCCCACATTCTACTTAGATAATAGTTATTTACATATGTTTCTAATCCACCCAAGTAGAACTCAGGCTCTTTGAAAACAGGGGCAGTGATGTATGAAAAGATTGCTGAACTTAAAATTAGAGGACTTGAATTCAATTCTCAGTCAGGCTTACTCCTGGAAAAAGCATCCAACTTCACCAGGGGGCCTATGAGTTGCCCCATCTGTAAAATGAGAGGCAACACAGTCTATGAGAGAAAGGGCTAGCCTTAGAGTCTGGAAGATCTGGGTTCAAGTTTTGTCCCTGATGCAAACTAGCTGTGTATACTTAAGAAAATGACTTGGCCTTTCAGTGATGGAAGCAACTCTCAAGAACTATACATTTGAGATGCATCAATGGAAAGGAAGGGAGGTTCCCACTTTGGGATCCTAGGTCTCCCTGACTCCAAATTCAGCACTCTGTCCCCCTTGTCATGCTTCCCTTCGAACGATGAAATCACAAGACCAATAAATGAAGGAATGAATAAAAGAGGGAGGTAAAGAGAGAGAGAGACAGAGGGAGAGAGAGAGGGAGGGAGGAGGAAGAGGGGAAAGGGAGGGAGAGAGATGGATAGATAGACAGATAGATGGATAGATGGATGCATGCATGGATGGGCAGATAGACAGATGGATGCACGGACAGACGGATGGATGGAATGGATGCACGGATGGTTTCATGGATGGATGGACAGATAGAATGACTGAATTAGATGGGGATTCGAAGACAAAAATCAACAGTTTCAGCCCTCAGGGAGTTTACATTCTCTTAGACGAGACCACAAATACATTCAAAGGAAAAGTAAATGCAGATTCCCTTTGTGAGTCATAAGCAGTCACACTGCTGAGGTGAGAAACCTGGAAAGACCATTTACCATATTCTTTAGCAGAACTGGGTCCCTGGGGAGGTTTGGAGAAGGGGAATCACTTTGGAAATCCGATCCAGAGCACAAGCAAGAAGGGCAAGGCCTAAGGAAACCATGTGCCTGTGTTATCTGCATCCTGGAGATTAACAAGCAAAGTGACCTAACTCAAGACTTCTTGGCAGAAAATGGGAGGTGGACATTTGCAGGCAAACAACACACACAGCTGCAAATTGTTTACAGCAATCAACTCTAAAACAGGAGGAAACTGTCTAGAGTCACCAACCCCTGATGGTAATGGAGCAGGTGGGGTGAGAGGGTCAGTGAAAGAACAATAGAGAACAATGGTGCTAAATGCTGCCTCCCTGCCTCCACAATATTCCAGGCTCCCTGCCCTCTTCCACTTCTAAAATTCTATGTATCCAAAACATTTACCCTTTTGTAGAGGTACGTGATTGCTCTCCTTTCAGAGCTTCTAAATAACTAAAACACATGGTCATTTTCTCTCGCTGAGAGGCGTTATAGCAAGGCATTCAATCTGGTTAACAAATAGAAGCTGCAAATCTCCCTTACCAACTGGGACCTCTCCACAACTGACCACACTGCCCTGAGTGAGGTTGTTTTAGTTCACGGTGGCAATCTGTCTGCAGGGAGTGATCACCAGCAAAGTTGGAAATGAAAATTAGAAATCTATGATGTTCAGCTAGCACTCCACACCTACAAAGGTACGCTGGCCCACAAAACACCAACAAGGCCAGGTATCATTTTTATACCTTACAACCCAGCCGCCTCCAACTAACATTAAGAGAAAATACTGCTTAGAATAAATAGAAAGAAACCATGGTATTCACTGGGCAGCTAGGTGGTGTAGTGAATTTGACTAAACTTTAAGAGTCAGGTAAACCTGAATTCGAATCCCGCCTCAGACAAAAGCTGTGTGACCTTAGAAGTTATTTAACCTCTCTTGATCTCAACTTTCTCATCTGTAAAATGGAAATAGAAATAGTGCCTAACTCAGAGGATTTAAGGATGGCTAAGTGTCATAGTGGAGAGAGCGCTGGGCCTGGAGTAAGAAAGACTGGAGTTCAAATCCAGCCTCAGACATTTCTAGCTACATGATCCTGGGCAAGTCGCTTAATCCTGTTTGCCTCAGTTTCCACATCTATAAAATGAGTTGGCCAACCGCTCCAGTATCTTTGCCAAGAAAACTCCAATCAGGACTGTTGTACCATAGGATTGTTATGATGATCAAACAGGTTAATAAACACAAAGTGCTTTGAGAACCTTAAAGCATTAGATAAAGGTTAGCTACCGCATTGCCTTCCATGATGAGATGCTTTAAGCCATAACCGAAAATCCTCCGTATCTCTGTTCTTTCATGCCTCTCTTATTAAAGTCAACATCTGACTCTGTTGATTTAAATACTGATAATTTCCTAAGCATGATTACAGGGTAGTAAGGATGGGTTTTTTAAATAGTGAGTCACATCAGCACAGTCTACCAACCACTCTTTCAGAATAACCAAGTTCTCTGGAAATGACCCAGTTTGCCTCTCCTAGAATTTCACAGTCAAATCCCTACCTTTAAGGCTATGTGTAGTACTTCTAATCCACCTATGATTTCTGTCAACTTGCCGCCATTAAAAGTCTCCCTCTATACATTTGCTGGTCCTGCTCAGATCTGTGTAGACCAGTTCTCAAAAAAAATTTTTATCTGAGAATCCCTTTATACTCTTGAAAATTAATAAGAGCTTTTGATTATGTGGGTTAGATCTATTGATATTTACCATATTGGAAATTAAAACATCTTAATATCATGAGGAAATCAGTTTGGACCTCAAGGACTACACTTTATAAGCACTAGTATAGACTAGAAACTCCTTTTAAACTGCTTTCCTCAGAACCCTATACCAGAATGCTCAATAAGAAATTATCTATTGGTTAACTGGGAGTTAGTGAGGCAATCCAAACAGCACACACATTCTGGGGAAACTTCAGTAACTCCTACAACCAACCTCTTCCACCTCAAGTACTGCACCAATGCCACAGGATTCACCAGCTCTGGCCACAGACAAACACAACACAACACGGATGGAGGCCAGATTAACTTACAATTCCAAGGTTAACAGGGGAAGAAAACTCCAGACGGGAGAATTTTTCCATTAAAACAGCTTCCATCCCTACTGTTTTAGTGTGGGTGTCCCTAAGGAGTCCCACACATAGATCTTGAGTAAGAGGCACCTCAAAAAACATCTAGTCTAATCACTGAGACTCGGGTGACCTGAGAGCCTTGCATAAGGTCATGTAGGTGGTGTGCTTCAGAGGCAGGATTTGAACCCAGCTTTTAATCTCAGTATATAAAATAGCTTCCCAGGGCAATTTAAAACAGCTGGGTTTCACATTTACCATAAACACACAACCAGAACAGAAGCATCTCAGAATGATAACAAAAACCACCCCCTCCTCCAACCCCCACTCTTATCCAAACAATCTACTTCACTTCCTAGCTCCAAAGTTAGAAAGCATAACAGCAAATCACGATCAGTTACAAAGATCTCAGTGACAGACCCAGAATCAACTAGGTGAGGAAAGAGGGCAGGGGAAGGTGGTCGGGGGGAGAAGATCACTATTATCTAGAAAATTCAGAGCCCCAACATTAGCATAGCAACAAAATGACCTTTAACCAACAACATGTCTCCAGTCCTAAGACGGATGCCGCATGCAAAGGCAATCCTGTTGGACGCCATGGTGGGTTCAAGGCTGGCTGCGGTCTGAGCATATTTCTCCGTGCTTACAGACGGTCTCTAAGAGGTCTAGCAAACAAAGTTTGGTAACCAAGCAGCAGTATCTGACAGTCGGTTCAGTAAAACTCGGCATGCTGGCTGTAACTGCCTGTCTCACACTCTTGTGCTAGGTATCCACTAGAGATTCTGAGAAAAGCAAAACCACTCCAAGTCCCCCAAGAACCTCCCACTTCCAGAAAGAATCAAGAACTCATTTCCTAGCCCCCCCAAATGGATGGGATGCATGGCTGTAAGCACCAAGCCGAATCATTTGCCACGGGGTTAGGTTTCTTTTCTTACAATCTCATCTCATTAGTATGCAGGAACAGAAACTTCACCATTTCAGTAACTGCTGGTGCAATCAGACTAATTTCTACTAGGACTGTCCCTCATTCTCCCCAAATGCTAACATGGCTTAAGCAAGGCTTAGGGAGGAAAGAAATAGAAAGCCCACTTGCCTATATTCAGAGGGACAACATAAAACTGCACAAGGCTGTTTTCTAACAATTACTCGAATACCAAATTTTAAAAAATTTGTCCTGTTTTCGCAGCAAGGAGGTCAGTAAGTTTTCTCTGCTCAACAGAGTGATGACTAGTGGCGAGCATCAGGGCAGCACATAACAGACTGAAAGATCCTGATGGAAGCCAAAGAGTGAGGTTTGAAAAGCAGGCCAAGGGCAGGCTTAACAAGAGAAAACAAACACTAAGTGGACTTAAGATTATAGACCATGTTTTCAGAAATTCTGTTTCTCTCCAACCTTAGAAAGTGATTTGAGATAATGGGCAAAGACATTTCTTCCCCAGTAGCTGGCACATAGTAGGCACTTAATAAATGCTCGTTGACTTGTCTCAACCATAAGAAGCTACTACTGGTCCAAGCTGGATATAAAGAGTAGATAGAACCTCTAAGTCTTAATGCTGGGCAAATGGCTCGCCATTACTTTAATGCGATAAGCGTTCTCAGCCGAATGGACTGAGCATAACTATTATTAAACTATTACTAGTGTCCAGCCTGTCCTGCCTTTACCTGATTAAGAATAACAAGTCACAGAAGGGCCCAGCTCTCCCACATATACTACATACACTCCAGAAAAGATTTAAAAAGGGCACCAGATTGAATAATGATAAATAAATCTAAGGAGAAAAACAATAAACTCCTCCATTCAAACCAGGACTGGACCAGAAGACAGCCTAAGCCCCTGAGCAGGGACAAGGAGTCCCACCAGCAACATCCGAGGGAGCTCTGGTAAATATGGCCAGAGTTTGCCAGAGTGGACCAATAACACTCCAGAGATACACTAAGACTGGAACGCTCTTCTGGCAGATGGGACAACTGGAAGCTTGAGTTGTCTAACAGGAAGGCTAGGGATGGGGATGAAGGTGAATCTGCTACGTTCTGATCACAGATACGCCAGGGAGCCCTTCAGACTGCAGGGCTCTGACCTATGATTCAGAGGAAAACCGAAACCTTCCAATGCTCTGCAGGACTCCACTAAGTTGAGGTCAGACCCTACCTACTCCATCAAAGCGTACGGGAGGGATGGAGCCTATCTCTGGCACAGTCTCAAATCAGGAAGTAAGGTTGGGAAAATGAGTCAACAGAAGATGGCACCAAACACAAGGAAGAAGTAATACTGTGGATCAAGAGCAACCAAAGAGTTAAAGCCAGAAGTGGAGAGTAACTTCACAAAAATAAGCAGAATCTCAGGGGAAATTAAAAGGCTTAGTCTTGGTTTCAAAGACCTCAAGAGTATGTGGAAGAAGCAAGAGATTAAAAATAAAATAAAATAAAATGAACTGTGGAGGAAAAAAATGGGAGGTCAAACAGCTTTAAAACAAAAAGTGGTACTTTCTTACTATAATAGTGGACTCCCTGAAAATAAAAATGAAGAAAACAGAACTCAGTGACTCGGGAGACAACAAGAAGTATTAGAACAAAATCAAAAGATTAAAAATTTAAGAAAACCTAAGGTATCAATTATCAAAAACAGTCCCTACGTTCTATAAAGCATCTTCGGTAAAACAAATCAATGTAACCAATTACAAAGAAAAGCATATAAACCTGGAGGAAAAGATGGGGGAACAGGCATCACACAGACCTCATTTTTATCTGAAGCATATACAGTGTTTGGTATAGAAGTACGCTACACTCAGAAAAACAGGCCAGGGTGGTTTAAAAGGGAGGCGTCAGGTGGGGAGGTTAGAATCACAAGCAAAACAACTTCAACTTTAGATTCTAAATGGAAATTTAAAGGCAACAAAGGAAATATAACAATTAATAATCGGGTCTAGCCAAATAACAAAAAAAATTAAAATCCTAGAAAACCCCCATAATAACATGTTATCTTTTTAATAATGGCTTGATTCTAACTTTCAAAAAGAACTTTAAAATCTATTAAAATCACCTCTGTTGTCATACCAGGGGTAGAGTATGAGAGAATAGTGATTCAAAGTATGAGGTAGCCATGATAGAAACCCCCCTCTGACCATTCTCAAGTGCCACCTCTGTCCTTGTCAGCCATCATGGGGATGGAATAAAGAGAAGGCTCGTTTGTCTCTGTAACGGACTCACTGGAATTCTAGACAGGTAGCTAGACAGTCAGTTTCCATCAAGGCAGACAAATAAATGACAGTGGCAGCTCCCTGCCTCTGATGAGATGCTCTTATTTCTACAAACAGGAGGGAAGATGAGGCAACAGACAAAGCACTAGCCTTGAACACCTTTTCCTGTGATCAGTCCCTTCCTCTTTGCCTTGGTTTTCTTATCTGAAGATGAGGAGTTGGGCCAGACAATTTGAAGGTCTGGCTCAGGTCTAACGTTCCATTACTGTATGTACATAATTTCCATTGCCAAATGTGTCATTATATACATGTCTAGACAATAAAATGATGACCAGAAAACAGCTTCTAGACTTACCAAAAGGGGGAGAGGTGGAGAATGTAACAAAAATCAGATTGTTAACACCTTGGGTGCTGGTTAAGAATTGACTCTTGCTTCCTACCCAGCATTTAACACAGTGCCTGGCACACAGTAGGCGTTTAATAAATGCTTGTTGATTTATATTGATTGTGAGGCTAATCTAATCTCCTTACATGACAGAGTGATAAATCCCAGTTGGTCCAGAGAAAGAAGCAGCTATGACCTCTACTGGCTTCAACAATGCTGCTGACTCTACTGTGTCCACGCCAGTCACCAGTTAATTGGGTAAACATGTGAAGGCAGATATACCACACAGCTGGCTAGAATCTGGTAGTCAGAGAAATTGACACTGAACAATGACCGGCAGCCTAGACATAAGTAGTATTGGTCCACTGACACCTGACATTTTTATCAGTGAACTAGAAGAATAGAAAAACATGCTTGTTCTACTTGGAGCTATGTGAAGAAAGTGACCAAAATGTCCCTACCCTTTGACTCAGAGATTCTGCTACCAGGCATATAACCCCAGGGAGGTCAATGACAACAAGGAAGGCCCCGTAAATGCCCCAATATTTCTAGGAACACTTTTTTGTAGTAGCAACAAACTGGAAAGAAAGAAGAAGCTGTTCAACTGGGGATAAACTCTTTGGGGTCCATGAATGCAATAGAGTATTACTGTATTGTAAGAAATATGGGGGACAGCTAAGTGGCACAGTGGATAGGGCACTGCAGTCAGGAGGATCTGAGTTCAAATGTGGCCTCAGACACTTACTAGCTGTGTGACCCTAGGCAAGTCACTTAACCTTGAATGCCTCCCAAAAAAACCCCAAAAAACAAGAAATAAGAAATATGAAGAAGCATGGGAAGACTTACATGCACTGGTTCAAAGTGAAGCAAAACCAGGAAAACATATACGACTTCGATAAAACAATGGAAATGGAACACTACAAAATTATGACAATGGCTGACCCCAAAGAAGAGGCAGGAGGACACCACCCTCCATCCCTTCCTTGGTAGAAATGAGGGACATTTTTTGGACTGTTAGTTGATTGTGCTAAACTCCTTTCCCCTCTCCTTTTCATTTTTTTGCTGTTATAAATGATGGCAAGAGAACAGTATGTTGGAAAACGTAGGTGATGTAAAGACAAACAATATAAATAAAAAATTCATGGAAAAAAAGTCTGTTCAGTTTCTAAGTGGTAAGAATGGGGAGAAACAATATATGACATTCAGATAAATGTTAGACAGAGATGGATGGAGACATAGATAGATGCATGCTATTGTTCAGTTGTGTCCAACCGGTACTGACCGCATTTGGGGCTCTCCTGGCAAAGAGATGAGAGAGACAGAGACAGAGAGATACAGAGACACAGAAAGAGCCAGAGAGAGTGGAGAGAGCGAAGGGGGAGGGGAAGAAGAAGAGGGGAAAAAGGGAGAGGGAGGAGGAGGGGGGGGGAGAGGGAGGGAGAGGGAGAGGGAGAGGGAGAGGGAGAGGGAGAGGGAGAGGGAGAGGGAGAGGGAGAGGGAGAGGGAGAGAGAGAGGGAGGGAGAGGGAGAGGGAGAGGGAGAGGGAGAGGGAGGGAGAGAGAGAGAGAGAGAGAGAGAGAGCGCGCCAGCCCACAAGCACAGGGCAGCACATTTATTAAAGCTTACTAGGTATGTCTCAGGCACTGTGCTAAGTGTAAATGCAAATATAAGAAAGTCTCTGCCCTTATGAATCTTATAGCTAATAGAGAAAAGACAACACAAAGGGTGGTTAGTGTGGGAGGGGTGGAGAGCAGATTTTTAGGGTTTTAGAAGTGTAGCAGGGACGTGACAAGGAGGCCTTTTTGTGGGCAAGAGAAGGCAAAAGCTCACCTCTATGAGCCTAGGGTGGTTCCAAGAGTAGAGGCCAATGTTGAGGGGTGGGAGGAAAGGGATGAGAACGAAGGCTGGAGTACCAGAGGCAAAAGAGGCAAAGTTAGGAAATGGTGACTGAGAAGAAAAATTCTCTCTCTCTCTCACTCACACACACACAGAGACAGAGACACAGACACACACACACACACACACACACACACACACACACACACTTCTTGGTTATAAAATAGATTATGGGGCAGCTAGGTGGCGCACTGAGTAGAGTAACAGCCCTGGAGTCAGGAGGACCTGAGTTCAAATCCGAACTCTGTGTGACCTTGGGCAAGTTACTTAACCCCAATTGCCCTGCCTTCGCCTGCCAAAAAACAAAACAAAAAAACAACAAAAAAGAAAAGGATAAAATAGCTTATGCATTATGTGCTAATACACAGAAAAACTTAACTCAGGTCAAGGCAGACAGGAACATAAAGCTTAAAAAGCAAACATGATACTGGACACAAAAATATAAACATGCAGAAATAAAAGCAGACAGGGAGGTAAATCCCAGGTCAAGCTAGCTGAACAGTGAACGAGCCATTATGGGTAAATCTCTACTGTCCAAGAGAAAAGAGGCAAAACTTGTAGGGTATTCAGGGGGTGGAAACCACAAAGATGATACAAAGTCAACAGTGTGTCAAAGGAAACTAAAGATGAAAAGGCCAAAGAGAGACTTGTAAAATTAGATTTTAAAAACATGGAGGATTTATACACAAAGTAACAGTGAGGTGCCCTTGAACAAGAAGAGAAAAAGAGGAAATGTCATTAACTGGTTAAGAAATTTATACCTACAGAAAAATCTGCTGACAGTAAATTGCACAAACAGAAGGGCATGAAATGATCTTCTATGAAGATCCTGGCAAGTAAGATAGATGCTTGTCTATTGAGTGTGACCTAAATATAGTCCTGCCTAGAGGTGGGAAGATAGATAAGATGACCTGGTTCAGGTCCATTCCTATGCTTGGAACTGATACTGCATGGTTCATTCAGCATCCCAAGAAAATAAAACATTATGAATCCAACGTCATTCTTTTTACAGATGAGGAGAGTGACCTATAATTTTTCTAATCAAAAATGTTCTTGGTCAGAAACAAAACTGACAATCCAGTTTCCTGATTACTACTTTGCTTCTCAGTAAAAGAAGGGTATTAAAAAAAATGGTGTCAACCATACCTTTCAGCACTAACAATTTGTGATTCTATGACGAGGCAAATACCTAATGCGGGTGTCTGGTGTAAGCAAATAAAAAAGCAGCCCCACGTTAAATTAGCTTTAATAAGTAATTAATTAAAATATAAAAGAATTAAAAAGCAACTTAATGGCTTTTTAAAAAGAGAAATATAAAATATTTTTCACATCATCTTGGAAAATACAGAAGAAAACAAAATTCTATTCCATAAATGTTTTGAGCTTTCCTCTTTCCAAGTCTTTTCTTCACATCCTTGCTTATGACTGAAATGCCTTCTCCATTGTCTCTGCCTAGCCAAAAAATCAAATGCTAAGTCCATGGGGTCATCCCTGGCTGCTTCAGTACAGAATGATCCCTCCCAACTCAGCTAGTCATTTGTAGACAAGGTACTTAGTTTTTCTGGGCCTCAGCTTCCTCATCTGTACAAAAAGTGAGGTGGGCTCCATAGTTTTTAGGGTCCCTTTGAGTTTTAAATCTCTGACTCTATAACCTTACAAGTGCCTACAGATTACTGTCTGAATCACTTGCATGCTGCCTTGCAACAAATCGTCTACTTCTATATTTTCCACAAAGTTAACTGGGTTTGGGATCTATGCTCCAACCAGTCAAGGGTCCAAACTGTGCAGTCAGATAACTTAAGAAATGCCTCTCACTTTGGTAAGCAGTCATTTCCTGCCTGTCAAGATAGAATCAATTTCATTTTTGGTGGTATGATTTGGTGTTTGTCATGTCCGGTGCCTCTTCATAAAGCAAACATTCATGATAAACAGAGGCTTCTATGCCGTCAAAAAGCCTTTGGCCTCTTATGTTTCTTAAATATGAGCCAGATTTCTCAACCTATTTTTCCAACCTCTTGTGTCCTTTTTTGCATTGAAATCATCCAATATCCAAGGACTTACATGTGTGTATATATATATGTATATATATACATATATATACACACATATATATATATATTTTTTTAATTTGGAAAGACTTATCAAGTCCTTTGTAGAATTTTTCTATCTCCTCATCCCTGCAGCAGATGTAGGCTAATTAATAATAATTATTATAATAATAATAAATTGGTAATAATAGCTAGCATTTAAACAACACTTCATGGTTTTCAAATCACTCTGCATATATTATTTAATTTGAACCTCACAATAACCCTGGAAGCGGGTGCTATTATCACCTCTATTTTACAGATGAGGAAACCTTGGGTTAAAAGAGGTTATATGATTTGCCCAGCGTCACATAGCTAAGTCTTGAGATTTGAAATAAAGTCTTCCTGGCCCCAATTCCAGTACTTACTGTCATCATTAACTGTTCAAGGAGGGATAATCAAATGTCTTAAAAAGTCAATCAATAAACATTCATGAAGTGCCTACTATGTACTAGGCACTGCACTAAGGGATAGGGATAAAAAATTAGAAAAAGACAGTCCCTGGGGCAGCTAGGTGGCACAGTGAGTAGAACACCAGCCCTGGAGTCAGGAGGACCTGAGTTCAAATCCGGCCTCAGACACTCGACACACTTACTAGCTGTGTAACCTTGGGCAAATCACTTAACCCCAAATGCCCTGCCTTCCCCCCTCCAAAAAATAAAAAAATAAAATTAAATAAAAAAGAAAAGGACAGTCCCTGCCCTCAAGTAGCTTACAATATAGTGAGAGAAAAACACCAATTTAGATACAAGGATAAAGACAAGATAAAGTGTACAATTAAAACAGTTCCACCCTGACCTAGAGAGGAAATAGATAAGAGAACAGACATTAATAAAGACAATCGCCATTTCCTATTAAAGTTTAATCAAAGTAAAATAACTGAAAAGGAAGAACTCAAAGATTCTTCTGTCTCAAAATTACCTTGTGATTACTTTATCCATGTATGTAATATACCTATCACTATGCTACCCTATTTTTTCAACTGATTTTTTGTGTGGGGGTGGGGGGTTGGCATGGTTCAGAGGCCACCAGTCACCTTTATCTCTGCCACCCTGATCAGTTTTATCCCTATCCCAATTTAGAATTTCCAAACTCAAGCAACCAACCAGCCTCAGCCTCCTCTAATAGCAGGACTCACAGGTTTATTGCCACTATGACTGACTGAGATGGGCTTTTAGAAGATAAATGTATGACACCCAGCCAACAGGATGGAGAATGGAATGGTACCTCAAAAAAATTTAGTCCAAGAGTTCTTAACCTTGGATCCATGAACATTAAAAAATATTTTCTTTTGATAACTGAATGTCAACGTCAATATAATTGACTGAATGTCAATATAACTGCTTTCTTTTGCAACCTTTGCTCCGTATTTAATTTCATGCGATTTAAAACATTCTGAGAAGGGGCTTTACCAGACAGCCAAAGAGGCCTATGACACAGAAAAAGCTTAGAAACCTTCCTCTAATCCAATCCCCTGCATTAAGAGAGAAGGGGCATAGTCCAAGATGTACTTCGCTGGTAACTGAAAAAAAAAGAATGGAATCAGGGAACCAATTGTAAAACTCCTTCCTACTCGTGAGCCGGGAAGTAGGTATAGAAAAATGGCACAAAGACCACCTGTGATGTACAGATCTATATGACCTATGAAAATGCCATTTTCATGTTAGCCAAGGTCACAGCTGCAATGGAAAATAAACACCCTGACAGGTCTCTTCTCATAGGGGATATTATGGTGGCACAGTCTGACTGGGCACCAATGAAATCTGAGGGATATCGCCTGAAGACTAAATTGGACCAAGGTGCTTGCCATCCACACCAAGCAAACAGAACTTCCTGAGTAGTCACCCTTTCTAGGAAGGATTCTCCAACGGTAAAAGTATGAGAAGAGGCTGCCAACCATACTCACAGAATCACAGAATATCATAGCTGGAAGGGACCTCACAGGCTAGGTGCTGCAAGGGATAGACCACCAGCCGGGGAGTCAGAAAACTTGAGTTCCAATCAGTTCTCACTTATCAGCTGAGCACTTAGCCCCTGTATGCCTCATTTTCCTCATTTGCAATATGGGGATAATAACAGCACCTACATCCCCGAGGTTGCTGTGAAGATAAGTGAAAGGCTTAGCACAGTGCCTGGCACATAGTAAGCATTATATAAATGTAGGGCTTTTGGATAGAGCGCCTGGTCTGAAGTCAGGAAGACATCTTCATGAGTTCAAATCTGGCCTCAGACGTAGCGCCACCTGTGTGACCCTGAGCAAGTCACTTAACCCTGTCTGTCTCAATTTTCTCATCTGTAAAATGAGCTGGAGATGGAAATATCACTCCAGTATCTTTGCCAAGAAAACCCCAAATGGGGTCACAAAGAAATGGACACCACTGAAAATGACTGAACAACAATTGTTATTATTAATTATAATTAACCTGTACTTGAACATAATCCCCTCTACAACATTCCTGAGAAGCAGGCATCTGATCTTTGCTCAAATACCTCCTGGGACAGTCCAATCCAATTCCCAATGTTAAGAATAATTGTGAAATATTCCCTTACAAAGAGACAATGCTCTGACTCTACAAGTTCTGCATGTTACTCTTAGTCTGCCTTCTTGAGCACCAGGTCAAGTCCAGTCCCTCTTCAAAATAGTTGCAGATAGCTATCATGCTCCCTTGTCCCTACCCAAGTCTTCTCAAGGTTAAAAATTCTTAATTCTTCAGCTGACCTTTGTACAGTCTGGTTTCAAGTCCTCTGACAGTCTTCACTGGGATCCTCTGTGTCCAGTCTAATGTTTATTAATGTCCTTCTTAAAACACCGAACCCCAAACTCTTGAGCATGCAGCATGGCAGGGCCTCCTTCATTCTAGTCACTCTCTCTTAATAAAGTCTCACATGAGAAAGGGGAAATCAGAAGGGGAGAATTTAAGAGAAGAAAACCTGCATTTCATATTTCAAAGTATCTCCTCAGGAGAGCTGTGAAACAAAATAAGGAAGCAAATCACAGAAAAGCCAATCGGTGAAGAAGGATCTAACTTTCTCAAGGATTTTAATGAGAAGCATTTACTAGAGGTGTTTACTACCAGGGACTGACAAGGTCAATGTCCCTCTGACTCAAATGGGGTTTCCTGCTACAAGGTGTTTATGGTCCAGCTGGGCCGGAGCCTAAGTAAATCTGTTTCTTTGAATATGCTGAAAGTTGACTGCTAGGTAGGCCAGGTAGAGAACAGAAATAAAACTACACCACCAAAGCTGACTTAACCCAAAGTCAGGATGAAGTAGAAAGAAAACTGGATTTAGTCCAAATCTCAAATAACTGGGTGGCCTTAGTCAACTTTCTTCTACTCTGTGGGATTCAGCATTCTCCTCTTTAAAATGAGGAGGCTGCAATGATCAATTACAATTCCAAAGGATTCATGGTGAACAACCTCCAGATAGAGAAGAGACAGACTAAGCACATTTTCTTTCCTTCTTTCTTTTCCTTCCTTTCTTATGTAGCTATTGTGGTAATTTGTTTTGCATAACTATACCTATTTGTAATGTGATTTGTTTTTCTTGCCTTCTCTCTGAGTAGGGAAAGTAGGAGGGAGAGGGAGATGATTTAGAACTGAAAATAGAATAAAACTGAATTTAAGAAAAAATTAAAAGAGGGGGGTGGTAGATTAAAAAAATCTCCAAAGTCCCTTCAACTTCAGATCTCATGATCCTGTGATCTGTCAGGCAAGATGGCCTAAAGTCTTCCCTGGATTCTAAAACTGGAGAGATGGGATCTCAACCCAGGCTTAATGTTGTGAAAGGAAAAAAGTTGGTTTTCTCCCTCTATTATCCACAGGTGTTTGTTGTTCCCTTGCCAATCAATTAATCAACATTTCATTCATTAATCATCTACATTGTATTTGTCAGATACTAGGCTGGGCCCTGGGGATACAAAGGGGAAAAATGAACACACAGCTCCAGAACCTAGGGTTCAGACTTTTTCATATTAAACAGAGACAGAATCCAGGCGCAGCACGTGGGGAGCCAGAGAACATATTCTGCTTGCTAAACCTGTTTCTAACTATGCCATTACAGATCACACACAGCAGCAGTACCTTGGCTGGACTACATCTCCTTATGGGGCCCACAACTGTAATCAATGCTTTGAAGAAGGGAAGGGAATATAGCGTACTATGTGCCAGGCACTTGACAACTATTACCTCATTTGAATTCCTATCTTCTTTCAACTTGTTCTCGGGTCTTTTCACCCCCTCTGTGAAGCGCTCCCTGATTACTTTAGTGAGAGGCTGTTTTTCTTTCTCCTCGATTATTTGTGTTGGTTATCGCATCCATGTACACGCTATATTGCCTCCATCACCCTGCCCCTCAAGAAGGTAAGCTCCTCCATGACAGGATCATTGGGTTTGAGGGGAGGGGTTTTGGGCTTTGCATCCCTAGCATTTATTGTAGTGCCCTGGTAAATGGGAGTTACTTAAATACATTTTTCAATTAATTATCTTGCTTTTAATTAATTATCTTCATTTCCTATTGATTTGGACTTGGCTGATTTTCCTGCTCCCCTTGTTACAAAATGCCCAGAACAAATGAATGACAATAACAAGAGCCGACATTTATAGAGTACTTTAAAAGTCTGCAAAGCACCTTATAGGTCCTCACAACAAGCCAGTGGGAGAGGCATAAGACTGACCACAAGGAGGGTGGTCAGGTGTTCCAGCACACCTTGGGGCATGGCATGGTGGATAGAGCACTAGAAAGATCTGAGTTCAAATGGTATTTCAAAGGTTAGGCCATGTGACCCAAGGCAAGTCACTTAACCTGTCTCAGTTTCCTCAAGAGGGATAAAAATTAGCACTTCCCTTCTAGAGTTGTAGCAAGAATCAAATGAGATAAAATCTTTCTATCACTTAGCATAGTGATAGCACATAGTTGGGGCTTAATAAATGCTTGTTGCCTTCCCTTCCCCTGGGGCCACACCAAATCCATGCAGGCTTCACAGGTAGAGGTAGGTACTAAAGGTGACATTAGTTTCCCAGTTAAAAGATGAGAAAACTGAATCAAGTATCAACAGTGACAGGAAAGGGTTACAATTAATAACATGACCTCTCTGGGTCCTACCAATAGAGTGAAATATCCACAGGAACAAACAAAAGTCTGAGCCCTGCTTATCCACTGTCCCTCTATTTACATTAATTCTACACAAGGATTGCTGCTTAATTTCAAACAGACCCTAAGCACTGAGTAGGTGCTTAATGCAGGTTTACTAATGAATACATACATGACATCTATGCCACTACTGATTAATCTGCCCATACATTTTATTTGGGAAAAAGCATGAATGAATGCCAGAATGAATGCATCACAGACAAGCCCTTCAAGACAAACTGCAAGCTAGATGTTAAGTTCTTGAGATCAGAGAATTTCCCAGAGCCGAAAGATAACTTATCAACCCCAGAATCAGCTGGGTGGGGAGTGGAAAGTGATTTATCCTTATAGGGGGAAATGCGCCCTTGCCTTAATGCCACTGGTAATAAACCTATCATTTTAAATTTGGAGACAATGGAGAGCCTCCACATTGCGTTAGATCCAATCCAGCAGCCCTTAGCCATGAGCTGTACAAAAAGCCTATGGAACTGACCAGGCTTGGAGACAAAAGGGCGTACTTACCAGACAGGGGGTCTTTGCCAATCATCAAAACATTGGGTAAATTCATTACAATCAGCTGCTGGAGGACTTCCTAAAGAAAGGAGATAGGAAGCAAAGCTTAGAGAGATTTATTTCATGTACAACCCAGCAATCCAGGATGGAAGACTACCTAAAATGGGCAGATCCCAAATGATTATTAGGTCCAAATAGCACTGACTTCTCTAGAACGGACATAAATCACAGCTAATCTGTGCCCTATCTCGACTACTGTGCTTGAGGAAATTGGCTACATTCTGGGCCCTCACTCTGAGCACTCTTAGGAGGTCCTGACATTGGCTATCAGTCATATCTTTTCTTTTTTTCCAACATATTTAACCACTTGTTTTTTTAATTTTTCAAATATTTTATTTTTTCCCATTACATGTAAAACATTTTCAAACATTTGCTTTTTTAAAATTTTGAGTTCCAAATTCTCTCTCTCCTTCCTACTACCCCCCCTCCCCACACTGAGAAGGCTATCAGTCTTATGTACCTGAACTTGCTATAAAGGATAATGCAAAGATTTTCCTGCCTACGATTTAAAGGCTAAGAGGATGTGAAACATAGGTTCAGTCCATGAAGGCTTTCCATGCAAAATATTTACTGAGTCTTGACTGACTTTTTTTTTCTTCCTTATACAGGTGTCCCTAGCTTTAAATAAATCTAATATAAGAAGGAAATATAAAAGATCGAAGGATTTAGAGCTGGATAATTAGAGATCATCTAAACCCATCACTGTGTAGGGAAGGAAATTCAGGCCCAGAAAGATGACAGGATTACTGCCCTACATCAAACAAGCAGTAAGCAGCAAACCTGAACCCGAGTTCTCTCACCAAATCTAGTGGCCTCTCCGAAGGCCACTCTCCATATAATCAGAGATTTGTCCAAATACAGGGATAGTTCCCATATAAAATGAGTTCATTTTGGGATTCTTTTTAACATCAAATTCCTCTAGTAGTTAAAACAGGACTCAATAATTTACAAAAACTACAAATTTCAAAGCAGCCTTAGTGTATAGAAGGAGGTGTGCCCCATCTGAAATACTGCCAGTTAGCAATGAAATCTTGGAGTCAGGGGGAGGGTAGAAATGGGGAGCAAATTTGTAACTCAAAATCTTGTGGAAATCAGTGCTGAAAACTAAAAAATATCAAATGAAAAAAATCTAATGCCCCCCCCCCACAAAAGACAATGAAATGTGCTAACGGAGGGAAATTACAGTGCAAATATTCTAAATCGTCAGATAAACCAAAAATTACTTTTCTGGTTATATCAGCCTTAGCCCTGAAGCAAGGGCATGATGGAGTGGATGAGGATAGCAACAAACACAAGATGGTGGCTCAGCCACCCCATGGAAAATCTAAAGAATCAGATTATTCTCAAATCATCCTTATACTTGACTCAGTGCAGGAGAAAAGACGCCACAGACTACACAATTAATCCACAGTGGAAATAAACTGAAGTTAACAACATAATAAATAGTAATAGCTTCAAGGTTTATCAATCATTTTACACACATTATCTCATTTAACCCTCACAACCCTATTGTAGTATTAGTATTGAAGAGAAAGAAGGGCAATCTCGTAGAGCCTAAATCCAAGTACTCACCTGGTGCATGCTGGACTGTGATGATGCACCCACAAAGGTGACATGGTCGAACAGAAAGTGTGCTGGGCTTGGAACGAACTAATTCTAATACCGCACAACCTCAAAGCTATTCATCATCTTGGCTGCCTTCCTTTGGGCACTCTTCTAGAGCATAAGTGTTTTCCTTAAACTGTAATGCCCAGAACAGCACATAGATGTGCAGAGTACACTTGCTTATTCCTGGAAACTATTCCTCCCTTAAGGCAACCCAAGATGGTATTAGCTTTTTGACTACTGTATCATACTGGGTTTGCAATCCACTAAAACCCCCAGAGAACTTTTTTCAGAAATTCTAACCATTCATCCCTGTGAACTTGACTTTTTTTGATCTAAGTACAAGAATTTATATTTATCTCTACTAAATTTCACTATATTAGGTTCAGCCCAAATGCTCTAGCCTATTAAGGTCTTTCTGGATCCTGACCTCTCTTGCCATGCAGTCTGTTAGCTACCCATGTCAGAAGCCGCTGGCAGTTCCACCTGACAATCTGATAAGCATGGCATCTGTACCTATATTTAAGTCATACAAAGAGCAGAGTGCCAACCAAGCACAAGTGGGGCATTCCACTGGGAACTTCCTACCAAGCTGTAATTGATCTAATCTGAAACTGAGTCCCAGTTCTTGTATCATTGTCTACTCTGTATCTCTTATGTGAAAATACTGTGAGATACTTCCTCAAATGCTCTGCTGAAATCTAAGTAAAAGCAAATATTGACACCATTCTCCCCATCCATTCATTCAGAAATACTGTTCGAAAAGCCTCCATCTGACACTCCCTGATCTTAATGAAGCCATGTTAGTTCTCTGGGATCATGGTTTCCTTTTTCTAGATCTTCCATAAACTGTGGATTATAATGCTCTCTACAATTTCTCCAAAAAATCAATGTCAGCCTCACAAGCCTACAAGTTGCAGGCTGTCTTTCTTCCCTTTTATGAAAATAAAGATGTTTGCTCTTTCTCCAGACCTATAGGACTTCTCCCTTTCTCCACAATCTTTCAACTATCTCTGCCTAGGAATCACATCTGCCATTCATCTAGTACCCAAGTATCTAACTCTTCTGGGTCAGATTACATGAAATTTTCAGGGGCAATTAAATATCTCAAAATATCTCTTTACTCAGCTTGGGTATAAACTACTGGTCAGTCATTACCGTTCTGTCATGGCCAGCGTGTGGGTCATTTTAGGACCTCGGTTTCTTGTGTACATGGCACTCATCACCCAGCATGGCACAGCAGGGGTCAAGAACCTGCCAGGCTTCTTTTTCCCTTTGCCTCTCTCAGGCCCTCAGAAAAGCTAGCTCATATCTTGGTTCTGCCCCTTTGTGGATATGGGCTCCTTCATCCAATCAAATCTCACAGGTCATACTGCAGGTTCCTCCCATTCAACCCCATTTAAGGTTACTTACAAGGGCATACAGCACAAAGCATTTAATTGGATTATATAGAACATAATGAAAATTTAAGCATCACTGAAGCATAGCACAAAGACTGCACATTCCATTCCGACCCATGACCTAACCCCTCCCAAAGGCAGAAAGCCCTTTCTCGGCTGAAATCCCTCTTTCTTATAATATCTAACTCGGAACCTTAGTCTCTAGATACAATGTTTGGCAGGCAGAAGGCACATAGTAAATACTTATTTATTGACTGGTTACTCCTAGTTGGAAACTAAGTGAAGGCAAACCTCCGTACTCCCACTAGGAAAGGAGAAAGAAAGTATCATCTACTCACAAGGCTTCCTAGCTCATCTCTCCTAAATCTTCAAGAGCCACAAACCTACCCACAGACGTCCCCAGGGTTTAGATCCTGCTAATTCAGGGATGTCAAATAATGCTCCTTCGTTTCTATCCATATACAAAGGTCCACTCATCACGCATTTAACATCCACAGAGCCAAGAATTGTTTCTCTCCCTCTCCCTTGTCTATTCTGAAGTCTGGCTACACTCACAGAAACAGCACTGCACAGTTGAAAGTGGTCATCAGGTGTCAAAAGATATGAGTTCAAATCCTGGCTCTGCTAGTTATGACCTTTGTGACCAAGGACCAGTCACTAAATTTCTCTGAGTGTCAGCTGTTCAGCTGTGAAGTGGACTATAAATGACCTCTAAGCTTCCCTTCAGCTCTTAACCAAGGATCCTATGTAAAAGGATAGAAATAATACGAATTCATTTCTGTAGCACTTCAAGTTTTCTACAGTAACTTACATGTTTATTATTAATAAGCAGATAAAGGTTACACTAACTACCACACAGGTTGTTCTGAGGAGACAGCCAGTAAGCTATTTGAGGGCAAGCATTATTTCAATTTTTGTCTTTGTATCATGACCCTTCACCCAGTACCTGCAACACAGCGGATGCTTAATAACTGTCTGTTATGTGAATGAAAAGGAGAACAACATGGAAACCTTAAAAAGCTACCAAACCTTTCAGTGATCTGTGATTTCACTGGTGGGGACCCAATCCCTTCTAGAGTTAGTAGATAGTCCTTGAGAGTTGCTACGGCCAAAAAAATTGTCATCCTGCAGCTGAACCTCAGAGAAGAGACACAGACAGATGCCATCAAGATGGCAAGTGCTGGACTTGGGAGACAGAAAGACCTTTCTTAGACACTGTTGGTTTATGGCTGGACAACTTTTGTTGTAAAATGAGGGGGCTTGTCTCACTTCTGAGGTCCCTTTCAGTTGTAAAGACATAATCCTTTGACCTCTCTTAAACTGCAATTTCCTCATCTGTAAAATGGGAACAGTGATACTTGTACCAATTACCAAACAGGCTTGTCTGGGAGGCTTAAATAATATGTAAACACTTGGCAAACCTTAAAGTTACTATGTGAATATAAAATTATTATCATTACAGCAAATGCAAGCAAATCACTGTTAGGAAGACAAATCTGAGAGGCCACTTGTGATTTCTCCACCCCTCTCCCCAAGCACATATAGTGCATTCTGAACCATTGCTTTCCTCTGTTAGCAGGGCCATTTGAGATCTGCACGTATGATATTTACACTGATTAATCTTGAAACATCAGGGATGTTTCAACTTATTCACTTACAAACCACCAAGAGGCAGCTACAGACTCCTGCTGTAAGCCCAATAGCTCATAAACTGCTGTTTCCCTCAGAAACTTCAATTAAATCTGCACTTTGGTCAGTTTTTAACAGATGAAATTAATTCCAACCTGACAGTCATAAATTAAAGTTCTGCTATGTTCAAAGAAGCGTACTAGATACAAGGAATACAAAACCAAAACCAGCGACTATCTTCAAAGGGCTTATAATCCACTTTAGGGATACAGTATACTAAATAATAGACCACAAATAACAGATCATTTGAAATGGCAGAGGATCACCTAAGGGGTATCGAAAAGGCCTCCCAGGGCTAGAGTTTGCCAGGGCATCAGAGGATTAGAGGAAGTCCATCTCCCAATCTGCCTGTGAAAACCCCTTTCCCCTTTTCTTCTGTTAGCTGCATGCTGACGTCACTATCTCCGGCCCTATAAGAAGGAACCTAAAGCCTCCACTGTGACAACCCTAGAAACCTTGCCACCCAAGGGTACTGGGTCAGGATCCCCCAACCTACTCCCCATACTTCCTGGCAGGGTGAACACAGCTGGTCATATCCTTTAGAGGTACAAGGAGTCACTAACTACAATCCTTCTGGTAAAGGTGGAGGACCACCAGGCCCGCTCCTGTGTCCTCCAAACCCCTGGGCACTACCATCTGACAAATGGATACACCCTAATGACCCCTCCCAGCCTTCCCATCTGCCCAGCAGCTACACACACCCTAGTAATCACCAAGCCTGCCGCTGAAGTCCCTCTCTCTGTTACCTTCCCCAGGAAAAATGTTAATTCCTTAAGAGTAGGTATCCCTGGCAATTAACACAGTGCTTGGCACACAGCAAGAACTTAATAGATGCTTGGTCTTTCATTTATTCATGTATTCGTTCACTCATTCAAGGAAGGTGGCAGTTAAGAACAGCCCTGAAGGAACCTAGAGATTTGGCCGAGTTTCAGGGGGAATGCATTCCAGGTATTCAATAATAGGTAAATCATCAAGAATCTGAATATCATCAAACTCATAAAGGAGGCAGACCTATGAAAAATTAGATTCTTCTGTTCTTTCCTTCCTCACCTCCCTTCCCTGATGCCCCTCCCCCCAATTCAACCAAAATAGAGGGGGACTGAATTTCAATCAGACTGAACACTTTCCCTCTGTGCCGTCATCATGTAAACTCCTTCCAAAAAGCCATTCACCAGCTCTGACCCCTGGGAAACACCAGTGACTGATGGAGCCAGTTATGAGTCTGGGAGGAACGTGAGGAGATTTCTGACAGGCTTGTTGCTCCACTTCCACAGTGTCTGTCCACAAAGTAGAGACTGCTCTTTAGAGCAAGGAGCCCAGTGCCCAGGGTCTGGATGGCCAAACAGAAAACCATTGTTAGGGCAACAGCTCTCCCTTGCCTACTCAGCACTCAAGAGCTCACTCGCCCTCTCTCCCTCTCCCCCCACCCACCCATCTCCTCTCTCTCTACCCTCCTCACCCCATCTCCTCTCCTCCGTTCTCTCTCTCCCCTCGCTTTTCTCTCTCTCCCTTCCCCCCATCTCCTCTCCTCTCCCCTCCCCTCTCACTCACTCCCACATACATACACACTCTCTCACCCCTATTAAAAAATTAGGCACAGCCAGCCTAGATCTTCTACAATCAGCCCCTTAACCAAGTCCTGGACTATGACAGGCACTTATAATTAGGAGGCCAAACTTTTGCTGAGTCACAATCCAAAAACTCTTTTACACACTTTCCCCCCCAGGCAGAGAGGGACTCAAACAAAAGTTCGGCCGTCCTAAGTATCAAAACGATGTAACACAAATTATGTTGTTGAGTTTGCCACCAAATAACCTCACATGCTGCTAGTGGGCTCTGCAGCACACTGACTTTAATGCAAATACTAAGACAACATTCCCCCCCCAACCCCCTCAGCATTCCTTTGGGGGTGGGGGTGGCAGGGAGCAGGTAAGAAAACTGTATTTACAAAGTCCTTAAACAAGATTGGATAAAAAATTCTTGCTGCTTTTGTCTAATCCACAGATCTGTTGTGGTCTGAGTAGCTAGACACAGAATGTGGGGTGAATCCAGACTGCCAAAGGTTTGCAGCACCCCCACTGACTCCGCTCTGCAGGGTAAGGGCAACCTAGGATAATGGCCTCCCTCCCCTATCCTTTTCCTCCTTACAGCATCTAAGTTCCCTTTACAGAAGGTTACAATGAGAAGAGATTCCACATAAAATGACAGGAAAAAAAGAAAATACATTTCCTTTCTATTATATGGAAATGCACGCAATGTTTTGCAGCATACTCCCCACAAGTAATTAACTATAACCAACTGAAAGTAAATCACAAAATAGGGACCCATAGAGTAGCTTGGGAAGTGGGGGGAAGGGGAATGGAAAGTCCTTAGTAATATTAAAAGGGGAAGAGAAAAGGGGGAAAAACCCAATTTCATACCTACCCAGTAATTCTTTACAGAATACAGTCAGTCCCTAAGATTCAAAAGCCTAAAATAGAAGATCTGTTTGAGTGTTCCAGCCCAACCAAGGGTTATAGTTTTTCTTAAGAATGCCTGATCAATTAACCATTTTGTAAAGGGCCTCTGGTATGGAATGTTAGTGAGGTGTGTATGTTGTAGACAGTAAGACTGGGAGGTGACTGAGGTATAAAAAACAAAATACACAAGAAGCCTTTTTCCCCCAAAAAATGAAGTTGGAGCTGTGAATCCTTTCAACTACTCTGAAAAGCAAAATGGAATTATGGGAATAAAGTTACTAAAATATCCATAGTCTTTAATCCAAAGAGCCTGCTGCTCTTTATATGTGTCACACGCACACACACACATGTATGCATGTACATACATGTATATGGAAAAGAAAAGTCCCATACACAGCATATCATTTATTTCTTCCCCAAAGAACAGGAATCCAAGTAGTTGTCCGTCACCTGGGTAACAGCTAATCAAACTGTGTTATATGAACATTACTGAGGTATAAGAAATAAGATAAGGATGCAGAGATACATCAGAAGGATTATATCAACTAAAACAGAGTCAAATAAACAGAACTAGGAAAACAATGTATACAACGGCCACAAAGTAAATGGAAAGAATAGAAAAAAACTAAACATAAATCTTGAGTAATTTTAATGACCTAGACGACTTCCAAAGAAGAGATGAAAAAATATACCTCCCCAGCATTGTAGAGGTGGACACAGTGCACGGCACACAGCAGGAACTTAATAAATGTTGATTAATTGACTGGATGCCATATATACCGTCAGGCATGTGGGTTGATGCACTAGTTTTGCCAAACAGTTTTTTTTCCCCTGTTTCTTTTTTAATCTCTCTTACGAAGGCTGGTTCTCTGGGAGAAAAGGACAGATTCAAAAATGAGTGCCATGCAAAAACAAAAGGCATCAACGAAGATAAGATACAATTTTAGAAAAAAAAAAGGCCCAGGGAAACACGGGCAACATTGGCCAAGAAAATGTAAATATGTCGTAATCCTTCCAGAGAAGCTGCAACACTTGTCTATCACACCAGCTGCCACCAGAGAAAGGATGCATCTGCGTTTGCGAGTGATGAGGAAGAATCAAGCAGATGAAAAAGGCACAGCACATGCTGCAAACAACCAGGAGCCAGGCCTTGGAGGATTTTCCTCACTCCCTTAAAATAACAGCTACATGGGAAACGCAAGAATGCAAAAACAAAGCATAGCAATGAAAATATTTTTTTTAAAAGGTGGAAGAGCTACAGCTGCATGTAGACTGGATTAAAATGATGAAAACAGGGAGATCACAAGAAAAAGTAAACCCTTTCTTCTCCTTTTTCTTATTCCTTGGTCCTGCCATAAGCTGTTCAATTATCTTTGAAAACATAAAGAGGAGGAAAAAAACTAGGGAAAAGGGTCACACTAAGAAGCCACAACAGACCAAAGAGAGTAAGCTTCATGAAAATTTGTCATGCTCTGTGGGAGATGAGGGAGGACGGGAAGAATAAAAGATATAAGTAGTTAATGAGTTCCAGAAGAGATCCAGTTAACGATTTTACCTGCTAAACTAACACTTGACTGAATGGTAAGTTAACAAAGCATATGTTGATAATCTCTTAGACACTGTCCTGAACACAACATGTAAGTGGTGGGGGCACTGGGGGTGGGGTACACACAGGCCCTTAGAGATCAACAAACTGGCTATCAGCTGTCACTCATAAACTATTTGTCAGAGCCCACGGAGGTACTACTGCTATGCCAATTCCTTAATGCACCCAGGGAGCCACATTCTTTCTGTCTCCAACACAATTAACTCAGCCCTGCTGCCAAGTCTCCCCACTTCCTCACCCCTCTCTCCTCAGCCTTTCCCTTTATCTCTACCAAAATGACCCGCATTCAGAATTCGACTCAAATGAGATCCAAATTGTAGAGGGCTTAGCCCAGGGACTGGCACACAGTGAGAGCTCCTATTAATGTTAGCTGTCAGTATTATCATTACTACTCAAAACTCACTTCCTCCACAAAGTCTGCCCCGACTATCCTTAATCAGACCAAATGAGATGTCAATTAATCAATCCATTAACCAACTGGAATTTATTCAGCTCCTACTATGGGCCAAAAACAGTACCTCCCTTAAGAATGAGAGCTACAGTTGATACTGACAGACTCTCTTTCACTTGCACAGCGTACATGTTATATGCATTTGTCCTGTCTCCTCTAGTAGAAGATAAATGAAGGAAAGAATCCCATTTCATGACTTTCTCTTTAAGGCAAGGTCTGGGCATGCTCCCAGGGCTCTATAACCAACAATAGTTGACGGCTGAAGTTAACTGAGCAGGGCCAAAAACGCATGGGCAAGAAAGAAAGGGAAAGAAAACAATTTACTCTTCAGTTAAAATTTCTACAACAGAAATCAAATTTATTTACTCCTTCAGTAAATATTTAAGCACCTACTATGGTCAGACAACTAAGATGGATGATAAGGAGCTGCACACAGTAAGCATTTTATAAATATTTTTTTTTCATTCAGCCATTCATTCAGAGCATGTGCTGATCTGCACTTGTAGGTGGAGCTTCCTACAGCCATGAAAACCATAGGTATGTTCCTTCCTCTTCCCATCCCTCCTCCCCACCCCACCGTCTTACAAAGCACTGTGCTGATACTAAGGAAGACACACAAACAATATACTATCATATGGTCCCTAACCACAAGGAACTTAAGTTCTAGTTGGGGAGAAAGGGCATGCATATAGATAAATGTCATAAAAATAAATGCTGAGGCAATCCCACTAGGTAAACCAGGATAACTACGAAAGGGGAGCCCTAAGATCACAGATTTATTGCAAGAAGCGATCTATCCAGTCCAATCCCTTCATTTTAGAGACAGGGACACTCAGCTCTATTTAACAACAGAGATTAAATAATGTGGTAAAAGTCACACAGATAATTGGGTTGGGGGAGGTGACACTAGGTGTGCTGATTCCACATCTAAAACACTCTCCAATCTACCATACTTCCTCCTTATAAGGATACAGTTGGAATACTTCCATAGGGGGAGTTCGCAGTTCTGAGATCAGATGAAGGAGAAATCACTGCCAATCTGTGATATCAGACGTCTTCAAAAAAAGAACAATTTTAATTAGGTCTTGAAAACTGGATACAACTGTCAAGGGAGGGATACAGGGAACGTTAACAGGTCAGCGATGGACAGATGTGGACTTGGAGAGGTCTTTAATGTAGTGTCTCAGGGATCTGTCCTTAGCTCCATGCTGTTCAACATTCTTATCAACTTCATGAAAGTATAGAAGACATGCTAGTCAAATCTGCAAAGCTGGAAGGAGTTGGTAACAGACCAGAAGACCACATAAGATTCTAAGAGGAGCTACCTAAGTGATCACGGTGACAGAGTTGGTTCAAGAAGATGAGACTTACAGAACATCTCTGAGGTACCACATCACACCTGCCAGACTGGCTAATATGACAAAACAGGAAAATGATAAATGTTGGAGAAGTGGGAAAACTGGAATACTCATGCATTCTTGGTAGAGTTGTGAACTTATCCAACCATTCTGGAGAGCAATCTGGAACTACGCCCAAAAGGTTATAAAAATGTGCATAACCTTTGACCCAGCAATAGTGCTTCTAGGATTGTATCTCAAAGACATCATAAAAATGGGAAAAGGACCCACGTGTACAAAAACATTTATAGCAGCTCTTTTTATGGTGGCAAAGAATTAGAAACTAAGGGGATGCCCATCAATTGGGGAACGGCTGAACAAGTTGTAGTAGATGAATGTAATGGAATACTATTGTGCTTTAAGAAATGATGAGCAGGTAGACTTCAGAAAAACCTGGAAAGTCTTTATATGATCTGATGCTGAGTGAAATGAGCAGAACCAGGAGAACACTGTATACAGTAACAGTCACATTGTGTGATGACCAACTCTGATAGACTTGGCTCTTCTTGGCAATGCAATGATCTAAGACAACTCCAGAAGACTCATGATGGAAAATGCCGTTCACGTCCAGAGAAAGAGCTGTGGAGTGTGAATGCGGATGCGAGCATACTATTTGCTCTCTTTTTCTTTTATTTTTTTTTCTCACAGCTCCTCTCACTAGTTCTAATTCCTCTTTACTTCATGACTAATGTGAAAATATGTTTGTTGTGAATGTATAAGTAGAGCCTATATCAGATTGCACACTATCTTGGAGTGGAGGGAGGGGAAAGAGGGGGAGAAAATTTAAAACTCAAAATCTTATGGAAGTGAATGTTGAAAACTAAAAATTAATTGATCATATTAAAATAAATAAATAAAAAGATGAGATTTAAAGTCTTACACTTGGGGATAAAAAACCCCCAATAACTTCACAACTAAAGAACAGGGAGGTATGGTGAAGCAACAATTTCTGTGGAAAAGATATGAGGGTTTTAAATGAACCGTATGCATACTGAGTCAACTATGGAGCTCAGTGGCCAAAAGTCAAAGCAGCGTTGAGTGATATAATATCCAGAATGAGGGAGTAATAAAATAATCAAATCTGAAATACAGGGCTTTTGCTGGAGCAACACATTTTTCAAAAGATGTAGAGGAAAAAACTCTGTCCAAGAGTGAGAGAGTCCTAAAAGTCACGGGCTGTACTCATGTCTACAAGGTACTCCTTCCTCAACTCTCTCAGAATCCCTAACATCCTTCAAGGCTCAGCCCTCATGGCCACAGGAAAGTTCATTTTTGTTTTTTATATTCCCAACACTTAGTTCAGGGCTTTGTAATAAAGGACGCTCTTAAATGTTTGTTCAAATGATTCAGTTGAAGGAATTGTGGATGTTTAACAGAGAGAAGACCTGGGAGGTAGAAGACAGTCTGAGAACAGTCTTTAAGGTAAAAGAAGAGGGTTCACATTTGTTCTGCTGATCTCCAAAGGCCAGAATTAAGAGCGATGGGTGGAAGGTGAAGCGTGGCAGACATTGTATTTAATGACATCAAGCCAAATTAAAGCTGTACAGAAGTGAATAGGGCAGATAGATGATCACCCACCAGCCAGGCTGGAGGAAAGAACCTAGAGGTCAAGAACCATTTAAGTTAAAGGATGTTCCATCTAGCTCTCAAAATTCTTTAAAAAGCCTGAAGATGAGAATGTGCTTAGGAGTACATTAAGGAGTTGTTTTGGTTGGAAAACAGACAATGGGGAGGGGGGGACGTGGGCAGTGGAGTAGAATGAGAGATTCACATTCCATTAGGATCTCGGCTCACTGACCCACACAGGTGAATCTCAACTTCGGCTGAGCCAGAGTCAATTTTTTTAATGCATTTTTTATTAAGGGCTTTACTATGTGCCAGGACTGGAAGATCTTTGAAAAAGAAATTTTTTATTCAAAATAAGGAGAGATCTGATGGAATTTCTGGGTTGGTTTAACGGGCTCACAAAAATCCTCATCTTTGTAACAGAGGGGCTCATGTGGTTCCAAGGCCTCCCCTTAAATTCACCTCTCTCACCCCCAAAGCTGGTGATCTATCTTTTGTTTGTTCTAACACTTTATATTACTTTACGCTGGCTCTTTATACTATTCTGCTTTCATACTCTCTACTTTGTATGAAACATTTGGGATGCACCTATAATTAGCCCAGCGCCTGGTATACAGGAGGCACTTAATAAATGTTTATTGATTGATTGTAAGCTTCTTTGTTCATTCAGCATTCAAGAGATGCTACTTCTAACTGTTCTTTAAAATCGCAATGCCCAAGGTAGACCTGTGTTTGCCACCAACATATATGTGAAATGACCCTACAATACAACCTCTAGTAAGTAGTTAAGGATCTGACCTGAAACGGAAGAGAAGGTAGTATGTTGATCAACTCTGAGAAATAATTAATTAGAGTTTGTGTGCTGTTTGCTTGGCCTCAAGGGCCAAAGATCTCCATGGTATGTATGTTCGCATCTAAGGCTAAGACAAATGATGGCTGTAGACACGTGTTGTAAGGAATTATTACATAGATGTGAGTTATAATTAGTAATAACAAGCCCTTGGTCTTAATAAAAATCATCTATGTCAGTCCTGATTAATAAAAATAATAGCCTAAAAATTTGGAATGGAATGAGGCCCCAACACTTGCCACCAAAACACCAAACATGATATTACAACAAATATGGAATGCATGAGAGGCATTCTAGTATAACAGAAAGGAAACTGGCCTCAGAATTAGGAAGACCTGGGTTCACGTTGGTCAAAAAGCATTTATTAATTGCTTCCTAAGTGGCAGGCACTACACCAAGGGCTGAGAATACAAATTCAAGCAGAAAGAATGACAGACTCTGCTCTTGGGGAGGAGCAAAGATATCTTGCTCGGGGCATGGTAGGTAGGAAATCTGGAGTGCTACCTGGAGAGGAGATAGTTAAAGGATCCATATGCACAAAAATATTTATAGCAGTTATTTCTGTGGTGGCAAAGAATTGGAAACCAAGAAAAACTGTGTTACTCAGTAATTACCCCGTAACAGTGAGAATTAATGCATTTATTGAATGAACGAAAAAGTATTTATTGAGCCTTTACAATGTACTATGTGCTTAGTATTATGCACTAAAGGTCAGGTCTACAAATAGAAAAAAAATGAGACTGTCCCTGCTCTCCAGGAGCTCACCCTCTAACTGAGGGAGGCGACACATGAAGCAAAATTTAGCTGCGGGGTAGACAGCAAGGCCCAGAATTTCTAAGGGTACAAAAGTGGAGCAAATGGCAAGGCCCAGGGGTCCTTAGGGTGCCTACTGTGTGCAGGGCACTGTGTTAGGTGCTGGCAATAGAAATATAGTGAATAAAACAATCTCTACTTTCAAATCATTTATATTCTAATGGAAAAGTCACTTGACCTCTCACTGCCCCAGTTAACTCTCTAAAAGGATAATTTTCTGTATTGGTAGAAGGAACCTCCTTATCCACAGTTCATTAGACCAATGAAATCACAGACATTTGGTGTTTTTGTTTTTTTAAAGAATAACATAATAGGGTTTTTCAAGGAGAGAGGATAATGGTTGAAATTGCGAACTGCATGGGTTTTATACATACATTCTACTTCATGCAGAGCCACTCAGAGAACTTGTATTTTCAGGTCCTTGTCTCCTAGACAACGTAGCACAGTCATTAACTACATGACCCAACTGTTTGATTAAGAATTTTAGTTTCCTCTGCAATGAGTCACTGTTTGTATACAGCCATCAGAAAATTAAGCGAGGTCCAATTTTTTTTTTTTAAAGCAAAATGCACCTCCCTGGGTAGAAACAAACGGAATGCCATTCAACACTGCTTCGGCTCTGTTGAATAATTGATCCTGACAGTTATGCAGTGAAGTCTCAGTGGGGATGGAAAAGACAAAGGCAGAGAAACCGGATTCCTCGCTCCCTCCTAACAAAACGTGCATATATGTATATCTATATTTCTATCTATAGATAGACAGATAGATAGATATATGCATGCTCCTATGAGAGGGGTAGGAAGGAAGAGGCACAAGTGCCCTAGAGGAGGGTTTATGGAGAAAGCCAGAGTTGAAGGGTAATAAAGTCAAGGTTTTGGTTTAAGGAAAAATAAACCTATTACAATAATAATAATAATAATAATTTTATTGCAATTAATCAACCAGCCGGAGCAGTCAATGTCTCAATCTTAGACTAAGACTCCAGACTGGAAATAAAAGCACTGATATAGAAATAAAAGCCTGAGATTCTCATACTATCCCTCTCTGATAACACTGGTCACTTGTGTAGCCTCTGAATACCTCTTGACCACTGGCCAGAAATACCGATTAAAAAAAAAACAAAACAAAACCAGTATGAGATATTCAGTGGTCTCTCCAAGAGACGATGTGAAGGCCTCAATCAATTTTTGGCAAAACTCTTCCTGCCTTCTACCCTGTCACCCCTTAACTCCCCCCACCTAATGCCCCAGTGCCTTTTGCTTTGATGTGTTTGTTTTTTTAAGTGAACAATTCCAGGATTATGATTTGAAAGACTAAAGAAACACCTTATACTTGGAAGACACCTCACGTACATTCAAAAGCCACTTATCACCTATGCAACCTTGGACAAGTCAAGACTCAGTTTCCCCATCTGTAAAATGAAAAGGTTAGATGATTAATATTAATATTATTAATATAATTAATAATAAAATAATTAATATAATTAAAGATTAGATTAGATGTCTAAGGTCTCTCCCAGTTCTAAAATCCAGCAATCGTAGGATCACCTGAAGATCCTTGACAGAAAGGATTTTATTGTTGGCTGATGGAAATTGTGAGGGATCTCTTAGAATGGAGAGGTTAGAGGAAGTATGCTAACTGATTTGGAATAAGAGTTTTAAATCAAGTCAGCAAAGACATCCCACACAGGTATTCAGTATAGGAATACAACCCAGGATTCGTCAAAGAGCACCTCTCCTCCAACACTGGTGCAACCCCAGCAAAGAAGAAGAACACAATGCGGTATAAGGGAAAAGAACATTGGATTAAGAGTTATTCGCAGACCTAGGTTCCAGCCTCAGTCCTGCCATCCCACCGGCTTGCTGTGCCTACCCTGGGTAAGTCCCAGACGTCCTTCTCCTCCAAGCTCCCTTTGGGAAAATGAACTAGAAAATCTCCAGGGTCCTTAACAGCTTTAAAATCCTCTAAGTCTATGAGTCAGACACCAGGCTCCGTTCTCTGGATCTTATAGCCAAGAGCATATCTACTTACTAACTTTACTACTGAATGGAAATAAAAGGCCAGCTGATTAATGCTCCAAACCTCCTTTCGGAGCTTGGGCCAAAGGAACCATGTGTTTGTGATTCCACATGGCCAAATGCTTCCTGGTATTTCTCTTTCCCTCTTTAAAATTCATTCCCAAACTCATCCTGAAGAGCTTCGTTAACAGCAGAACGGGTAGGAAATGAAGTGTGCTCTCTTAAAGGGTGTCACTGAAAAGTACTCCTAGATTCAGTCCATCTGTTCCACCTAATTTCAATTAATCTGAGGGGGTCTCCAGGGTCCCAAAGCGGTTTGAAACACACACCAGTTGGCCTGATCAAGTTGCCTGGCATCTACAAATTAACGCACTGAGATTTAGGATCTGTTAAACAACACCCGGTTCTATAGTGAGTTCCAAATGGGCCATTATCCAGTAAGCACCATGAACACCCTCACTGCCAAACACTTAATAATCTGATAATCACAGCACAGCTACCCTAATGACTGTGTTTACAGAGACAGGACAAGTCCATTTGAGACAGGCAGGAAGAAATCCCTTCTCTTCTGATCTGACCACAGAGCAGAAGTCAGAACCAAACACAGAAACTTTTCAAACGCTGCCACACAGGTACACAAAGCTAGAGGAGCACAGAAAAAGGGTGTCCTACGGAATAAACTGTGTAACCCTTACTTCTCGAGTCTCCAGCTGGACTTTATAATCATGGTCAAGCACCAATTTTGAGTTAATGGCGTAATTCTGTTCTGCATGCTTTTGGGGAGGGAGAAGGGACTGGGGAGAATAAATGAGCTACACCACCAAGAAGCAAAAACTCACTGGGACTTCAGATAGTGCTGCTAATGAGAAGAGCAGTCTCCATCCTGAGCATAGGACGGTGTCCCCAACAGAGGGGCCGATAAAGGAGAGAGACTGAGTAGAAAGGTACAGATCACAGAATTTAGAGACAGAAAGGAGCTCGGAGGTCAGAGTCCAATCCTGGCATCCTACAAATGAGGGGAAAGGGGCCTAAGGAGGGAAAGGTAACCCGGCCAAAGTCACACAGGGAATAAGGAATAAAACCAAAACTCAAACCAAAGCCCTCTAGGTCTAGCTCTTGTCTCTACTGGGATATGGCAGGCTCGCACATCGTCAGCCCAAAGGTTGCTATAAAATAGGCCAGAAACAGAGACGAAGCAAAAATGTTCGTGTGCCTTTATTAGCAAGGCATGAAAATTGTACCCCTTGAGTGCTGCTGGCCAGCCACAGGAACCTTTGAGTCTTTACTATAATGCATTCCACTTGGTCTATCACAAAATAAATATCTCATTCCAAGGAGAAAGGAATTTATTGGCATTAAAAATAGCCATATCTATAAAAAAATCCCATCAAAAAGTATTCCTATTTATACCCCTGTGTGCTGCACATGGGGAGGAGGGGGAGAAGGTGGGGTACACACATCTACCTTCCTACCCTGTAAGTCCCATGACTGCCATAGCAAAGCAAAGTTAACTGGGCAGAACTTCAGGAAATGTTACTGATCTAATTAACCAGTCTACATTGATCCCATGGAGTGATTTTCATGCCTATACTCACTGTGTTTGATGGTGAAATCAGCTTCTGCCTCAGCTTCCTCAACTGCAAAATTAAGGCAATAATAGCACTTACCTCCCAAGGTTGTTATAAGGATCAAGTAACACAGTATTTATAAAAAGAAAAATGCTTAGCGCAGTACCTGGCACATAGTAGGAGATAGATACATGCTTATTCCCTTCCCCTGGCCTTAAGTGTTTCCAGGAGTCATAGGATAACAGACAGAAAGCTGGAGGGACCTTCAGAGCCCATCTATTCCAATATCCCCATTCTCTAGGCAAGGAAACTGAGGCTCTTGAAGATCAGGTGATTTGGCCAGGATCACACAGGTCGTGAATGTCAAAGGAAAGATTTGAACCCAGGCCTTTTTGCTCCATGGGCCGCTAGGTGGCACACCAGACAAGAGTGCCTGGCCTAGAGTCAGGAAGACGTAAGTTCAAATCTGACCTCTGACACTTACTAGCTCTGTGACCCTGGGCGAGTCACTTAACCCGGTCTACCTCACCTTCCTCATCTGTAAAATGAGCTGGAAAAAGAAGTGGCAAACCACTCTTGTATCTCTGCCAAGAAAACCCCAAGAGAGTCACCAAGAGCCAAACGGGACTGAAACCACCGAACAATTTGCTTCAGGTCAATTTTCTTTCCACCGTAATACACTACTTATAGTTTCTTCCTCACCTCTACCCTCCCCAAAAGACAGTGTATGTGGGTAGTTACCTAGGAATGAAAGACATATAGTCCCTTCTTTTTTAATTTTTTATGAGGCAATCGGGATTAAGTGATTTGCCCAGGGTCACACAGATGGTGTCTGAGGTTGCATTTGAACTCAAGTCTTCCCAATTCCAGGGCCGGTGCTCCATCCATTGAACCACCTAGCTGCCTCATACAGTTCCTTTAATAAATACGAATCTCCACGTCAAAGAGAGCTTTCTGCAAGCAAATAATACTTAGGAAACTATTTGCAAAGTATGTGTAAACTGCTATAAAAAAGTAAATAAAAAATTAACTGGAGGCAGCAACTTTTCAGAGAATCTCAGTTCTGTAAAATGTTACTAAACTACAGATCTTCTGACCCAGTGGTAATGCTACTGGGTCTATTCCCCAAAGTGATCAGAGAAAGGAGGTAAAGAGCCCGTGTGTGCAAAACCACATAGAGCATCTCTCTCTCTGTGGTGGCAAAGAAATGGAAACTAAGAGGTGCTTATAAACTGGGAACATCTGAGCAAATAAAGGTGGACGAATGCAACGAAATAGTGTGGTGATGTAAGAAATGATGAAAGAAATGGCCAAACAAGCCGTGGTCTATGATCGTGACAGCATACTACTGGGCTATAAGAAATGATGAGCTCAGAAAAGCACGGATGGCATGCACGAATGAATGATGAATGAAACGAGCAGAACCAAGAGAACGCTGTCTACAGTAACGGCAGCATCGACAAATTTAAGCGACTAAGTCATTTTGACTATTATAAATACCCAAATTAACTCCAAAAAAACCTATGAACGAAGATGCTATCTGTATCCAGAGAAATAACTCATCAATAGAAGTATGCATAGATTTTAGATAGACAAATAGACAGACAGATAGATGGATGGACAGGTAGACAGACAGACAGATAGATAGATGTCTAATGGTAGCCACCTCTAAGGCAGGAGGAAGAAATAAAAATTTACAGGATAACTTTATTATATTTTTAAAAGGAATAGTAAGTTATGCTTGTAATAGATTTGCAGTCTCATGCGCAATCATCTTTTTTAAAATTCTATTTAAGGAAATGCTTGTTTTATTTCATAAATTAAAAGTAAAATGGTTTTTTGTAGAGAAATGATGAAAGAGATGGTTTCAGAGAAACACGAAAAGCCCTATATGAACTGATGCAGAGTGAACTGAGCAGAACCAGGAAAATAATTTAGGCAATAACAACACTGTAAAGACAAACAGTTTTGAACTCTGAGCAATCTGACGACCGACTAAAACTGTAGAGGACCAGTAATGAACCATGTGATTTACCTGACCTCTTCCTGCCTTTCCTTTTCTCATACGCCCTACTCTCTACTCCCCTTGCTACCTTACTCTGCATACTCCTCAATCCCATGACACTGGCCACCTTGCCCTTCATCCCACACTGACACCTTATTTCCCTATTCTGGCATTTCCCCCATGCCTGAAATTCTCTCTCTCCTCAACCCCACCTCTTGTATTCCCTGGCCCCCTCCACGCCTTAACTACAGTCCTACCTGGTGTAAGAAGCCTTTCCCAGGCCTCCTAAATCTCAGTGCCTTCCCTCTAAAACTACTCCCTGTTTATCCTGTAAATCTTGCTTGTACCTAACTGTTTGAAAGCTCTCTCCCTGACTGGACCGGGAGCTCCTTGAGGGCAAAGACTTTTTTTTTTGCAGCCTTTCTTAGTATCCCCAGCATTTAGCACTGTGTTTGGCACATAGCAGGCCCTTAATAAATGCTTGTGGTTGACTTGACTTGATCTGTGCCTTTATCCAAATCGCTGATAATAATGTTAAACAATACATGGCTTTAAATAGGCACAGATCCCAGAATTACTCTATTAGAAATTTTTTTAATCTCAGGGGACTAACTTTTTAAAAACTCTTCAATAGCCCCAAGTCAGCAATCTATACTCAAAAGGTAACCAAAGAATCCACAAATATTTAAGTACATACTTTACATACTTTATTTAAATATTAATATATTTATATATAAATATTACATATATTATAATAAAATATAAATATTTACATGTTTCTATATACTTTATTTATAGCCCTATACAATAGGCTATAAGGACGTAGAGTCTACCCCAAAAAAACTTATACTCTGTTGGAGCAAATAGCACATGCTCAGATAATGTAAATATAAACTATAAACATAAAATTATTAGGGGATAGAAGTGAGATCAGGAAAGGCCTCATATTAAGAGGTAGCACTAGGGCAGCTAGGTGGCACAGTGAGTAGAGCAGCGGCCCTGGCATCAGGAGGATCTGAGTTCAAATCCAGCCTCAGACACTTGACACATTTACTAGCTGTGTGACCTTGGGCAAGTCACTTAACCTCAATTGCCCTGCCAAAAAGCAAAAAATAAAATAAAAAAATGAGAGGTAGCACTGAGCTTTGAAGGATCTAAAATTCTAAAAGGCAGAGGTGAGCAGACGGTACATTCCAGACACGTGGGACAGATGCCTGTCAAAGGAACAGACCCAGAGGTGGACCATCATGTATGAGAAACAGCAAGGCCACCAAGTTTGGCTGGAGTCAGTTTTCGAAAGCTGTCAAAATGCCAAACAGAAGAGCTTATGTTTAATCCTCAGAAGCAATATGGAACTACTGGAGAATTCTGAGCAAGGAAGCTCAGCACAGACAGACCTAAACATCAGAAATGTTTTGGCAACTGTATGGATTTGAGTGAGGTAAGACGAATAAAAGACTCCAGGTGAGAGGTGATGAGGTCCTGAAGTAGGGCGGAGGCTTCTGAATGGAGAAAACACCACAGATGGAGATTTTAAAGATTCAGTGAAGGTAAAACTGACATGGTGAATTGAACATGGGAGGTGAGGGATGCAAATCAGGGTGTCTTGTGGGTAAGCAGTGCCCTACAAAATCACAGGGGAGTTAGGAAGGGGAATAGATTTGGGATAAAAAATGAGTTCTGTTTTGGACTTCCAATTTGATGTATGTAATAAACAGCTGGACATTTTGTTAGTGAGTGAGTCAGTCAAGCTTTTATTAAGTGACTTTTATGTGCCAGGCACTGAGATTTAGATAAAGTCTAACGGGGGAGGTAACATGCAAACAAGATATACACAGAATAAACGGGAAAAAATCAACAGAGGGAAGGCATTAAGATTAAGGGAGGGGAATGTTTCTTTTCTTTCTTCAATGCCAGTGTCTGCAGAAACAAACAACTTAATAAATACTGCTGCTTAACTCAGTGATTAAAGAGAAAAAGTTCATCTGGGCAAGTTCCTTAACTTCTGTCTGCCTCAGTTTCCTCAACTGTAAAACAGATATGAACAGCACCTACCTCGCAGAGTCAAATGAGGTAGTATTTGTATAGTGCTTAGCCCATGGCCTGACACATAGTAGGCATTATATAAATATTTATTACCTACCCCCTAAAGTGCTTGGCACATAGTAGGCACTATATAAAGGCTTATTTCCCTTCCTCTTGTCCCCTCTCTCCATTCTCTGCCATGTGGAGTCTGCAAGGCTGGACTGAAACAGCAGCGTGAGGGATCTAAGATCAGATACAACTTTCAGGGCAACGAGAGCTGTTACACTAGCACAGGCAGCCAAGGGTGGCTGCAGAACCTTTTCTGTGGATCTTTAAAAAAAGAATGGCAATATAAACTCTTGTTCCCCTCAGATGGTGTAGAGGCAGTTCTGCCTGAAGGGAAAGGATAAAGGTTGAAAGAAAACTATTAGACCGTCCCCTCCTGGCTTCTTGAGTATCTGGAATCAGAGGATCCTGCTTCTGCCTTCTTCCTGTTCTACCAGAGCCACGTGTTATAACTCATCTGTAAAATGAAGGAACAAAGCCAGTCTATTTCAAAGGTGCCTTCTAATAAAAAAAAAGATTCCTTCTAGTCCTAAACCCTCTGCTCTATATTGTGGCCGGAGAAGTGGGGCCATCTATAGCTGAGATGAAAGCAACAGCTCTATTCATTTGGCTGAAATTCAGGGGTGGAAACAAGCAGTTTCAGGCCTTCCAGTTATAGTATAGGAGCAGGGGACATGAGACTAGAAACAATTAACTGGTTCTCAGATGCCTGCAAGTCAGGCAAGGCTGGGCTGTTCCAAGCTGGTTTTTACTGTGTCCTTAGAAGGCCTGCCTAGCTGCCCTGGGCACATCTACCCCCAAGGCAGAGCAAGAAGGGGCCTTCCTCTGGTACAACTACAGGAAAAGGGATTTAAGGCACACCATCACCCACTCAATATCAGGGTCCAACAGCAACCCAAGACAATCCCACACAACTGGCGCATCTGGTGCCACCATCCCAGACACCTAATTTTTAAAAATTATTTTTATTTCATTAAATATTTCCCAATTACGTGTAAAAAATTTTAAGCCATTTTTTAGAATTTTGAATTCTAAGTTCTCTCTTTCCTTCTCTCCCTTCTTTGAGAAGGCAAGTAATTTGATACTGATGATACACACAATCACATAAAATGTATTTCCATATTAGCCATGTTGCAAAAGAAAACAGACAAAAAACAAGAAAAATAAGGTTTTAAAAAAAAAGCATGCTTCAAATCTGAATTCAGAGTTCATCATTCCTCTTGCCGGAGGTGGAGAATATTTTTTATCATGGGTCCTTCTGGAATTGTCTTGGATTACTATCTTGATCAGAGTAGCTGAGTCTTTCCCAGTTCATCACAGTTAAATGTTGCCATTACTCTGTACGACGCTCTGCTTACTTCACTCTACACGAGTTCATATAAGGCTTCCCAAGTTTTTCTGAAACCATCCTGCCTGTCATTTCACACAGCACAATAGTTTTCCATTATAACCATATGCCGTAACTCGTTGAGCAATTTCCCAACTGACAGGCATCCTCTCAATTTCCAATTCGCTGCCAACACAAAAAGAGCTTCTATAAATGTCTAATGGTTTTGATGGTTGGCTTTCTCATCATTGATATGCAAGCTGGAGCAGGAATGGAAGGGTATATTAAGAAGCTTCCAGCTGCAGGTTGGTTTCCCCCAAACCAACAAGCAAGCTTGTTTAAACGTGAACCTGACTCGGGCTGGGGTGGGGGAATGGCATCACGAAAACCCAGCTGGGAACAAATCTAAAACAAGTCACGGACAACCTTCGCTCAGCAAAGCCGGCTGGGAATGAGATCAACAGACAGGGGACCAGAGGCACTGAGAATGAGGTTTCCTGAGTCATAGAGGCAGCCAAAAAAAAAAAAAATCTTGCCTGAGATGGAAGGGCACAGAAGGGTGTATAGCTGGTGGCCTTTCCCCCTCTTTCCACCTTCTAAACGGCTACAACCACCACTGTTTCTCAAAATTACAGCCAGGAGCAGGAAGTGGTTGGGGTCAAAGACTGTAGAGAGCCACTGTACACATAAGGAAAAAAAAATACATAATCCCTGCCCTATGAGAGCTTTGAATCTAAAAGAAAAAAAGTATTACTAGGCAAATACCTATTCTGGTACTTATTAAGTACCCTTCTTAGGGTCTCAGTTTCCTTAATTATAAAATGCAGGTTGTAGACTAGATGGTCTCCTAAGGTCTCTTCTGGCATTAAATCCTACAAATGCCACTCTGGCAACTGAGTGGCAAGGAGATTCTGGCAAGGAGACTTTGGGCAAATCACTGAGCCTCGCAGCTTGATCTTCTGAAAAATGTTTTTAAATTTTATTTTTTCTCAAGTAAATGTAAAAATTTTTTAACATTTGTTTTTATAAAATTTAGAGCTCCAAATTCTCTCCTTCCCTCCCTCCCCTCCTCCCCTTCTTGAGAAGGCAAAAGCAATTTGCTATAGATTATACATGTGCAGTCATGCAAAACATATTTCCATATTAGCTAGAAACATAATTTTAAAACAATCCAAAAGACATATTAATCCCAGGCAAATCCTTATAAAAGTGTATCTTTATAAATTTATTTATATGAATCCTTCTCCCAATAGAGAAATTCACCACTATTATCTCCCCCTCCTTACTTACCTTACTTACTTACTTACTACCACTCCTCCTTACTACCACTACCCCCAACCCCCAGAGAGCAGCCCTCAAAGCCAGAGACACCAGGGTTCAAGTCTTACCTTTGACACTCTGGGTTCTAAATAAGGCTGTGAGAGCCAAGGACTGATCACAGGATCAGAGGGATCTCAGAGGCCATCTAACTCTGCACCCCCACTCTCATTTTAAAAATGAAGAAACAGGTGAGCCATCCAAAGCCATCCAGGGAGCAATAGTGGAAAAATTTGAACACAAGTCCTAAATGCAAATCCACCACCCTTCCCTGCACCATATTTGTATTCAGTTCAACTTAACAAATATTCATTGAAGATTTCCCTACCCACAGCACTCTAGAAACAATGGTGGAGTGGAGGGAGGGAGCAAAAAAGTCATAACCAACCTCCTTAAGCATCAATTCTCTTCTATGCAAAATGAAGGGGCTGGCCTAGACAGATATCTTCTTTACTGTTCTATGAACGCGTAGCCAGCATGGTACAGAATGAAGAACACTGGCCTTGGAAACAGAAGCCCCCGGTGGGAGTTGCAGTTCTGAGACTCTGGTCCTACGCCCACGATCAAGGAGTCTATCTCTCTGCTTCAGTTTCCTCTTCCATAAAGTGGAGATAATAGCCCTTGAACCATTACCTCAAATGAGTATTATGAAAAAGTCACAAAAAGTTTTTAATTTAAAAAAGTCACTTTGTAAACTTAATTGCAATAATTCCTCTTATAAATACTGTTATGTGAAAGGTAACAAAGACGGTGGGGGGCTAACTCAACATATGGAGAATGGAGTGGGGGGAGGCATTTTAAGAATGTGAAGGGTGAGAGTGAGGACATATTTAACCCCACAGTTGGTTAGCATGTTCTTTTGGCCACACCAAGTTAGAACTCTTCTTGACATTCATAATTTTACCCCCGTGACAAATGGACAGCCTGCATTATTATCTATTTAATTTTAAAAGAGCTCCAAGAAGAGCTGTCAGCAAGTATGCTGGATCTTCTTGGAGGATTTCTGGAAGGGCATGGGAGAAATCACACAGTAGGAGAATGTAAAGATGGACTGTGGTCTATATCGAATTATCATTAAGCACTGATTCCCAGTGGGTTTTGAAAGAAAACCTACAAATAAAATGTTAAGAGCTGTGCTATCATCCCAGCACCAACTGTTCCTGTAAACTAGTCATTTCCCAGAATTAGAAGAGTCTTATACCTCCTAGAAGAGGTATGCAGCAAGGCGTCAAGAATATTCCAAAACGGAAGCATCTACCAGCTCCTGCAGCTGGTACATGGGGGATGGTGACCAAGGTCAAAGCCCGAGGCCTAAGAATTGAAGGGATACAGAAATGACTGGCTCCTTATGACTAATATTTTAGCAGGAAATTAACACTGCAACAGACAACATCAATTTCAAGGCAGGTGACTCAACAGGGACATGCAAGTGAGTTGAAAGCGAAAAAACAGAGAATATTAAAGGAAGCACCTTTGGAGGTGAAAGAGGCCTTAGATGAGGAAGAGTTTGAGGGCTTTTTAATCTTTTTTTGTCCAGAACCCCTTCGGCAATCTGGTAAAGGCTACAGACTCCTTCTCAGATGATATTTTAAAATACATAAAATTACAAAGGAAACTAATTCTTTTTTTTTTAATTTATTTTTAGTTTAGAACATTTAGTTCCACAAGATTTTGAGTTTTAAATTTTTTTTCCACCCTCTCCCTTTCCCTCTCCCCAAGACAGCCTGCAATCTGATGTAGGCTCTACATATACATTCATATTAAATATATTTTCACATTGGTCATGTTGTAAAGAAGAATTATAATCAATGGAATGAATCACAAGAAAGAAGAAACAAAACAAAACAAAAAGGAGAGAGAGTAAATAGCATCCTTTGATCTGCATCCAGGTTCCTCAATTCTTTCTCTGGATGTGGATGGCATTTTCCATCATGTGTCTTTTGGAGTTGTCTCTGAACCTTGCTTTGTTGAGAAGAGCCAAGTCTATCAAAGTTAGTCATCGAACAATGTGGCTGTAACTACGTACCATGTTCTGGTTCTGCTCCCCTCGCTCAGCATCAGTTCATTTAAGTCTTTCCAGGTTTTTCTGAAATCTGCCTGCTCATCATTTCTTCTGGAACAATAGTATTCCATTACATCCACATACCACAACTTGTTCAGCCATTCCCCAATTGACTGGCATCCCCTCAATTTCCAGTTCTTGGCCACCACAAAAAGAACTGCTACAAATATTTTTGTACATACAGGTCCATTTCCTACTTGTATGATCTCTTTGGGATACAGCGCTAGAAGTGGTATTGCTGGATCAAAGGGTATGCATATTTTTAATAGCTCTTTGAACATAGTTAAGGGAAATCGATTCTATTGAAATAATTACCAAAAACAAAACCATTTTTTTTTAAGTTCACAAGACACCAGGTTAAGAACCTCTGCCTGAGAGAACACTGAATTTAACACTTTCATTTTATAATTGAAGAACCAAAGGGAGAAGAAAAGTGACAAGGTTTGTTAGTACCCAAAAGGAGACTGGAACTATATCTAACTTCCAGGGTAAGTGTTCTTTTCATTGTGCCAAAAGGAACCTTATAGACCGTCTAGTCACACTGCCTCTAATCCTAGATGATCTTCTCCATAACATCTTCTACAAATGGTTATTCATTTGAGATGTGTTTTTAATTGCCTACATCTCAAGTACCACTTTCTATGAGGCCTTTCCTGTTCTCCCCAGTTCCCAGTGTTTTCCTCAGCAAAAATCACCCTGAATATTTTCTTTTATTTTGTACTTATATGTCCATGATGTCTTACTCAAAAAAATGTAAAACTCCTTAAGGGCAAGAATTACTTCAGAGTTTTTATTTCTGTGCTGTCTTCCCCAAAAGGGGAACTCTTGAGAGCAAGAGTTATTTAAAAAAATAATTTTTTTATGTTGTATTCTCTAAAAGAATACAAGCTCCTTGAAGGCAGGAGTTTGTTTCAATTTTTTTTTCTGTTGTCTTCCTCAAAAGAACATAAGTTCCTTGAGGGCAGGAGTTATTTGGGGATTGCTTTTAATCACAGTATGTACTTAACAAAGGCTGATTCTATTTACTGACTACTAAAGATGATGGTAGAAGAATGGGGGTATCAGTCAGGCCTTCCAGGCTCCTATCACCCCCCCACCCCCCAGTAAGTGTCTTGATCTAAGTGGTGTTGAGAGTAGCCTGAGCTTGGCAATGAGCATGAGAGGAGCAAAATAAACAGAGCCAAAAATCACAATTACTTTCCAAGCATAAACTGGCCTTCTTTCTGGGCAACTGTCTGAACAACTGGATTAAAAGTACCACATGATTGAGAAACTGTCAGGAATGTTTCTGCATCATTTTATGTGACCTAATAGTGCTGGAGCTTAGGAAAACTTTAAAGCGGAAATTATGAACTGGTAAAACCCCAATGAGATTCCCTAGTGAAGAAGGCAGACAAAAAATTAAAAATGTTCTCTTGTAGGGACACAACAGAACAGCTGCACACTCCAAATGGAATGACAAATGCCACATCATTCCATATCCAAAGCCACATGTCCAAGGAGAGCAAATGGTGAATTTCTTTCTCATTTAAGATAGAAGAATTTTCCAAAGGCCACAATGTGACCAGTGAAAAAAGGCCCCTGGACTTGGGAGTTGACACTGAAGTCTGAATACCCATTCCCACAAGTTGGGAGGAGGTAATTCCTCCTCTAAGCCTCAGTTTCTTCATTGGTAAATGGAGAATAGTACTTTTAGCATAGGTTTGTAGTGAAGATCAAAGAGAGGCAACCTTGATCAAAGTGGAAAGAGAAGTGAATTTGTAGTCGGGAGATTTGTGTTCAAAAGCCCAGTCTAGCCACTTACCAGCTGTGTATAAATTACCTAACCTCAGTGGATCCCTCCATTGGTAAAATGAGGGTAATAATTTTAACTATCAATCTCGAGGGGTTGCTTTTTATGACTAAATGAGAAGAGATGACATATTAACATCACTCATTATTAATGGCTTGTAAGGTTTAAGACATTAATTGTTTGGGTTGGGTTTGTTTTTTTGTGGTCTGTTTAAGTCTTTCACAAATCACTTTTTATTGGGTCTAATTTGTCTCTGTGTTGTCTAATAAAAAGTATTATATTCGGTTCCTTATAAGTGACTTGAAAACAAGGGCATAGTGCTTTAGAACAGAAAGCACACAAAGAGCTATATAAATGTCAAATAGTATCAGTATTATTATTTCTACAGGAAAATAACTCTACCAACAGGCATGCAAGATGTACTTTTTGACTTATTTTTCCAGTGAAGATGTTAGACTTGAGCTGAGCCATCCACCCTCTCTTGCCTAGGCCCCATTATGACTAACAAAGATTTTTGAGACAGCTGGCTGTAGTCAAGAATATCACCCATGGCCGTATTTGAAAATAATTGGTATCTATATAAGGATTAAACTCATGACCATGGCCTCAGTGGCACCACTCACTAACTAACGACTCTCAGTTCCCAAGTATTGGATTACAAACACCCACAAGAAACCACTCCCACTTAGTTGGATACTGGTGTCCTTCTCTAAGATTAGCTCAACTGATTAGGACAGAAGGCAATCATCACCAGTATGACTTCATAATCACTTAATTAGCCAAGTACTGAAGAGCTCTTAAGTGGTAGAGTAGATAGAGCCCTCCATCTTTATGAATTGATATCTGGCCTCAGACACTTTGCTAGCTGTGTGACCTGGGCAAGTCACTTCACCCTGTTTGCCTCAGTTTCCTCATCTATAAAATGAGCTGGAGAAGGAAATGGCAAACTACTCCAGTGTCTTTGCCAAGAAAACCCCAATTGGGGTCAGGAAGAGTAGGACACAACTGAAACGAGTGAACGACAACTGAAGAAGTAAGCCAGGAGTGGGGAACTTGCTGGCTTCAAGGCCACATGTGGCCCTCTAGGCTCTCAAGTTCGGCTCTCTGACCAAATTCAAACTTCACAGAACAAATCCTTTTACCCATCTCTGATAGCTCTTCTTAGAGGTTCACTAGAAAAAAAAATCTTAAGACCGGATTCTTACCCTTAAGAAATTTACACTCTTACTGGGTGGATGAGACACACAAAACAGTACTAGATGACATTATGTCATATATGCATGCCAGATCAGAGGACACTATTTCTTGCTGGGCAGGGAAGCATCGGTGGCTCCCAATACAAGAAATTCTGCCTCAAGATCTGTCATTGCAGGAATGAGACTCTCCCAACATATTCACAGGATGGTCATGTTAAAAAAAAAAAAGTCATCAGAACGTTGCTATTTCTATGAAGGGTACTCACCATCCTCCTAGGCTATCAGGCTTAAAAATCTGGAGTAACCATCAATGGCTTCCCTTTCCCCCATACCACATATCCACATCTTGTTGACTATCTAGAACACATCTCTAATAGCGGTTCTCCTCTGCATTCACACAGGGCTGCCACTGCCCTGATCATTCCTCTCTGGCCCATTTCAATAACCTCCTAATTGGTCCCCCTGCCCTCAAGTTCTTCCCCTTTCCAATCGAGCCTTTACATGGCACCAAGTGATAACAAAGTTCTGAGTCCATGTCACTCCCTTGCTCTATAAACACCAATGACTGTCTATTGCTTCTAGAATCAAGTACAAACTCCTTGAGCATTTAAAATTCTTACCCTGGCTCTGATCTAACTTTTCACCTTCATAATATACATGCACTCTATAGTCCAGCCAAACAGGCCTTCTTGGCTGTGCCTCATACACATCTCCCATCTCTGGGCTTTTTCACAGGTTGTCCCATAGGCTTAAACGAACTTGCTAATCTCTGGCAACAACAGCGTTCTTCAAGGGCCACCTACAACCTGAAGTTTTTCATGCCCCTCCCTTTTCCCTGATCAGAGAACCACCTTATATTTGTTTTATATTATATTATACTATATATACTAATTTTATACACACTTTTGCAAATACTGTATATTAAGCGTTATATATGTGTACATATATAATGTATGTATGTGGTCTTCTCTGATGGAATACCATTTCCTTGAAGGCAGACACTAATTTTTTTTGTCTTTACATTCCCAGAACCATGTCTGGCACACAGTTAATGATTAATAAATGCTTGCTGATTTACTGGCAAGTCATACATCTTGACGATTCCTTGTTCTACAACCACTGCCTCCCAGAATTTTTCTGCTAAAAGAGACCTCGGAGACCATCTAGTCCAATTCTGCCATTTTACAGATGAAGAAACTGAGGCCCAGAAAGGTTCAGGGAAAGCTTGCTAAAAGGTATATGAATTTAAGGAGTTGTGACTATGTTGTAAGGAATGACAAACATGAGGAATACAGAGAAGCATGGAGAGGTTTGTGTGAATAGATGCCATGAAGAACAACTGGCCTAATGACATCTACAGTATACTAGGAAAGAAACACCACAAAACACTCAAAACCAAGCCTTGCACAATTATAAAGAACACGGTTGGCCTCAAAAAAGAGAGAGGAGAAAGAACCCCCAACTCCTCTGCCCAAGTCGGGAGTCACAGGTGGGTAAGACTGAACAGAACATCACATTTTCCCATCAGTTCTATTGCCTCTTTTCTTTAAAAAAAAAAACTCCACTAATATAATATATATTCTATATGACATAAATCATATAGGATAGGTTAGCTCTCTAGGGAGAGGGAAGGGAGGGAGGCAAATATAGGGGAAAATCTGGGTGAAACAAAAACAAAAGGCATCAAAATACAAATCGATACAATAAAAGTCTATACCACAAAATTTAAATAGAAACATGCAAATCTACATTGAAATAAAGAAGGGCAATTTAAAGGAAAGGTGGGGTTTGGATAGGCAGAGGAGAGCACAGTATCAAGGACAGTACAGCATTTTGAAACACATGATGGGTGTGGCCTAGCCCAAGTCCCCCTTTCTGGGCCCGTTTCCTTATCGGTTAAATTATGGGACTGATCTAGATAAATGTAATTCCCACCCACACCCTCCAAGCTCTAAATCCTATGATCCCATGAATGAGGGATAGCATTTCTGGAAGGGGCAAGAATACAAGCAAAAGAAAAGAAGGAAGGTACATTTAGAGAACATCTGTAAAATGGACATAATCACATCCACATTTCTACCCCCCAGAGTTGTTACAAGGATAAATAATTTTGTAAGGTGCTTTGCAAATCTTAATACACCCTATTTAATTGTTAATGCTAGCTCATTAAGTAAGAGTTGTTGACCAAGCACCTCCTGTTCGCCTGACTGAAATCTTAAAGAGACTGAGATACAGAAAAATGGGATGCAGTATTAGCAATAATAAAGAAACAGCTCATACTTACTTGGCATTCCAAAGTTTCTAGAGCATTTCTTTTAAAGGGCCATAGGACCTAAAACAGGTCCTATGGCCTCTGTGGGCCATGATTTTCTCATTTGTAAAATGGAGATGAGACTGCTAGCAGTAGAAGATTCTGCTAATCCTTCCTAGAGACTTCTAAATAATGTGCATTTATGTATAAAACCCACTTGAGCTAAAGTCTATAAGCTTCCTGGAAATAGCCAGCTGGTTAAAATAACTCCTCAAGCTCGGGGAGCTCTGTCTACCATTCATGCTTCTGGACTGACCAGGAAAATGCAACAGACAATACAGAACAAGAGATTAAGTCAAACCCAAAGGGGAGGGTCTTGGCCTCCTTTTTCTCTTTCCAACAGCTTTCACTGAAACCCAAGCAACCTTTAAATTACAGTTGGAATGAGGTCTTTTGTGATTTAAAAGGTTAAGTAAAAGGGTGTTGAGTTGTTTTTCCCCCAGAAAAAAACCGCCCAGAGCCACAAGTTTTAAGCCACATCATAATGTTATTAAAATCCTTCCTAAGGGCAAATTACTAATGACGTTTTAAAACAAACAAAAAACTAGGTAGTGCTAAGAATTTAGGAATTTGTCATCTCATAGGCATGAGCAAATACCCGAAACTTCAGCGTGCCTTTGACACAAAGAATAGTGGCTCACCTTGGCTAATAGTAGGGGCTCCATACTCTATAGCCTCCACCATACTGCCTTTGTCCCCTTTTTTGGAGCACCTATCACATTATACCTTGAATTATGCTTATTTAATACTGTAAAGGCAGTGCAGTGGACAGAGCGCTGGGCTTGGAATCAGGAAGACTCATCTTCCTAAGTCCAAATCCAGCCTGAGACGCTTACTGCCTCTGTGTGACCTTGGGCAAGTCACTCAACTCTGCCACAGTTTGCTCATCTATAAAATGATCTGGAGAAGGAAATGGCAAACCACCCCAGTATCTTTGCCAAGAAAACCCCAAATGGGGTCGAGAAGAGTCGGGCACAACTGAAAAGACTGAACAACAAAGAATTAGCACAGTGGCTGGCACTTAGTAAGAACTACATAAAGGTTAGCTATCATTACGATGATGACTATGTACTGGTCTACTGGACCTGTAAACTCTATGAAATATGGCAACAGTTACGCCTTACTTAAATTTTGTACTGCATCCCAGCAACTAACAGCTCAGTGTTCTACCTAGACTGCTACACAGCAACGTAGTAACAAATATCCAATGAATGCCTGCCTTGCCATCGTGCCTGTTCTAAGTTCCTCGTAGGCAGAGACAGTGTCTTCTTCACCGAATGTCAACCAGAAACTGGACAGAATTCTCTCCTCTGTACCATTTTCAGCATCAACTTAAGCATCTTCAGTATTGGAGAACTCACTACCTTCTTAGGTAGCCCAGTCCACTTGGGGCTGCCTGAATTGTTAGAAAGTTTTTCCTTACCTTGAACCAAAATTTGCCTCCCTGCAATTTTCTTCACTAGTCTTCACCCTCTTCTCTGAGATCAAGCAAGTAATGATCTCATTTTTTCATGGCATCCTCTACAATACATCTAAAACTGCTACGAGGTACCCTCTAAAGCTGCTTTCCTCTAGGTAAAACATCACTGGTTCTTTCAATCATTACTCACTGCATGGTTTTTAACGAACCCCATCACCAACCTGGAACCCTTTTGGATGCGCTCCCTTCCAAAATGTGTCCAGAACCAGACATACTATATTCCAGAAGCGGTGTGCCTAGGGCAGAATATGATAGGACTATCGCCTTCCTTCTATTAATACAAAGTTGGATTACTTTACTTTTTTTGGTGGCCAATAGAGATCAAGTAGCCCCCATAGTAGAACTGCTTTCTAGCCTTCCTTATTGATGCAAATCCCAAGCCTCGGTAACTTTCATCTTGTTAGTTTCAGCCTACTGTCCCTGTCTTTCTAAACATTTTGGCACCCCAATTTCTTCATTCCATGTATTAATTGTCCTTCCCAACTCCCACAGCTTTGGTAAGTATGCCATTTGTTTTCAATGAAGTCACCAATAAAATCACTGAACAACAACGGGGCTAAAGATAGAAATCTATGGCACTCTATTGTAAAGTATGCTCATTCATCTACAGGGACATTCATTCCCACACCACAGAACTAAGAATTTTTTGCGGACTGAGGAGACCACATAAGTCTCCACCCACACAACGCAGAGACGTTAGTGAGAAGGCAGACTCAATAAAAAAAAGACCAATACTTAAAAATCAAATTAAACTGCAATGTTTATCCAAACAGTCTCCTGGTGGCTCATTACCAGTGACTATGTACAAACACAAATGATGCTGAGACCAGCTGCCCTGCCACTTACATCCTAGCCCAGCACCAATGGCCAAACCCTTTCCTGCACAAACATGTGCTGTCCTCGGCATACACTGACACTCTCTTAGAATATTTTCCAGCGGGTGAACAAAGCAACTACTCCTCGATAGCAAGGTGGCTAAGTTGCCGAGCGTGGGTCCATTCACAATCCAAAGGTGGGCTGTTAGAGAAAAATCAATAAGCCCTTATTAAGCACCTCTTAAGTACCTGGCAACGTGCTCACAGGCACTCGGAATACAAGTACAAAAGAACACAACCTCTAGCTGCAAAAAGCTCACATTCACATGGCAGACACGAGCATCCATCAAAGTACACACAGCTTCAAATGAATAAATGCAAATACATACACGGCAGTTTGGGAGGGAGGCCAAAACCCAGATGTGTCTTCTCCCCATGCTCTGTGACTCTTGTCTCAAAAATAGACTGATCTCAGAGTCTATCCCCAGAGCTTCTCCTAGAAAATGGAGTGTTCAGGATGAAGACAGCTCTGGGTCTGACTCCATGGGAGCTCTAAGATGCACTCTCAGGTGGTGGAGGCTACCACCAGGCTATTTTTTACTCTAAAACACTCAAATTCAGATGCAACTATGGTTTAATAGCACAGAAAGGCTGGATCTGATGGCGGGATCTAGTAAAATGTGGGCAGATACTTGCTAACTGGGTGACTCTGGGCAAGGTCATCTTACCCCGCTGGTCCTCAACTTCCTCATTTGTAAAATGAGAGGGCAGACTCAGTGACCTCCAGTATCCCTTCCAGCTCTAAATCTATGATCCCATGAACCATTTATAAAAAGCTAAAATTATTTATGAGCAAGGTACTATGCTAAGAGTTGTGAGTTAAACAATACTTTTTTAAAAGTGTGGGAAAAAATTTCCACATGTTAACTACACTCTAGTAGGAGGAAATGAAATACATATAAATAATTATAATTCCAAGCACTATGAGGAAGTCAGAAGAGTCAAAAATACCATGGGGATAGAGGAGAGAGATTATTTCTGGTCAGTAGTAGGGGGAACGGATGGAGAGGCAAATGGCATCAACTCTATCCTTATACTCTCCCTGGTATGTCTTGAGCTTGCCAAGAATTTAATAACTTGGGGCAGCTAGGTGGTGCAGTGAGTAGAGCACTGGCCCTGTTGCCAGGAGGACCTGCGTTCAAATTTGACCTCAGACACTTGACACGCTAGCTGTGTGACCTTGGGCAAGTCACTTAACCAATTGCCCTGCCTTCCCCCTCTCAAAAAAAAAATAATAACTTGGTGTAGGAAGAGGGCCTGTACCCAGAGTACAGTGGACATGGCAAAATTCCATTAATTCAGTTCAGTTCAATTCAGTAGTAAACATTGATTAAGCACCTATTATGTGTAGGCATCCATAAAGACAAAGACAAAACTTGTTGCCACTCTCAAGGAGCTTACCCTACTGGAGCAGGAGTTCTTAACCTAGGATATATTTTTCAGGGGAGTCACGAACTTGAACGGGACGTTAAAAATACATCGTAACTTTCACTAACCTCTAGCACTCGGCATTTTCCTTTCGTTATGAATTTAAATGCCACCACGTTACCGTGAGGTCTGTCCATGGACTTCCAAAGAGGTCCATGATGCAAAAAGACTAAGGACCTCTGTACCAGAGGCACCACTTACACACAGGTAACCTGACAAAGAGAGAGGTAACAGCTCAAGGGAATCAGGGAAGGCTTCATGCAGGTGTCGGCAGCGGAGCGGATTCTTGTCAGGTAACTGGATCTGAAGGAGCCTCAGAAAGGAAAACAAATCCTACTGCGATATCAAAAACAACCAACCAATCAGCAAGTCCAAGTAGACACTCGGTGTGCTGTGTGGGCTTCTACCTGCGATGAATTATGACATCTACTTGAGGGCAGAGATTTCACTTCTGTCTCTGGGCACACTATGTGCCTAGCACATAGTAGGCATTAATAAATGCTTGTAGGTAATTAATATACTATGGGAGATGATACAAGAAAAACAAGGGACCATAACTTCAAAAGAGTCGACAGAGAGACATATATACAGAGAAAATACACCTGTTTTTAGTGCAAGAAAATAACAAGAGAAACGAGAGGTGCTGACTGGAATCATTAGGGAAGTCTTCCTACAGGGACTCCAGCTGGGTTTGGAAGGGTTGGTGGAAAGGGTGGAGATGAAGGACAAGCCACTCCAGGCAAGAAGGATAAATCTGGTGGTAAAAATCAATCAACAAGTTGTAGTAGGAAGGCCGAATTTATGATCTCAAAAAGGATCATGTAAATATCTGAATGGTTCGAAATCGTTGGGTATACAGAATTCTCCAAGCAGAAGGCATCAAAAAATTTATTCAGGGCCCAGAGCAACAAATTAGCGAACCAACCTCCCCATTCCAGTATTGTGAACACAAGCCTCCAGGCCCAGTAGGCCCGCCT
>CM053624.1:196798833-196859096 GCA_028646595.1 Phalanger gymnotis | reverse complement strand
TGTTGAATTGCCTGACTTCTTAGGGAGGGTGGATGGGAAGGGAAGAGGGGAGAGAATGTAGAACTCAAGGTTTTAAAAAAATAGATGTTCAAAAGTAAAAAAGTTTTTTTTTTTCATGCAACTAGAAAATAAGATGCACAGGCAATACAGCATAGAGATTTATCTTGCCCTACAAGAAAGGAAGGGAAAGGGGGATGGGAGGGGAATGGGGTGACGGAGGGGAGGGCAGACTGGGGAACAGGGCACCCAGAGTGTATGCCATCTTGGAGTGGGGTGGGGGGGAAATGGGGAGAAAATTTGTAATTCAAACGCCTGTGAAAATCAATGCTGAAAACTAAACATATTAAAAATAAATTTAAAAATAAATTTAAAAAATTTTTTTCTACCTGAAAACCTCATGTTCATATCCTTTGACCATTTATTAACTGAGGAATGACTTGTGTTCTTATAGATGTAACTCAGTTCTCTATATATTTGAGAAATGATGTCCCTTGCTTTTTTATAGAGGATCCTGAATTTCCCTCCAAGAGAACACACTCCCCCATTATCTATACCTTACTAAGGTATGTTTGGAAAAGGAGTCTTGTCATGAGGCAGCTTTTTCTACCTATCTGAAATGTTGTTCTTGACATCATCTTTTTGTATAAGAAAGAATTAAGAATCGAAGAAGTAATAAACACTACTATAAAAAAAAAAAAGAATAGAGGACTAGGGCTTGTTTCTTTTGAATTCCCCACACAGTGCTTGACACATAGTAGTTCATGCAATAAAACATTTATTTAACAAAGCCAATGCAACCAAGATCAAAAGGGAAGCAGAAAGCTGGGAGGCAATTTGTACAGCCAGTGTCTCTGATAAAGGCCTCATTTCTAAAATATAGAGAGAACTGAGTCAAATTTATAAGAATAGAAGTCATTCCCAATTGATAAATGGTCAAAGGATATAAACAGGCAGTTTTCAGATGAAGAAATTAAAGCTATCTATAGTCATATGAAAAAAATCACTACTGATTGAAAAAATGCAAATCAAAACAACTCTGAGGAACCACATCACACCTATCAGACTGGCAAATGTGACAAAACAGGAAAATGATAAACGTTGGAGAAGATGCAGGAAAACTGGAACACTAATGCATTGTTGATGGAGTTGTGAACTGATCCAACCATTCTGGGGAGCAATTTGGAGCTATACCCAAAGGATTATAAAACTGGGCATGCCCTTTGATCCAGCAATATCACTACTAGGGCTGTATCCCAAAGAGAGCATAAAAAAGGGAAAAGGACCCACACGTACAAAAATATTTATGGCAGTTCTTTTTGTGATGGCCAAGAATTGGAAATTGAGGGGATATTCATCAACTGGAAAAAGACTAACAAGTTGTGGCATATGAATGTAATGGAATATTATTGTTCCATAAGAAATGATGAGCGGGTAGACTTTAGAAAAACCTGAAAAGACTTACATGAACTGATGCTGTGTGAAGCAAGAAGAACCAGGAAAACATAGTATGAAGTAACAGCAACATTGCGCATTGATCAGCTTTGTTAGACCTAGCTCTTCTCAGTTACACAATGATCTAGACAATTCCAAAAAATTCATAATGGAAAATGCTGTCCACATCCAGAGAAAGAACCATGGAATCTGAGTGCAGATGGAAGCATGCTATTTTCCTTTTTGTTCTGTTTTTTTTCTTTCTCATGGTCTTTCCTTCTTTCACAACGTGACTAATATGGAAATATGTTTAATATGATTGTATATGTACCGCCTATATCAGATTGCATGCTGTCTTGAGGAAGGGAGAAGGGAGGGAGGGGGGAAATTTTAGAACTCACAATCTTATAAAAATGAATGCCTAAAACTAAAAATGAATTAATTTTTTAAAAATCCAAAGGTCAGAAAAGAAAAATGAAATAAATAGATATTTGCTGGATTGAACGGAATTTGAAAGTGAACCTAAGAAAGAACAAGTATTCTTGTCAAAATGGTCACCAAGGATACATGGTACCCCCAGACCTGCTCTGATTCCAGGCTTCTTTTTCTGTCTTGACTGCAAAGTATCTGCAAGATGCCTGAATTAGGGAGAAAATGAGAAGAGTGAAGTACCAGCAACTCAAAATAAAATATAATTTCAATACTGGTTCACAATTATTTATCAAGGCCTAAACAAATGTGATCTTCCTAACTAAGAGAAGGCCACACCTTCCCAGTCCTACCCTGAGGAACTACAAAAATTGGAGGCTACAGTTACAACAAAATAATCACAGACTCGTAAAACCTTTGAACTTACTGAAAAAGACCTGGAAGGCCATCTTAGTCCAATCAATCCTTATCTGGAGGAGCAATCCCATCCAGAAAATCCCCTACGGGTAGTTATTCAGTTTCCTCTGGAAAATGTCCAATGACACCCACCCATCATTCCTTTCTAAAGGGGCCACTGTTAGGCAGCTCCACGTGTTGGTAAGCAAAATGGGCTCCTTAGCACTTAGTTCAACCAAGTGCCCTTGAATAGTTTGGCCTTTGTTTCCTTTGAGTAATTCAGTGTATTTTATTGAGCCTTGCTAGGTGCTAAGCCCCAGGCCCAAATCCCTATTAGATGTGGAACCTATGTGGGTATGGATTGGTGACTGGGGTCGGGCCCAAGGTGGGACTGGCTAAGGGGAGGTGCTAACTCCAGAGCCATGCCCTCTTGAGTCTTACTAAGTGCTAAGCCCCAGGCTCTAACCCCTATTAGGTGTTAACCTAACCTATGTGGATGTGAACCTCCCAGGGACCTAAGGGAAGGGGCTAACTCAAGAGCCAATCACAGCAGCCTAATTTCTGGTCATTCAGATGACATTTGATGACGTCTGAAGCCATGAAAGACAAAGCCATTTGCAGGAAGGCTCTCCTTTGTGCTGGTGTGTTGGTGTGGAGACTCTGGGCAGCTGTACCTAGGGGCCCTCTAGCTTGTAACCTGGATGCTGAGACTTTGTTGAACTCTGGTAACTATGTATTGGGATTTGAATCAGACAAGGTCTGTCTGTTGATATTTGGCATTTGTTTGTATTTGTTCTGAAGTTCAGGGTGCTGGCTTTTTCCCCTGAACTAAGTGAATGGTATTTGTGTGCCGAATTAAAGTAAGCTTGTCAACTCCTTCACTAGCTTTCCTTAGTTAAGCAGATCAAAAGAACATGTGCTGTTGGCAGCTTTCTGGGTGCTGGCTATGGGTGGATCTTACACCCCCACAGAAGCTGCTAGCCAGATTGTTGAAACACTCCACTAGGAAGTTCTTCCTTGTATCAAACCCAAATCTGCCCTTCTGAAACTTCTAACCATTGTTCCTAGTTAGGCTACAAGATTTTAGAGAAGTGAAGGATCCTCTGAATTAACTTGGTCCAGCTATTTCTCCCTGCCACCCCTCGAAAGTCTGATCGCCAATATGCTTAGATGTTGCTGGTGACAAAAAGAAAGGTTGTCAAAAGGGGTTGAAAAGGCAATGACTTTATCCAAATTAGAAGAAGGGACGCAGCTGGGAAATCTCAGGATTATTATTATTAGCTGATCATGCTGATCTGAGGGTAATTTCTTTTTTTCTTTTTTTTTCAGTCAACAAAAATCCATCTCTCTCTCCCCTTTCCTCTACCCCCATTCGTAATAAAAAAAAAAAAACCTCCATTACAGACATACATATATAGATAGATAGATAGACAGACATAGATAGATAGATATAGTCAGGCAAAATAAATTCCAACATTGGTCATGTCCCCCTCAACAACAGGTCTCAACGTGTGCTCTGAGCTCATCATTAAGGAGGCAGGTGAGCTCTCTGGAATTAGAGTTGGTCCAATCATTGTATTGATCAGAGTTCCTAAGTGTTTTCAAGCTGTTTATTTTCATGCTATTATTATTATTACATAAATCATTCTCCTGGTTCTGCTCAATTCACTCTGTACCAGTTCATACAAGTCTTCCCAGGTTTCTCAAAGACCCTCCCCTTCATCATTTCTAAAAGCACCACAATATTCTATCACCTTCATATACCATGACTTTTTCAGCCATTCTCCAATTGATAAGCATCCCTTAAGTTACCAATTTTACGGCCCCATGAAAAGTGTTGCTAAAAAAATTTACTTTGTACATATGGGTCGTTTTCTTCTCTATATGATCTCTTTGGGGATACAAATCTAGTAACTTATCACTAGGGCAAAGGAAATGGACAATTTAATAACAATTCTTTGGGCATAATTCCAAATTACTTTCCAGAAAGGCGGGCCCAGTTCAGAGGTCCACCAACAGTGCATTAATGTGCCTGTTTTCTTATAGCCTCATAGGAGAAAGAAAACTTAGAGAAGAGGAATTTGATAAAGAGGAAATCCACATTTGGGTAGCTGCAAAGAAGTCACTATCAACCTAAAACTGAAGGGTTTTTTATAGCTGAAACAGCACCTTGGGGCAATGACTGTGACAGCCAGCCAGAGAGCAAAATGCAGAGGGGGCTGAGTTACTGCTCTACTCAAAAATGCTCAGAATCTCCTTATTACATACAGGATAAAATACAAAATCCTTAACCTAGATCTTCAGGGACTCCAAAATCTTGCTCCAACCTACCTTTCCAGCCCTACATCAGATAACTCCTCTTCACGTTTCAGACAAACTGGACCACCGACTATGCCCTCATCTTGTCCTGCCCTCTCCCATCTCTACATATTCACACAGGACATTCTTCAGCCGTAGAAGCTTCCCCCACAGGAGTGCCTTCTTCTTCAAAATGTAGCTCAGGGGTTACCCCCTCCTCCAGGAAGCCTCCCCTGATCTCTTCAGCTAAAAGGAATATCTTTCCCTCTTCACACTGTTCTAGAGCTGAGGTGTCAAATATTCATCCCATAATACTCCCCAGTATAGCCCAAAGCAGATTAAAACGTATTTCCTACCTGACTTTAATGTACTGATATATTGATTTAAAAAGGAATATACAAACGTGTGGCTATCTAAGTCAGAATACAGCCCACAGGGATTCTTATGCGTAGTTCGTTGTTGTTGCTGCGTTGTTTTGGTTGTGTCCCATTCTTCGCGACCCCATCTGGAGCATTCTTAGTAAAGACTCTGGAGCAGTTTGCCACTTCCTCGTTCAGCTCATTTTACAGATGAGGAAATGGGGGCAAACGGAGTTAAGCGACTTGCCCAGGGTCACAAAGCTAGGAAGTGTCCGAGGCCGCGGGTCTTCCTAATCCCAGATCCGCCGCCTGTCCGCCTCTTACGTATAATTTAGTGGCCTCCAATCTTACTTAGGTTTTGACACTACCGTGCAGGAGCAGTTCATTATTTCTTTTTGTGTCTGTCGTGTGTGGATGGTCACACATCCTCTGCATGGAGTGAGTCATATCTGTATAATAACAATAAATAATCGCAGCTGATATTTATACAATGCTTTCTTTGTGTCAGGTGCTGTGCTAATTATTTTACAATTACATCATTTGACCCTCACAACTCCAGGAGATAGGTGCCACAATCATTCCCATTTTATAGATGAGGCAAACACAGGGTTAAGTGACTTTCCCAGGGTCACACAGATGATAGGTATATGAAGCCACATTTGAATTCAGTTCTGGACCCCAGCCCATTTTCATAAACACAGCAGGTGCTTACTACGTGTTGATCTGAAATATACTATTAAATAAACATTAAGTGATCACAATTTGCACTGTGTTAGTAGGTGCAGAGGACACAAATACAAAAATGAAACATAGTCCCCTTTCCTCTCACCATGACCAAAAGTTTACATTCATTCAGGTGCGTGAATCGGTTGTTGGTTATGCGCTGTTTATTTCAGGGTTTACTGTTTTAAGCCCCATATTGGTCATTTTCTATATTATGTCTTCCTTAATCTTTTTGAACATCGTTTCATTCTAGCTTCAGTTCTTCCTCTGATTTTTTTTTTCCTTTCTGCGAGCTCCTCTGTTTCCCTCATCTTCTCAGCAATGTAAAATCTACCTGCTTTCTTTAAATGCACCATTCATCCCTCTGAGGATGTCCCTAAGAATATCTTGTAAAAACTGTTTCACCGCAATGGATTGAAATAGGGAATCATAGAAGCCTGAGTGTTAGACAAAACCTGGGTCTCCTGACTCCCAGTCCAGTGCTCTCAGAGAAGTAAAGGGTAGAGACTATGATCCTCAGATGTCAAGATCTTCGGAGGAGAAACCACCTAATTCCTTGGGTGGTAGATGGCATAATGTTCTGTAGATGCTTTACTCTATCTATGACTCATCCACAACCTTCTTCTGTGTTGGTCTTGTCCATTTCTTCCCACATAGGACCCCTACTACAGTTTTCCTCTGGTTTTAAATGTCCGGAGTACCAATTTTGAAATCCTACTCTGTAACAATCTGAAATGAGAAATCAATCTACCAGCACGGCTGACCATACTCAGTAGTTCAGCAAAGCTTGTATAACCCTTTTTTCATTCCCCCATCACCTACCTCTGACACATATGGACCCATACTGGCTGTGTGAGCCTGGGCAAATCGCTTAACCTCTCAGTATTCTAATCAACTCTTCAAAACTATAAATAGCTGGAACTATGCAAATAAAGCAACTAAAATGTCCATAACCTTTCACCCACCGATTTCATTAGTAGGCCTATATCCCAAAAAGGTTATTGCTAAGAACAAAATCTTTGTATACGATAAAATGTCACTTTTTGTGATAGCAAATAATTAGAAACGAAGTCAATGAGCATCAGTCGGAGAATGGCTAAACAAACTGTGGTACGTGAATGTAAAGGAATACCACGGCAATGTAAGAAATAATAAATGGGATGAATACAGAAAAGCATGGAAATATTTACACGAATTGATGCAAGCTAAAATAAGCAGTGCCAAGAAAATAACGTATGACAACCACAACAAGCGAATGGAAAGAATCTCTCGCACATGCATGCAATAAAGAGTTAACAAGCATGGCTTGAAAGAAAACACCCTGACCCCATTGTTAGCAGAGGAAGGAAAGATCCATCAAATGGACAATGCAAATATTTTTCAGATTTTTTTGATGTTCTGATGGGTCGTACTGGTTATTCTCCCTTATTCCTCTCCGTCTTTTGTGTCTTAAAAAAAGTGTTACTTGTTATGTGAGATGGCTGGAGGAGGGGGAGGAATAGTGGGGTAAAATTATGATGTTAAAAACAGATCAATAAAAATCTATTTTTTTAAGAAAAAACTAAAGATTGCAAGTGTCAACCTGCACTGGTAACGAGAATTTCCTTACCTGGGTACATCCTATAGCAATGAAATCACAGGTCTGCTTCCTACCCTTATCACCTAGAAGGAGCATAACAAAATACCTTTCACAGATACAAATACCCAAATGAGCTGTGAGTTTGGACACTGATCAGAGCTACCTAACTAGATAAGTGCCAGGAATCACTTGAGGCACACAGAAGTTAATTGACTTACTCAGGATAAGTAAGAAGATAGGCCATCAACCCAAGTTTTGCTGATTTCAAGCCCAACACTGGTATCGACTAAACCAGTCTCAATGCCTCTGCCTTGTACAGCAGGGGTGGGGTCTGAGCCACTTCATCAATCTGAGGAAGTCCTGGTGTGGAAGCTCCCTCTGCCAACGTCATCTGTGATTTCTAGACTTAGATTGCTGCCTGGGCACTGGATGCCCAGCCAGTATAAGGAGTCTTCCTAACTCTCAAAGCAGTCTTTATTAACTACTCCATACTGCCTTACTCGAAATGGCTCTTAATGGTTTTTTAAACTGATTTGTTTGCCAACTACACAAAAGGTGAGGATTTCTGCCCCCATTCCATCACCATCTGTCATCACCCTGTTCGGGAGCTCAGCATCCTGTAAGTTAACACTCCCAATCCACGCCTATCTACACCACTGCACTGACCAGCCAAACCTCTCCACTTCAAAGTCCATTCATTCATCCAACCTGGCAATCACCGTTCCAGGCCAAGGTTCCCACTTAGCAGCACACTCCCCTGGTCTCTATTCACCAGAGCACCCCAGTATACTTTATATTTCCAGGCCCAAAGGCATTCCTGTGAAACCACATGAAAAGTTAAAATGCCAGCAGCTGGCTCCCAGGGTACCCCCCTCTCCCTTTCTTCTCACCAACTGCTACAGGGCTGGTGAGCTCAACCCCTTTTCATTTTGTGAAAGATTAACCTGGTACTACCCCAGTTCTGCCTAAGAGTTCCAAGTACTGGAATTTAATTCCTTAGAAAGGTCTCTGAGTCTCTCCTGAGAGCCTTCACGAAGGTACAGGTTTTTCCAGGCTGCCTTCAGTCCCAGAGCTATCAGAGAGTAGGCCAGCATTTATCTCGCTCCAAAGGCAGAAGCTAGACTATTAGATCAACCTAGTCTCTGTTACTCTACCTCCTGGGCATTTTAACTGGCTGTGCCCCATGCCTGAAACTCTCTGACTCCTGACATCCCCAGACTCCTCAACATCTTTGTTCAAGTCCCCTCTTCTGACAGGAGTCTTGCCTCATCGTAACATCTTCCTTCTGAAATCTCTCTCATTTATCCTCTGTATATCTTGTTTGTACATCTCCCCTATTAGAGATCCTTGCCAGTAAGAGCTATTTCATTTGCTTTTCTTTGTATCTCCAGCCCTCGGCACAGTGCCTGGCACAGAGTAGGTGCTTAATAAATGCTTGTCCACATACTGAATGCCAAGGCAGCTAACTCTGACCAAACCCTCAATTTCTAACATCAAGCAAGAAAAATAAAGCACTTTGTTCCTTAAGGTGCGTTAAGAGTGAGGAGAGAAAAGAGCGGGAAAGGAATGAGTGGTTCTGGCTCAACACACATTTTTCAAGTAACTTATTAAATTTTCCCATCCTCCTCCTTAGAGGGCAGTGCTCAGAGGTGTCAGTTTACTTTGCAAAACCTGTTCCAAAGACTAAGTAACTGGTGAATGGCTGATGAGAAACTGGACACCTATGGGAACAGAACACTTCTTTCAGAAATGCAGTGATTGTGGAAAGACAAAAGCCCTTTGCACGGGTTATAAAGCATTTTATTGTACACTGCACACTGGAATGAGGATCTGGGGGGAGGGGGATTATAATAAACCTAACTTAAGCAGAGCCAGATTTAAGTGGAAATACCCACTACAATGGGAAGGTCTTTCCTACCACTCACTTGGGAGACACAAAGACTATTCACTCACATTTTCAGGCTGCTGTCTTGAAGGGAGTAAGCTCCAATAAAAGTGAGACCACAACCCTCCCTCCTCCTTCCCCCCTACAGGAAAAAAAATGGTCAAAGGATATAAACAGGAAGGTCTTAAAGAACCACAAATTATCATTTATTATGAAGAGTGGTACAGTGTAATAGTTCATAGGACACTGGACTGGAAATCTGAGAGAATGATGGTTACTCATTGCGTGATCCTAGGCAAGCCCTCTCTGTGCTGGATGATTACTTACAGTTCTAAATCTATAGAAATATGTGAAAAACTGCTCAAATTCCATAATAATCAGAAAATTGAAGGTTAAAACAACTTGAAGCGGCTGCCTTATATCCATCGAACTGGATTTTGTCCTTTTTAGCAATCTCTGCCCATGTTGGGAGGGCTGTAGAGAAACACACAATTAAACTGATGGTGGAGACGGGAATTGGTGCCATGTTTTTTGTAAAGCAATATGGCAACAGATAGTTAAGATCTAGAAAACTGATCAGATCCTCAAATCTTCAGATTGCAGTAGTAGGATACATTCTATCTATCTATATCTATCTATCTACATATATATATGTCATTCAAAGGGGGAAAAATAAGATTGTCACGTACAAAAATAGCTATAATGGCTTTATTGTGATAGAAAAAAAAACCCGTAAACAATCCATCCATCTGACGCCTGAAGAAGAGCTAAAAAAACGAATGTGGCATTATCAATATAGTAGAATATTACTATGCACTAAGAAATGACAGATATAAATAATATAAAGAAACATAGATGTACTTAGTATAGTAGAAAAAGTAACTAATAATTTAGCGTAGAAAGTCCTGGGCTAATAAAATCCCAGCTTTACTAATTACTGCTTACTTAATCTTAAGCAAATCCCTTGATTTCTCTGAATCTCAGTTTCTTCACCTGTAACATTAGGTTGGACTGGATAGATCCCTTTCACAGCTCTAAATGCTATGATTCTAGGTGACACAGAGTAAAAGAAAGCAGAACCAGACTAAGAACATTGATTATAATTCCATTTTTAAAAAATCCATCAAAACAAAATCCCGTAAGCACAACAGAGATTGCTTCTGCCAATAGCATGTTGTACTTGTACTTTTTTGAAGCTAATGCGCTACACTTTTATGCAGCAAATTGGTTTGGGCTTTATGGTTTTATGTATGATTTCATTTTAATTTTTTGTGATTACTAAATTTATGATATAAAAAAGTTAAAGGAGAATGAGACTCTAACATTAATATACTGAAATATGCAGATAGGCAATATTTCTTCTTTTCTGCCCAAATTAGCCATTTAATATCTGGAAGGCATTCCAAATGGTGGCATTCCTTTCATTCAAGTCTATGCCAAGGAGCAATTTTAAGTTCAACCAAACGAAAGCCTAGGATGTGATTCACTAAAATCAAAGTCGTATGGATTATCGCACCAACGTTTCTTGTTGTAGGAGGGAAGGCAAGAAAAGAGGAAAAAGGAAAGAGGGAAGGGGAAAGGAAAAAGCAGTAATATGATGTTGCAGTCATAATTAATACTACTTGTAGCTTAGATTTTATAAAATGCTCTTATACCTTATCTCGCTTGATCCTCCTAGTATGAGATAACATGTAAAATTGTGTACAAAATTAGGGTTCTATACAAATGCCAGTTTATTTTTTATTATTAGTATTTCCGTATTGATTTCCCCTTTTTACAAGTAATGAAATTAGGGCTGTGGGAAGCTAAATGAGGTGGCTGAGGATACACTCCTAGCAGCTGGCAATCATGAATCCAACTCAGGTTTTTTCTCCCAAAGCTCTAATATGCCATGGCGCCCTGACCGATCAATTGACAAGTATTTATTAAGCACCTACTATGTACTAGGCACTGGGCATACAGACCAAAGCAAAACGATTCTTGCCTTTAAGGCATTTACGTTATGTTGATGGAATGTGAATATTTAAGTATAAACAAGTTTATGAAGAAGTGAACAATGTATAATAAGGCTTAGAAAGGCAGGAAGGGGCCAGATTATGAGGATCTTTAAATGCTAAACAGGGGCACTCATGTTTGATCCTACAAGGCAGACACCAAAACTATCTCTATAGGGAGTGACATGGTCACACCTACGCCTTAGGAAAACCAATTTAGCAATTATGTGTAGGACAGTTTGCATCAGGGCACAACTAGAGACAGGGAAACCAATTTTGGAGGCTTACCGCTTCCTCAGTTTCTCCATTTTTCATACAAAAAAAGCTGCATCAAAGGCTCTCTGGTCCTTCCAACCCTAAATCCCCTTAATTTGATGAGTCTAGCTACACTCCGTGTTACAGCATTATTGAGACACACACCCATCTGCTGGAGGTGTCTTTTCTAAGGGACAGCAAAGACAAGGGTCCCCCACTGATGATCAGGTTCATGAATAAGACATATTCCCAGGGCACATCTGGCTACTCCACAGTCCACCTGGTCTGCTCAGCTGGTGAGAGACCATGGTGCTAACGAGGCTTGGCTCCTCAGCACAGTCTCTATGTGCATTCGTTAACTTCATTCTGTTCCATGGACATTGAAAGCTATATTTTTGTTTGTTTTTTTTTACAAGAAGGATAGTTTTAAATGAGAAGAAACCAAGCATGAAGCCCAAATCTCCAGAGAAGGGAAAACCTGATAAAAAGGACTCTGAAAAAATCATCCCCTAGGCTGTGGGAAGAGAGGGGTGCTAATTCACTACTGGTGCCATAGTGAAATGGTTCAACCATTCTGGAAAGCAATCTGGACTTGGGCAAGAAAAGTTATTAAAGGGAAAACCCAGGATTCCATGAGTACAATATACTCCACGGAGGTGACTAGGAGCAAGACTTATGTTCATAGCAGCATTACTTGTAACAAATGTCTAAAAACAAAATGTGGGTCAACAACTGGGAAATGACCAGATTATGAATTAGCTGAGATAATATGGCAGCACGAGGAACAAGGGAAGAATTCAGAGACATGTGGGAAGTCGCGTATGAAATGATGGCAAAACAAAGAATGTGTGGGAGCAGGAAGATTAGGAGCTGGAGGTATAATTTCATTAATATAGAAAGCTGCAAGGGGTTAAATGACAAGCCCAAGATATGATGTGTCTTAGGACTTAGGTCTTCCAGACTACAAGGTTGCTTCTCCAATTACTCTGCCAGGATGTCAACCACCACAGAGCCGAAGGAACAAGGCTAAAGAAAGTCAACACAAAGGAAGTAAACAACATAAACACTAAAAGAGTGTAAATAATGTGAACTTTTTCAAAGCCAAGCTATGCCCAGTTTCATACACATTCCTCTTTTTCGTATTCTCCTTTATATATGGAAATATTCACATTTGTTTATATTTATCAAGTTCTTAATGTTAAAAAATAAAATTTATATTGAAAGATAAGAGCATAAATAAAGTCAACACTAAGACAAAATTCTGGTGAAATGCACGAGTCAAAGTACCACACTATGAACTTTAAGGCAAATCTTGCTTTTTCTATTATCAATCAGTAAACTAACTGTTGTGGGGAACATATATACTTGGGAGCTCAGCTTGTCGGGTGTCTGGGAGTATTTGTTGTGTCAAAAAAGTGTATTATTATTTTTTTAAATTATCTTAATCTACCCCCCCCCCAAAAAAAGGATCAAGAAAGTAAAGGAGGAAAAGAGAGGGCTCAGGACTGGGGGTTACAGACTAATATTGTCATCTCCGAGGGATCTGAACTCCCATTGAAACCACACTCTGAAACTGAGACAGTGCAGCCGGGCAGCGGCACACCTGTAATCCTGCTCCTGGAGGAAGGTAAGCCTGGTCGATCTCTTGAGTTCAGGACTTCTGAGCTACAGTAGGGCCAATACTGAGAGCATGTCTGTACTGAGCCCAGCATCAATTAAGGGAGCCCATGGAAGCAGGAGACCACCAGCCTGCCAGAAAGAGGGGCAAACCAATACAGGACAGAAACGAAGAAGGTCCTATGTCAATCAATATAGCATCTGTACATGGGAGTATACACTTTCAGCTTGGGTAAGATAGGGACACTGTCAGATAAATGGAAGGAAGCAAGCATGGATGCATGGATGGATACAAAGTCTGAGGCAGCACCACCCTTGTTCTTGGGTCTTAAATCTGATTCAATTTTTGACGATGGGGTAAGCCATTGCTAGAGAGATGGGGTGAGCTGGAAGGATGTGAGAGAGGGAGGAAGGAGGGAGGGAAGGCCGGAGGAAGGGAAGGAAAGAAGGAAAGTGGGGAGGGAAGAAGGAAGGATACAAAGTCTGAGACAGTGACATCTTGTTCTTAGGACTCAAATCGAGAACAGTAGATCTTTGGTTCTTATCACTGGATATAGAGCTGAAAAGGATCTTCGAGATGATCTGGTTAAACCCTTCACTGTACCAAGAAACAGCTCTGATACTCTGACCGGTCTCCTGATGAAGGCCAGCTCCTCTGAATGTGCCCTGCCCATCATAAGAAGGGTAGATGAAGAGGAGTTAATAGATAATAATGATGATAAAGAGTAACAGTTCAGAATTTTTATTGTTGTTTAGGCCTAAGATTTCAGACATGTGGGGAATTCTAGGTAATGAAACTCCCTCTACCAATAAATAGTTTCAATTGTTCTGAAACTCAGAGTCTTTGAGATTTGACTGGAGCACTGAAAGGTTAATTGTCTTTCCTGGGGCCACAGAGCCAGTAGCTATCACGGGCTAGATTTGAACCCATGTCTTCCTCACCTGGGGCCAGTTGTCTATCCACTACATCATAACATCTCCTCTACTTTACTTTTTAAAAAATGAAAACTGAGATCCATATAGTTTTTTCAAGTCTGCAAAGTCTCTACAGCCATTATCTCATTCAATCCTCATGACTGAGAAGTGCCACAGGTATTACCTTTGTCTTACAGATGAGGGGTTATAGGATGATAAATTGAGAGCTGGAAGGGACCCTAAAGGTTGGTCCTGCCGATCTTAAAGATCAGGAAACTGAAATTGGGAAAATCCAAGGGACTTGCCACGATGTTCCCGCAGCAAGCGTCACACATAGGATTTGAACCCAGGTCATTGGACTCCGAAGTCAGCCCTTTTTCTACTAACAAGACCCCTGTTCCCAAGAAGTTTATATATAATCTAATAAAAGATATAAAACAGAGGTAACACAAATAAGGACGAAACACAGTAGAAAGGCAAACCTACCCTACCGCTGGGCAACCAGTAAGTAACATTATCTTGACACCCGTAAGGGCAGCATATCTTTGCAATTACGGAAACATTTTTCCCTTTTCCAACTCTGGAAGCCCTCTGATCAAGGAACACTACTGCTCAAAGGAGAAGGGGCTCTTAACCTTTTCTGCATGTCATGAGCTCCCTTTTGGCCATTAGGGGAAACCTACAGACCCTTCTCAGCATGTTATTAAATGCATAAAATAAAATCCAACCTTGGACACTATGTGACCAGGGCAAATCACTTACTAATAGCAGCCACCACCCTACGAGGGTTTATGTGAAAACAAGATATGATAATATTTGTAAGGCACTTTGCAAACAACAAAAAGCATTTAAATGCTAACTATTTATTATTATTTTGAAATACTTATTGAAATATATTTTTTAAGAAACAAGTTCATGGATCCCAAGTTAAGGTGGCACAGTGAATAGTGCACCAGGCCTGGAGTCGGGAAGACCTGAGTTCGAATCAAGCCTCAGATACTTACTAGCTGTGTGACCCTGGGCAAGTCACTTAATCTGTTTGCCTCAATTTCCTCATCTGTAAAATGAGGATAATAGCACCTAGAGATAATAATTGTAAAGCATTTAGCACAATGCCGGGCACATAGGAAGTGCTATATAAATGCTAGCTAATATCATTACCGTTGTGGTTATTATAAAGGCATTTATAGAGGATGGAACATTCCATTTTCCCTCTTTTCGCCTGAGGAAAGACAAAGTTTCCTCCACCATCGAAAACCTCAGCCCCAAGGATGTGTCCTCTTTTAAAAGGTTTGTTAGGCTCTGACACCTAAAAACACATTAAGAAAACGGAGACTATGTAAGCAACATCTATCCCAGCGTTCTACACAAAGGACACTAAGGCATCTGGATTCGGGGGGAAATCTGGATGTCTGGTTTCACACAAACACCACCTTGCCCTGGATTTGTGGGGTAAGCTATTTCCAGAGATCTGAAAGACAGGCACAGAAAACACAGACTGATTAGTGTTAAAAAAAGTAGGGGGAGGGAAGGCAAAGTGTGTGGGGGGCAGAGAACAAGTGACCACATACATGGGAAAGAAGGCAGCCAGGGAGACAAAAACAAGGTGGCATCTCACAATTAATGTTTAATGAACACCTCCTCATTCCAAATCAGGTACGACACTGTGGCTGGCACCAGCAGCCACCAAGTCATTTCTTTCCTGATGGGAATGACCAGATGGGGGGGCGAGGAGGGCCTGCATTCCCTTTCATTTCTCGACACTGGTCCATCTCCTTTTAAACAAATTCCAAGTGGAAAACTCCAACCTCCCTGCTCATCAGCCACAAAAATGTTCCCCCCGCCCCCGCTTCTCCCTCTACCTGGCCCTGTGTTATATACTCCGCAATTCTACCTTTGCAAACCCTGACTGGCTTACTGACCTTCACAGCTGTCTCATCACTTATTACCAGATGATAGAGCAAAAGAGTAGGCTTTCTTTAATACTAGGTCAGAGCCCAATACACCATGCTCAGCATTTTTATCTTTCGGAAACTCTATGTAAGATACCAGGGAGGGCTACGCTTATATATCGCCCTCCTCAACCTCATACAACACCACGGCACACTGCATAAAGCCCCAATGTCTAAAAAAAAAAAGGTCACAGAGTCTAAGGGTTGGAAAGAATCTTGGAGACTTTGTAGTTCAGGACACAGACCCTTCTGGCAATCTGGTAAAGTCTCAGAATATTTTTAAGTGCAAAATATAAAATATACAGGATTACACAGGAAAACAGTAACATTGAAATATGGTTATGGAAATATTTTTAAAAACAAGTTCATGGACTGCAAGGTAATGATTCTTGCCCTGGTTCACCCCGTACCCAAAACAAGAATCCGCTCATGACATCTTCTCTCCCTTCCTGAAGCAGACCCATTTGGGGGGCTGTCCAAATTATTTCCTGACATCCAGTCTCTCCAATCCCCAGCCATTTCTCCTATTTCTGCCTCCTACAGCCAAGAAAGACAAGCCTTTGTCATCTTTGGTTCCACCAGGATTTGAACTCATGACCCACAGTTTAACAAGTCCACACTCCTCAAGTCAAGGAGACATTCGCACCCTGGAAAAGTCATCCTAGGAACGAACTCTATCCATCCCCACATATCCGTCCATCATCTCTCTCAAAGTAACCGCCTCTCATCACCACTGTCACCACCCTCGTTCAGGCCCTCACTCCCCTCGGATCACTGTACTACATCCTCATTAGCTAGTTTCTCTGTCTGCAGCCTCCCTCCCCTTAATCTAGCCTTCCTAATACTCCTCTGTAATTTTCCTAATGCACCACTCACATCAATTCTCTGCTCAAAAGCCCTCCATGGCTTCTCGTTGCCTAAAGAACAAAAGCATAAATGTCTGAGAGCCTGGCATTCAAGGGTCTCCTTAATTTTGTTCTAACCCACCATTCCAGCCTTACTTCAAGAATTTATAATTTCGTTGTGTGTTCTCCTAACACACGGCTGTGACTTTTCTCTAACTTAATAAATGGTCTCTGAGCACTGCTGTGGCTAAGACAAAACGACCCTGCTGGGACTGTGCAATTTTTCACCTTTATATTCCTGGTTGCCTTTCACCCAAAAGGCACTTAATAAAATATCTGTGGACCTGAATTAAACCTCAAGAGACAATGTTACTGGGAAGACTAAGGCAGCCTCAGAACTGGCAGCCCCGGGAAATGCCTGGGGGTTGTGGGGTGGGGGATCCTAGGTTGTTGGGACGAGCAGCACCTAGAACAACTTGATCTGAACTCGTAGTGTGTCTTCCATAAATACTCTCCTGGCCCAATGACTTTCATAGCACTTGATTTCTATTTCTGCTTGCTCGAATTCAAACAGCTGCCCCTATCTTTTTTTTTTTGCTGTCTTATTTGACAAGGAATAATTGGCAGGGGGAGGGGCAGTGTTGCTACAGTAAGACGGCCTGTACTGGATTTAGACTCGGAGGTTCCAATTCTGACCAACCTTGGCCAAATCACTGAATTTCCCAAGGCTTCCATTTTCTCGACTATAAAATGAAGGGGACTAGGTGAGACGACCTCAAAGGTCCCTTCTATTTCTAAATCTATGACTGGAGGGTCGGAGTTTAAGCCACTTCTTCTGGGTTGCCTAGGGGATACTGAAATAAATTAAACATGATGTTGCCTTGAAAAGCTCATAGGGATGGAGAAGAATGCAACCTCATGAGATCTCACAGGATGCTAGGAATTGTGACAGGTTGTCCCTATCTTGAAAGGCAAGGGTAACAATGGAAAGATAGACCAATGAAATGAGGGGCTGAATTCTACCCATAGTTCAGTCCTTAACTCTCTCTGTGACCTTGAGGAAGTCATTTCAATTGTCTAAGTCTCAGTTTCCCCATACGTAAAAATAAAGAGATTAAACTATATCTCTCTCTAAGGTCCCCTTTCAACTCTTAATATTTTATATTCTAGCATGCTTTGCAAATAGAACATTGTTAGATTCTATGAATCTGGAATATTTTAAACAAAATTGACTGCAGGGCTGAAAGAATGTGTTGGTTTACTAGTATAGTGCAGAATTATTAACACCATGTACAGAAACTGACAATTCCAAACAGTGGCTTCCATCTCTTATATAACTTTAATTTTATTGATGTTTTTGCTGGGTGTTCTTATAAGCCCTAAATTAACATGGGAAAGGTTGTTCAGGATGTTTCCTAGTGAGATAACTTTCTCAAATGACTCACCTGGATTAAAAAAAAACACACACCAAAAAACGCCTCCTTACAACTGCAGGCTTCGAACATAACCGAAAATTACAGGCTGTATTGTATATACAGAAATATATATACACTTAAACATCTCTATCCTTAAGACTGGTTTCGACACATTTTCCAGCTTCACTCCTGATTTGATGGGTGTTTAAGGACTGCCATCCCTCAAGGCATCCTCTGTGTCTTCTCTCCATGGTGTATGTATGGACATGTTTTTTACCTTCTTGTGACACAAGTGGTGGAAGAAGTGATTCTTTTTTCCATTTAGGGGGAAAATCCCCCTCTATTCCTCAGTCCTAAAAGGAGAGAATGTTTTAAATACATCCCAAAATGTTTCATCTCTAGGATTTCCTTATGGAAAAAAATTAAGCGCGTTTCCAGAAAATTTAAACCAAGAGACAATGTTAGCAGGAAAACTACGGCTTCACTATAACAGGCAGCAGAAATGCTTCATACTTCCTGGGGTCCTGGAAAGTGAGTCCAGGAGGAAGCTCATTTTCCTGAGAAGGAAAATGATTCCTCTGACCAAACCTGCCCAGCCCAGTCAGTCCATACTGGGTGGTCAAGACAGCTCTTTAGCACTCACTCTACCCTCCCCCACCCCATTTCTACCCAGGGACAGCAGACCAAGTCTAACTAAAGAGCTCAAAACCAACCTCAAATACCTCTTCTCGGTTCGTAGCCCTGGGAAAAGTCACTTAACCCGTTTGCCTCAATTTCCTCATCTGCAAAATGGGTATAATAAGAGTACCTACCTCCCAGGGTTATCGTGAAGATAAAATAATATGCTTTGAATGAAAAAAAAAATGAAAAGTGCTTTGCAAACTTCAAAGTACTCTGTAAATGCTAGCTGGGGACAGTTATAGGGGGCCCAGTGGCCAGAATGCCGGACCTCAACTCTAGATTATCTTCCCGAGTTCAAATCCAGCCTCAGACACTTACCAGCTGTGTGACCCTGGGCAAGTCACTTAACTTTGTCTGCCTCAGTTTCCTCATCTGTAAAATGAGCTGGAGAAGGAAATGGCAAACCGCTCCAGCATCTCCAACAAGCAAACCCCAAATGGGGTCAGATATAACTGAAAAACGACTGACCAATAACAACCAATGCTAGCTCTTGTTTGTTGCTACTGTCATTTTTAGTTGGCAGGTTTATCAGCAAACAGCATGGTAGCTCTATGACTCAACAGTGCCCCATAAGGGTGCTTCATCAATCAACATTTATTAATCACCTTCTATGTGCCAGGCACAGGGATAAACACTAGGGATACAAAAAGAGTCAAGAGGCAGTTCCTGCCCCCACGGAGCTTCTAATCTAGTGGGGGAGACAACTGCAACTATATATACACAGAAGACAAATAGGACATCATTAATCAAAGGAAGGCACTCAGAAGGGCTGCAGCAGGATGCACCAGATAAACAAAAATATGTAACTCCTGCTCACAGAGAGTATATGAGGACCACTCCTCCCTAAGACTAAAAAAGGGGTTTTGTCTCCAAATCCTGCAACCAAGGCCAGGCTCAACAAGGCTTGAAAGGGCCAAGGGCTTTTCATAAGGCAGCAGCCTGGAGATAATTTTATTACTGGCTTTCTATGCTTTGCTGCTTTTTGGAACACTGATTCTAAATGACCAGGGAAGGGGGGATGGGAGGCTGGCTCTCAGACCAACAGGGGGCTGGAGACTGGATTCTGAGAGTCTTTGTACAGCCACCAGAAGCCAGCTAAGCCAATCAAGGGCCCAGACATTCAAGTGAGGGGCTGGCCAGCTATATGACCATCCCCTCTGCAGAAACACACAGAAAGGAGGGTGAAGGCATCAAAACGATGTTAAAACACCTGGACACACACCACACCACTTAAAAAAAAAAAAACAGACGAAGCATCCCGTAAAATACCTTCCATTTAAAATGTTGTTATTTTGTGGCCTCATTTCTTCCTCAAATTTCCCCCCAATTTTCAAAGCCACTCTCAAAACAGGAATATAATATTTTATTTGTGTTAAACCCTGAAAATCTGCATGGTTCTTCAGACTCTTAAAATAGTTTTTCTTCAGACAGATTTGTAAATTAGCAACGCACACCCAAAGAAAGCTGTCCCAGGAGGGTATTTGTGAAAAATAAGGGGTCCTGTATCACTTAGGACACAGAAGTTTTTCACCTTTTTTTGTGTGTCAAGGATGCCTCTGGCAATCTAGTGAAGCTTATGGACCCCTTCTCAGAATACTGTTTTTAATCGTAGAAGATAAAATACATAGGATTACAAAGGGAACCTGTTATGCTGAAACTCAGGCACCAAATATTCAAAAACAAGGGAAACACACAAACACAAACACACACACACACACACACACACAAGTTCATAGAATAGAAGGCTTAAGGCTGAATCTATGAAAGGCATAAGACAAACTAGAATACTTGGTGTAATTTGGAGTCAAATTTTTTTTGGAAGCATTAAAGTACTGTCACAGAACTTTTCTTAAATGATTTTACGGAAAGCCCTTCTAGAGCCTATGGGTCCTGGCCAAACGGGAACACAAGGACCAAAATAACATGGTCATCTTTTCATCCAGCCTCACGTTCATTCTCAACATCTATGCCTCAGCTAATTAAGTCTTCTCTCCACTGTTCTGTCTCTCTAAGTCGATCCACCAGCTTCGGGATGTTATCTGCCCCTCCATGAAAAACTTTATTGGATAATTCCAGCACATAGTGACCTTGTCCATCCCAGGAACTCCAGTTATCTGAGTCACTGACTGCATGGGAGAGGGGGGCTCTTCAGCTGGGGGTCTCAAGTTTTCTCATCTCATGCAAAATGAGTAAGTTGGATTAGATAACTTCTAAGGGCCCTTCAGGATTCTTTGAATTCACGTGTTTCGACCTCCTCCCCCAAAGTACAGTGACTTACTGTCCTTTTGCTTCCCTGGCACCCAGCACAACACATATGCCCAATAAATACTTTAGGGATTCGTGGCCTTCGGACTAGGCTTGCTCTACACACATCCCTCCCTTGAAATGATGGTCCTAACACTTCAAATTATCTCTTCACTGTTTCCCTCCACTTCAAATCCCAGAGAAATTAGATTATTTAACCAAGTTCATATAAGAAAGCTGCAGCTGGCATGTGACTTCAAGTAACTCACATTTCTCTGAAATGTGCCAGTGACATTTTTAAGACTAATTTAGTTCTCATGTCCTGACATTTAAAAGCATATTCCTTAAGAGGACGGTCAAGAAAGAGGTGGGGGAGAGGGGAAATGGACTCAGAGGCAGAATCCGCTGGCCAGAGGTCATCTGATTCACCTTAAGACCCGGTTTCCACCTGGAGCAGCACAGGGATCTCCCCCAACAGAGCCGGTGAGGGGGTCCAAACGCTTCATTTTATAGATGACACTGAAGTCAACGAGGGGGAAGTCAGCTGCCCAACATAAAAGAGCAAAGCTAGAATTCTTTATACCACCGCAGCTGGTTCTCTAATTTCTTTGGTGGGCACCCACACAGCGACTCTCCACTCAACACAAGACCCTCGAGATAATTATTCTCAAAGTCAGTGTGTAATTAAGATACACATACCACAATCTGTTACAGAACGTCAATTATGAGAATACAGGGAAATGACTAAGAAAAGACATATCTTCAAGTGTATCAAGTTCCAAACCAAGGAAGGCACTCAATTTTTTTAATTGTTGTCCTTGATTCTACCAGCGGAAAAAGGAGCAAGACCCAAAATTTGGGGGAGGGGGGTAGTGATGCTATCAATTCTTTCAGACCATTACAGGGGGTGACTTATATACCTCCTCCACCCTTCTTTTGGCCCTCCAAGACAAGTTAAAACAAATCTTACAACCTCGCCAAATGACATCAAAGAGGAGGAAGCATGATACAATAGGGAAAGAAAAGTTACCACCAGCACCTACAGCCTGCTTCTGGTCCACCTTCTGCTACAAAGTAACTGGATGAGAGAATGCAAATTACTTCCCCCATAGGCCTCAGTTTCTTATTCTGTAAAATAAGTCCCTTCTAGCTCTAACATCGTTTATTACACGGTTGACTGGGGTCACTCACCACGGCAAAACTCAACTCAAGCATTTATTCTATAGAAGACCCTCTGATAAGCATCAAAGAGAATATTTATTTACTGCACTGTGAACTAGGAAGTTATTTGAATTCAGCTCAACCGTCATTTTTTAGAGGTTTACTCTGTGCAATGCCCCGGGCTAAGCATGAAGATTCCCCCCCCCCCCCCCCCCCGCCAAAAAAAGTGAAATAGGACATTCTTGCTTTGAAAGCATGGTAGGTTTGGAGCTGGAAGGGCTGTCCTAAGTCATTTAGTGCAAGGACGAAAACAAGGAGCTGGCCAAACCACCTGGTGAGGCCTGAACCAGATTAAAATATGAGACTGAGAAATAATGAACAAAGTGATAAAAAGCCAATAAAACATAAGGCTAATTTGAGGTTTTCTAAGGAGATATTGCCCTCCCCTCCCCACATCCCTCTCTAATAGAATGTGACACTCCAGATCTAGTCCATTCTTTTTATTTTACAAATAAGGATATTAAAAGGCCCGGAGAAGTTAAGCCCAAAGTCACACAGGTTGTAAACTGTCACCTAGGCAAGATCTGAACCCAGGACTGGGGAGCTTTTTTTTTTTTTTAAAACAAAACCATATGTTCACAACCTAGAAGGAAGGAAAACCCAAGTGCTGGTAACCAGATAATGGAGAATGAATATGAAGGACAAGTCCATACAAATATGACAGGAAATCAGAGGAGAGACGGCTTGCAGCTAGAAGGGAAGGAGCTCCCCAAAACATTCTGGAGGGAGGCGGCATCTTAACCGGGCCGTAAAATAAGAAGAAAGGAAATCAATATGGAGGAACTAAGAGGAAAGGGGAAAACAGACTCCAGGGATGGGGAGACAAGCAAAGGCATAATTAATAATAATAGCTAACATTTCCATGGTGCTTCCTATATGCAAGGCACTGCACTAGACACTACAAATACCATCTCATCTGCTCCTCACAACACCACTGGAATGTAGATGCTGTTACTATCCCCATTTTACAACAGAGGAGACAGAACTCAAGTGACCTACTCAGTGTTACAGAGCTAGGAAGTGTCTGAGGCTGGATTTGAATTCAGGTCTTCCCGACTCCAGGAGCTAGCAAGATAGGAATGTAGACTGGAGAACGGTCCAGCCAGCTGAAATGTAGACTACATTGAGGCGAAAAGCATAAGTCTAGATGGATCTGTCAAAGTTGGGTTAAGGATAGCATTGAATTTAAGGCTAGATTTTTACCAGCATATTGAATCACAGATTCAGAGTTCATCGGAAGGTACCTCACAACTATCTAGTCCAACTCTATCACTTTACAGAGATGAGGAAATTGAGGTTCAAGGAGGCTAAGTGATTTACCCATGGTCACACAGGTAGATTCCAGAGGGAGGATTTGAACCCAGGTCCCCGGACCCCAGAGTCGGTGCTCTTCCCAATTTTCCTTAACTAACTGAAAGGCAACAAAGACTACTGAAAAAAAGGAAAGAAAGGGAGGCAGCAGGGTGTGACAGAAGGAACCCTAAAGTAATAATCATAAGACTCGGATTCTACTAATCCAACTCTGCCTTAGATAACTGTGTAACCTGAGTCGAGTCACTTCCGGTCTCTCCTTCATCGCAAAGACGGGGCAGCTAGCTAGGATAAATAGAGTGCTGGGTATGGATCAGGAAGTCTCATCTTCCCGAGTTCAAATCCAGCCTCAGACGCTTACTAGCTGTCTGACCTTGGGCAAGTCACTTAACCCTGTCTGCCTCAGTTTCCTCATCTGTAAAATGAGCTGGAGAAGGAGAAATATGATGGTACAGTGGTCAAGACTTGGGGTGAAGAAGAAGTTTTAAGTTAAAATCACTCCTCAAATACTTACTAGTTGTGTGACCTCAGCCAAGAAGACTCTTAGGTCTCAGTTTTTTCATCTGTAAAATGGAGATTAATCTGAGTACCTACTTTACGGGCTTGTTATGAGGATCAAATGAAATCGGGTATGTCCATCACTTTGCAAACATCAAAGGTGTTCATAAAGCTATGTTATTATTATTGTTAAATATGAAGTAGGTTATGTGTTTCAAGGGCCACTGCCAGCTTTTCTGAAACTTTATTGCTTGTTTAGATATATAGCTATGACTAATGAGTGCTTTAAGGGTAATGCTTGCTTTCATGGAATTTTTAGGACATGATGCTAAATGGGCCTACTTTGGGTTATTTATCTATTAAATTTCTATTTATGAAAAAAAAATGAGCCGGAGAAGGAAATGGCAAGCTGCTCCAGTATCTCTGCCAAGAAAACCCCAAATGGGGTCATGAAGAGTCAGACACAAATGCGAAACAACTGAACAAGTACCAGGCAGCCGGGCACACCTGCCGGCGCTAAGTCCGGGCCATACAAAAGTGGCAAAAGACAGCGGAATAATTTGAAAAGAAACCATCTCAACGCCTGGGCTCCCAGGTTCACCTGCAGAAAAACAAGGAGCAATCGTTATTCTGGTTCCACGAAGAACAAGATCACGGGTCGGCCAAACGGTGGGAAGGGGCAGGCCTGAGAGTTAACTTTTCCCAACTCTGGGAAAAATTAAGGGTCAGAAGGGTCAGCTCCTCCAGGCTGGGAGGACCTTAGAGATCCTCTCCGGCCCAAACCCCTCATTTTAGAAGTGAGGTAAGTGAAGCTGGGAAGTAAAGTCATTTACCCAAGGTCACTTGGCCAGTTAAGACAGATTTAGAACCTAAGTCCAAATTTAGTGCTTGTTCCACCGAACCACATTCTAACCTTGCTTTGTGGATATTCTTCAGCCTGTGTTTATTTTAGCACAAAATTTGTTTTTTATATTCTATGTGGTATGTAATATTAATATAATGTATTAACATATTTTTACGTCATAACATATTCTCAGTTTAAAATATAGGCATCTTTTCCTCCACAGTGTGTGACACAGGCTATTGTGCCACGCTGATCAAAATAGTGGGTATCACTGTCCATACTTACAACTGAATGCCTCTCGGCCTCTTCAGAGAAATAGGACTTTTTGCTCTGATACTGTGGAAGCCTCATGATTTCATAATTCATTTCAACATTTATTGAAAGCCTATATGCTAGATCATAAGGATACAAAAAGACAAAACTGAAACAGCCCCTGCCCCTCGTGGAGCTGGCTTATATTCAATTGTGGAAAGAAACAGCTTACAGAAAGGTAAGTAAATGCCAGTGCTAACTGGGGGAAATCAGCAAAGGCCTTCAAGTATGAAGTAGCCTCCTCCAAGCTGAGGTGAGGGAGGGCATAGCAGGCGTAAGAAACAGGCTGGACAAAGCCACAGAGGTGAGAAATGAAATGTTCTATACCAGGGAAAGCAAGCCGAGGTGTTTGACTGGAACATGAAATCCATGAGAGGGAGTAACATGAAACCAGTTTGGGAAGAGAGGTTGAGCTAGATTGCTGTGAAGGGCTTCCAGAGTTAAACAGAGAATTTGTCATTTATCTCAGAGGCCGCTGAGGTTTCTTAAACACCAAGATGACAAAGTCAGATGAGAATGTGGGAAGAGTAATTTGAGCTCACTAAGAGCAGAGGCTTTTGTGTCCCCAGTGGTTAGCGCAGTGCCTGGCACATAACAGGTGCTTAAAAAAATGCTAGTTCATGGCCTCTAGATTGACTGTAAGGAACCTTTTAAGGCCTGGTAAGAATGCAAAAAAAAAACCCCACTAATAATAGTCAGTCCTTAAGGGGATAAGCCTTTTTCCACAAAGCTGGAAGTATATATTATTATGAAAATTTAAAAATTTTTCAATTATGGCTCCACAATAAGCTTAAAGTTATGCAGTAGCGGAGTACTAACTAGAACCCTGGTCACCTTAAGCCAAATCCAGTCTTCTCTTTTTCTCTCTACCAAGCCAACAACTGATCTCTCTTTTATTTCAGGACTCCCTGAGACAAAGGGGGAATAAGGTAGAAGCTGATTCTCCCTGTCATTTGTCACTGTCATTGTGAATCCAAAGCAGAATGAAGCACCAGACATCTCTGGATAGAGGCCACGAAGCAAAGCACAAAGTCGCCTTTTGCTGGGGTCTTCTATCGGTTTATAACCAATCAATATTTATTACGTGCCCACTTATGCACCAGGCACAGGGCTCGGTTTATAACATTGGCATCAAGCACCAAGAAACTATCTGTGGCCTATTCAAAAGAATCATATTCCCCCATAAGCGACTAAGTCCTCAGATGTGTGCATGCCCAGGGTTTAGCCAGTTTCTTCGGCTTCCTTCAAATCCCAGCTAAAATCCTGTCTTCTACAATAAGCTTTTCACCAAAACCCTTCATGTTAGGGCCTTCCCTCCGCTGATTATCTTTCATTTATCATCTCTACAGCATACGCAGTTGCTTTCAGATTGTCTCCCCCATTAGAGTGGGCTCCTTGAGAACAGGGGCTTTATTTTGGATTTGGATTTCCAAACCATTTGCCACATAATAGGTATTTAAATAAATGCTTACTGACTGGCTGATTTATAAAGAGGCAGGTAACAAATACATGACTTTTCACGAGATTCAAAACCAGAAGGGTCCTTAGACCTAATCTATTTCAATCCTAGCACCTTTAATCTTATTTTTATTTATGTTTTTCTACTTGCCTTCCTTTCTAAATATATGCCTCTTCCTTCCCCTAGCCAATGAACCATCACTTGTAGCAAAGAATACTGTAAATGGGGAAAAAAATGAAAAAGAACGGCAAAAAAACCCACCAACGAATCAATCACGTCTGACAGCGTATGCAGTAAGATTGCAAATCCACTCCTCTTCTCTAAGAATAAAGGACAGAGGTACGTTTTCACGACTCTTGTCTGGGACCAACTTTAGTCATCAAAATGGTAGAAACAGATTTCCTTCCTTCCTTCCTTCCATTTCCATTCCAACCTCCTTTCATTTTATAGATAAAAGAAACAGAGGCTTTACTGTCAAAAGACAGTAAAGATCTTAAATGATTTTTCCAAGTGGGAAAAAAAAGGCAGGACCAAACAGCTGTTTCAAACAAGCTACCTTCCTATTTTTAAAACCTTTAAATATTTTATAAGTTTAAAAAAATCCCACTGCCTTGCATAGGCTGTATTTCTTTTTGGTAGGGAGGAGATGAACCTGTGATCTCATTTGTTTAGACAGAATACCTGAAAGGTATAAATGCCTGTAAATAGTATGTAACCTAAGCATCTCTCGGAGCTCCCAGAGGCACTCTGAGAAACAGCAGTGTGTACAGGGTCAAATGGTCAGTATGTGTCAGAAAAGGAGCTAGAACCCTGATCATCCTGACTCGAGGCCATCTCTCTGTCCATGACACCATCTGCCCTTTTTACAGATTCTTTTTGAAGTTAGATTTTTATTGAAATCACAAAATGATATAATCCAATTTACTCCTTCCTCCCAGCGTCCAGCCTACACAGGGGATACTAAGTATTTCCACCCACACACAACCCGGTGACCCCCAAATAAACCGACATTAATTCCAGCACGCAATCCTCATTCCTGGTATAACAAGATCCTGGCCTCTGAAGTTTCTGTCCTGAATGACAGGAGAGCTAGAAGGGACGTGCAGAAGCCATCAAGCCAACCCCCTCATCTGACATGAGGAATCTGAGATGTGGAGACATTAATGACTTCTCTATGAGCACAGAGCTATTAAGTACCCAACCAGGATTCGAAGCTAGGCTTTCCTGACTCTGAGTTCGGAGATCTATCCACAACAGCAGACTGCCTCCTACTCTTCTGGAGTATTTCCAAAATCTTCCTTCCTTTCAGTAGCTTATCATGCCATAGGAGCAGCTTGGAAAGACTCAGGAATGCACTCATATTCGCCCTTCCAGGAATTAAGACTACTCTCAAAACTGGGGGTATGTGTACACATGGGTGCATGTGTGTTTATGTGTACACATACAGGCCCAAAGTATAAACAGTGACACAGGCCATGATGGATCTAGACATGACCACCTTGGACTTCCCTAGAGTCACAAAGTCAAAAATCTAGGGTAAATGGGAAGATCGGTTCAATACTGAACTGGCTCTGTTAAATTCATTTTTGTGTAAGACACAGTTTCAAAGGAAGATTCTTTTTTTTTTTTTAAATCAAGAAACTTTTTTGCCTCTTTTTTATTGAAACTAAGAGGCTTCCTTTAAAAAAAAAAACAGTCTATAACATTCTGAAATCTACTTTTAGTGGAAGGAAGGCAACAAGCATTTATTGACCGCATACTATGTGCTCAGCACGTACTAAGTGTTTCGCAAATATTTTATTTGACTCTCACGACCACCTGGTGTTTTTATTATAGTTGAGGAAACGGGCAGGTCGTCCAGAGTCACACAGCTTCCACATTTTCCCCAGCGCTTGTTTCTCCCTCATGGCCCAGCCTAAAACCCTGTTCACAGTTTGGCAATACAGATTTCATCAGGGAGAATTCTCTTCAAGCAGATCGATATCCTTTCTTCTAGGACTCAGTCTGGGAGAGACCTCACAGTTACACAGCTATAGTAAACACCAGGCTCCAGATGTTAGCTCAAGAGTCTCTGACTCTGCACACAACAGGAACTTAATATGTGTAGGAAGCAAGTTGGTTATCAGGATACCACAACGTTGGTACCAACAAAGTTCTGAGCTGAGCAAGTATTTATTACCCACTGTGTACCTAGCCCTCTGGGAGAAACATAAAAGATTTAAGAGATTTTAACCTAGCAGATTTGGGCTAAACTAATCAAAGAAGGGGAGGCAGCTAAAACTTGGTATCTGGCAGAAGGGCAGCTCGGTGATGCAGTGGATAGAGCGCTGGGCCTGGAGTCAGGAAGAACTGAGTTCAAATCCAACCTCAGACAACTACTAGATGTGGTGACCCTGGGCAAGTCACTTAACCCTGTCTGCCTTAATCCACTGGAAGGATGTGGCAAAGCACTCCAGTATCTTTGCCAAGAAAACCCCATGGATAGTATTGGGGTGCTATGGTCCACAGGGTCATGAAGAGTTGTATACAATCAGAATCATCAATCAGAAAAGGATAACCCGAACCTTGAAGGGTCAGTCATTAGATTGTAAGCTCACCAAGGGCAGGGATTGTCTTTTGCCTCCTTATATCTTTAGCACAGTGCCTGGCACATAGTAGGTGCTTAATAAACATTTACTGAATTGAACTGAAAGATGGGAAGGACTAGATAATTGGAAAGGAAAAAATAGAGGAAGGTCCAGAAAATGGGAACATGATCAAAGGTTTAGAATGAGGAATAAGCATTAGGCCTATCATGGTATTCAGAGAAAAGATGGCCTGGATTAAAAAGTGAGGACCAACTAGAGGCAGCTATATAACTCAGTGGATAGAGCATGGGCCTAGAATCAAGAACCTGAGTTCAAATGCAGCCTCAGACAATTACTAGCTGTGTGGCCCTGGACTAGTAAGTCACTTAACCTCTGTTTGCTTTACTCCACTGAAGAAGGAAACAGCAAAGAAGCTCCCCCCCCCAAAAAAAAAACAACAAAAAAAAAAAGAATCCATGGACACTGTGGCCCACAGGGCCAGGAACAAATGAAAAGACTTCCACCTACTGCAGAGAGGCCATGACAAGGGAAAGAAACCTAAGGTCTCAGAGTCAGGATGATTTATTAAGAAGTCAATAAGGAAACTGACTGTAACAGGAGGTGTTCCTTGACAGGAAGAGAGGGAACAAGGTATTGGAGGGAAAGGATTGGAAATCAGAAAGCCTTAGATTCAAATCCTAACTCTGCTGCAGCTTTCAGATCTAAACCCTATGTAGTGGAAGATAAGACCAGACAGATTAAATTGAGGCCAGATTACAGAAGATCTTGGAAGCCTGGTGGAAGAATTCAGGCTTAATGTGATAGGATACAATGAAGAATGAGAAGGACCGCAGCCACAAATGAATGTCCTTTCTTTCCAATGCACCAAAATGGTACCGTCTTGGGATAATGGTGGACAGGACAAGTTAAAGGGACCAGAAGTCAGGAAAACTAGACACAGGCTGTCAGATATCCACAGCTGATGGAAGAAGGCCTAGATGGCCTCCAGGAAAGCAGCAGGAATGAAAAAGGGTGATTATTACAGAGGTTAGAAGCCAAAGCTAGAAACAACATGAGTTAGACATAGGGTTAGGAAAAAAAAAGTCCGAAATCAGAGAATCTCTGTCCTCATGCACAAGACCACATAATAGCCCACAAACAATATTCTTGAGGTTTGGGAGCCTAAATTCTGCATTAATAACAGCAAAATTCCCTTGGGGCAGAAAAAAAAGTGTGCCTGCACCAATCCTTCCAGAAAATAATTTAGACTTAAGGAGAAAAGTCACCAAATTATTTATATCTTTGACCCAGAGACTCCACTACATTGGGCAGATAACATAAAGAAGTCAAAGGACAGAAAAGATCCCATACATACCAACATATGCCTGGCAGCACTTTTCATATTAACAAAATAACAGGAAGAATATGGTAGACTATCAGCCCGGGAATGAACGGCTTAAACAATCTGTGTTACAAGACTGTAATGGAATATTAGCTGTACTACATAAAACAGCAGCTAGGAAGAAAGAGAGGAAGAAAGGAGGACTTGTACAAACTGATAAAAAGGGAAATGAACAGAACCAGGAAACAGGCATACATGAGAATTACAAAAACTGGAAAGAATACCAAAATAAAGCCCAATTCTAAGTGACTGACAATTTTGCTCCTGCAGAAAGGTGGAATATAGAGAGTGAGGAAGCTGTCAAACACAATCGTTTTGTCAGTTTTTCTTTGTTGTTTGGGGGTAATAAGGGTGCCTATCCAGAAATGAGTGTAACATAAAAGCAAGAGGCACCAAATAAAACTTATTTTTAAAAAGTAGAGGAAAAGATGAAAAGATACGAGAAATCACTTGTTTTTTATTCTCCCAGAAATCTCAAAAATGTCAAAGCTTCAGCTTCTAATGAGCTGTTTCATCTGTGCCAGTTAAGATCATCTTCAAAGACCAGTTCAAGAGAACCTTATTTCAAGAAGCCTTTTCTGATTCTCCTAGTGAAAAATGACCCCTCTCAAATTTTCCTAAAGTACTTTGTTTCGGTCTGTTTCACTCTATCACATCATACCTCGTACCTCACTCACCTGTGCGTGTCCAGTGTTTTGCTAGATTGTCCGTTCCTTGAAGGCAAGGTCCTCATCATTTTCTATTCCCGAATTTCCAACACCTAGTATTAGTGCCTTCCACAAAGCAGGTACTTTATTAAAGGGAACTGAAAAATCCAATTCTGCAAGCTCTAAATTCTAATCTTATAAATCCCTGACCTGAAAACAATGCTCTGAAAATGCTGAAATGTCAGAGACTCCTCGAGCAAGCTGGTTTGCATCTGTGCAGTTCAATTTCTTCAACTGTAAGAAAAAAAAATTAGAGTGGGGGGGAGATTTTAAAGACGCTCTTCTAAGAATCCTAAATCCTAAGATTCAATGACTTTGACTAGCTTTCTCTTCCATTAGGGACAAATCGCCCCAAATCTCAACAACCATGCCAAGAGATTGTTTTTAAAAATACTGAAGTATGAAGACAGTGTGTGATCATATTAGTTACTCTGCCACAGGATGGGATGTAAAAAGATGAGCCTGCATGACTTATGGAAGGAACCAATAAATTTCTGAAACCAGGAGAGAAATGTCCTTGTTAAGCCTAAAAACAAGTGGCCTCTTGGGAGACAGGCAGGCCAGACACGGTTTAAAACAATCAATTTAAATTTCCACTCCCTCCTTCCAGGCCTCTCCCCTTCCCCCACCATCAGGGGCACAGAGCCCCAGGGAACCTGACATATGGCATCTCTATCTGCAGGGGGAAAATCAACATTTTAAAAGCCTGTCAGTGTGAAAACAGGGCAGGGGTGGCAAACCGACCCCTCTGAACCCCTCCCCCAGGAAGAGAGGGGAACAAGCAGTATCATGCTTATTTATTCCTGTTTCCCGCATCAAGAGACAGGGTGAAATCTGATGAGGCCTGTGGAGCCCCTTCTTAGAAGGTTTTTAAAAGCATAAAATACCACCAGAGCCTGGGACATCTCTATTTTACTTTGTGAGAGAGGTGCCACTAACTGAGGAAAAATCATTGAACCTCGGCACATCTCCAAACCTCAGTGGCTTAATTTGCTTTCTTTTCAAAATGGGTGTATTTGCAAGGTCTATCTCCCGTGGCAAGAGAGGACACTAACAATTAACCCCACAGTACCCCAAGCTGCTAAGACAATATATTGTTGAATTGCAGAGAGGGTTCTTCCCTAGAAGGCAGAAATCATAGGTTTAGACTTTTCAAAAAAGAGACAATACCTTACAGGGTTATGGTGCAGGTCAGATGAAATGATGCATATAAAGTTCTTTGCAAAATTGTGGGCATATATAAATACCATTTATTATTAATTGTGGCCAGGAGATCACTTTGTAAGTCTTAAAGGACTAGGGAACTCTTGAATCTTTATTACCGATCCTAGAAAGCTTCTAGAGTGGGCAGAAACACTCCACTTTAAGACTGGTGAACCTGGCATCACTGACTGTAAAAGCAAACCTAATTAATTAGTCCTTTTTGAAACCCTGCCAGACAGGCTAACCCCCAGGGATTAGCACATGGGGTGCTTGCAAAAGCTCGACTAGATGCAGCCCAGCTTCTCTGAAGCAACACTCAGAGGTCCCCCCTTCTCCCCCCTCCCTTTGGCCTGCTTAGGGCCCTTACGACAAGATTACAAAAAACTCAACCCCTATACAAGCCAACAGAACCAGTTAATAAGTCAACACTTGGCTTCCTCCTTTCTTTTCCCCTTCCAAAGTCACTCTGCAAATAAATATTGGAAAACTCCTTTACCTAACCCGGTGAGGCCAATATCATGCCCTTCTGAGCCCCTCGACCAAAGGTTCTAAAATATTAACTTTGTTTCTTAAAATATACTTATAATGATATTTCAATATAATTAGTTTCCCTTGTGATTCTATGTATTTAAAAATATCATTCTGAGAAGGGGTCTACAGGTTTCACCAAACTGTCCATGACACAATAAAAAGTTAAGTACCTGGGACTAGGTGAACCTACAACTTCAAAACAGGTAAGTCCCCCTTCCTCCCCCTCACTTCCCCATAGATTTTGAGACGGCACTGGCATCAAGGGGCATCTGCTAAAAGCACATCTGGAATTCTGCTTTAGATGACCAAAGCATTCAAAAGAGCCTTCTCAAAGTGAGCAGTCCTACAAATGAACCAATACCGCCATGATCTTTACTAACAGAGGCCTGCTTGCCCAAACACGTCCTCAAACGGTGCATTTCTTCAGACAAGCCCCAGCCACAACACTGCTGTGCTGCCGATTACGGCATCGAGCACCAAAACACAAGTCCACAGAAATCGTCATCTTCCTTCAGAAAATTCTGGAGAAAGACCCCCCTTCTGTTTATGATAATGCAATTGATAACCTGCGGCCCCCATTTTCCTTTCTATTTTTAGTTTGGGGTTTTAGAACATAAATATATGTTAAAGAAAGGAAAACAAAATACTTTTATTTCTTTTAGGAGACCTTTCCTGATTCTCCCAGGGCTATTAGTGCCCCCCTTGTTCCATTTAGTTTGTATCAATCCTTTGATAATTCTGTTCCTCATCCCCAGCACAACCTGTGTTTTCAATGTGGGAACACAGTCGGAGAGGAAGAGCTCATCCCTAGCTGCAGAGAGGGTTTCACAGAAGACAGAAATGCTGAGCTGGGCTTTTAAAAGGCAGGCAGGATTTCAAGGAACGGGGCAATCTAGCACCTGACCCTGCCGGTCTCACACGCTGTTGTCCCACATCCAAGCCCAAGGGAGGTGGAAAAAATTGGACAGGGAGAGATAACTAAGCACCGAAGTGAACTTCTAAGGGCTTTTTATCCCATGAAACTGACATGAGTGGTCCTGATGGAGGACCCCGGCTTTTAGGCCATCAGATGACAAATAGTACAATTTGTCAAGAGCAAGGATGAAAAATCACTCCTCGGCTTCCAGGAAAAGATACATCACCTAGGAAAGGCGGTCTAGTGAGGAGGGACAGGGAGAGATGTTAACCAAAAACAGAACTATGGAAGAAGCAGCAGCAAAGTCAGTTGGCCCAATGATTCCCTGTGAGCTGGGAACCTGGGCAGTGCCAGGTGAGGTTTCTGCGCCAAGGGCTCTGTCCAATCTGACTGAAGGTGTGGCATGGGAGATTCATATTCTCACTCAGACATTTATTTGAGCTTCAGAGCTATGAGGCAGCTGGTGGTACGGGCAGATAGAGCGCTGGAGCCTGGAATCAGAAAGACCCAAGTTCAAATGCAGTCTCAGATACTGACCGTGTGACCCTTGGCAAGTCACTTAACTTGTCTGCCTCAGTTTCCTTATCTGTAAAATGAGGATACTAACAGTTCGCACATCTCAGGGTTACTGTGAGGATCAAATGGGATAGTCATTGTAAAACCCTTAGCACTATGCCTGGCACATACTGAGCACCACATAAATGTTAGTTATTATTATCTGGCCTCGGACACTTACTAGCTGTGTGACCCTAGGTTAGTCATTTAACCTTTGCCTCAGTTGCAACTGTAAAATGAGGGCAATAATAGCATCTACCTCAAATGGTTGTTGTAAAGATCAAATGAGATATTATTTGTAAAAAAAAAAACAACAGCAAAAAAAAAAACACAGCACAGCTTCTGGAACACGGTAGCTTACATAATAAGTGACTTATTCCCTTGCTTTATGAGAAAATGATTTCATCTCAAAGTCTCGGTCTTTTTTATCTGTAACATGGAGAGAGCCATTCTTCCACTGAACACACCTCTGAATGTTGAGTGAGTGGAAAATACTTTATAATCCTATATAAAAGTGAATTTACTAAGGCTAAGGGAAATCAAGAGGACTCATTAATGGACAATCGATAAACATTTATCAAGTATCTATGAGGTGCCAGGGACACAAAAAAGTAAACAAGCCCTACTCTCAAGGAGCTTACACTCCAGTGCGACACACACAGGTACATGCAGGAAAAAAATACAAAGGAGCTAAATACAAGGTCGTTTGGGAAGGAGGGCACTAGCAGGGAAAGCAGGACAGGTATCCTGTAAGAAGGTGGTATGAGAGCTGCATCTTGAAAGAAAAGGATTCTATGAGGCAGAGGTGAGGAGGACGTGCATTCTGGGCTTGTGGGAGATGAAGAATGCAGTGAGGAACAGGGAGAGGGCCAGCTTGGCTAGACTGCTGAGTGAGGAGGAGGAAGGGGTGGAAAGGGCCTTAAAAACCAAACAGGAGTTTCTGTTTGATCCTAGAGGCAACAGAGAGTTTAATGAGTAGAGGAAGAACATGGTCAGGATGTGTATTTAAGAAAACAATCTACTGGTGGCTGTATGGAAGATGGACTGGAGCAGGGAGAGACCAATTAGTGTCCTAAGAGTTTACAGAGCGCCTTGCTTTCTATTGACAGGTAAGGAGGAAGGGAAAACTAGTCAAGGGATTAATACTAGCCAGGCTTTTGATAGTTTTTATGTGCTTTTTAATGGAAGCCGGTAGGCCCAGTGTGAGCGGATACTCTTCAGAACAACTGAGAACAGATGCTATCTCCCCACACCCAGCTCGACTGTAGCTTTCTTGAGCTAATACGGGTAACTCCACAGAAGGGAAGCTCTTGGGAGTCAGGGGTGGGGAATCTGCGGCTTTGAGGCCACATGTGGCCCTCTAGGCCCTCAAGTGCAGCCCTCTGACTAAATCCAAACTTGGGCTGCACTTAAGGACCCAGAGGGCCACATGTGGCCTCGAGGCCAAAGGTTCCCCTTCCCTGTCTTAGCTGGATATAGATGCCAGTCTATGTCTACAAAGAGCAGTGTTTGAATACCTTATGGAAGATACCAGCCAACACGCACACACACACACACACATTCTCTCTTTCTCTCTCTCTCTCTCTCTCTCTCTCCCTCCCTCCCTCCCTCCCCTCTCTCTCCCCTCTTTTGCAGCCATCCTAACATAAAGTAGCCATCATCTTCTCCTCCCTTTCCCTGTTCAATGATCTCTGGTCCTTTCTATTTCCTGCCCTAATCACATTGGGGGTACCCTGTGACAGCTGCCATCTTCCAGCTCAGCCACTGCAGATCTGAGGAGTGAGCGAAACAATCTATGATTCTCTTTTCTGGGGCTCGGGGTGCCGTAAAGTTTAATCACATTGGAGGACCCAGACAGGAAAGGAGTCATCAAAGAAGTGTCATACCAGAGAGCCTTAAACACGGCGTCCTAGTTAAATTCTTGGAACACTGTTCTGGGAATTGGACTAGGTGATCTTCGAGACCCTGTCAAGTTTTAAATTCTATGAGCTAATGTTAGACACTCATCTGATTTCCCCAAATCAAACACAAGGGATAAAAATTAGCACCACCCAAGTGCTAAGTCATTTTTAGCAGCTTAGTTAATCCCAGTTATTGAAAAGTGGCATGTCAGCTCACGGCCAGAGCCAGCCAAAAAGATTGCTGAAACAGTCCCAAACTGCAGGTTTTACAAAAACCATTGGCTGAGCCCCAAATTTTGTCCTTAGAGAGTATCATTTGCCTTTCAATGCATCTTGATGACCTCCTTTCTTTAAAGAGGGGAAAGGGAAAGAAACCTAATTCTGACATCCTTAAAAATGGAAGACCATTTTCCACAAGCTGAAGAGCCCCAAAGTATGAGGATCAGGCCAAGAAACTCAGAGAGCTGGCAAAAGCCTGGCTTCCTCCAAGAAGACTGGCAATGCCCATTCTTACAAAAACAAAATGCACTCCCCCTTAAAAGCCACAAAGCTAAAGCCCCATGCCCCAGCTGCCTTATCTGCTGGATCTCAAACCAACATCTCATTTTCTTTGCTTTTCCCCCACACTCAATCTTCAGGATTTTTTTTTTTCCTTTTTAGAAGAGGGAAGTAAGGGTATGAGCTTGGTTCCAGTTTTAGCATCACTCCATAGATGGACAAAATAAAACCATATTGCTAATATTATTCTTTTTTCTCAAGTGGGTAAAAATGAAGTTGAATGTTCTCCGGAAGGGCGTTCTTTGGGGAAGACCTGAGACCCATAAGGCTTCTGCTGTTCTCTCTTAAAACAGAGCAGCCTCAAAGAAACATTTTCCCTCCCTAGAGAGCTCTGTTCATCCTGACCTCCAGGGCTCTCTCTCCCTGCAGCTGACCTCGATCTCGAACATCTCCTGCCAAAGGAGCCCTCAGCTCAGCCTCAACCACACTCACCCCTAGGAGCTAAGCGCAGGCCAATTCAGTTCACAGCTGGCTTATAGAATGAACAGCTGTCAAGCAGACAGCCCTGGTGACTGGCAATGTCGCAACCAACCCAAGAACCCAGAATGGTTTGTTACCTTTCTTGGAAAAAATCCTCCTCCTCCACACAAAAACAAATACAGAACAAGTTACAAAGGACTGGTTTTCTTTCCATGATGCTCTCAGGTGTGTCCTCCCCTCCCCTCCCACTTTCCAGTTCCTTTCTATGTACTGTCTTCCCCCAAATTGAGGTAAGTTCCTTGAGGGCAAGGACTTTCTTGCTTAATGGAGCCCCAGTGCTCAGCACAGTGCCAGACACATAGTAAGTACTTAATAAAATCTACCATCCCTTGGTAGAGCTAAAATATCGGCAAACCACCAATGGGGACTCAACTGGGCAGATGTTCTTTAACCTGGGGTTCACCAGCCCACTGACAAGATTTCGGGGGTCTGTTAAACTAAAAAATTTTGATAACTGTATTTCGATAGAATTGTTTCCTCTGTAATACTATGTATTTTACTTCATACATTTAAAAACATTATTTTGAGAAGGCGTTCGGAGGCATCACAAGACTGCCAAAAGCAACCGTGACCCTGCTCAAGAAGACAAACATCACTGAACGCTTACATCTATATGGGGAGATTTTGTTGTCTGCCCTAAAGAAAAAATTCGGAGCCTCACTGGGGTAGTAAGGAACCCAAAAGAAAATAAGGGGGAAATAAGAAAGAATTCAGGGGAGCAGATAAAAGGTGTGAGAGGGGGAAGAAATCTAGGGTAGGAAAGGAGCAGGGCCAAAGGAGCCACACAAACAGGGCAATCCCTCTTTTAGACCTACAACCCGGTCCTATCAATTTCCAAGCCGGTCTTGAAGGTTCTCTCCTGGACTTTAACCGGAAAATAAACACTCAGAAAGCAACCCTGACCACCTTCCTGTCTGAACATTAACAAACTGCTCCCAGAACTGATAATCAGAGATGGAAGCATCAGCTTCTCATGAATTACTTTAAACAGTTTCAAGATTTGTGGGCAAGAGGTAGTATTTTAAATGATAAGCTTAAAAATCAATGCTGCGGTGAATTCTGACCCAAATAACAACTGGCGGTTAGGGTAATTTTACTGGAGACATTCCATAAAGATATCAAATGGCTTCTCAGTTTCAGAGGAAGAAATTCTCCAAGGTAAAAGGGAAAAAAAATTGCTTTAGGGACTTAAGCAAAGCGAGAGAAACATAAAAAGTCTTCAACCTTTCAGGAGAAACGGCCAATTCTATAATGGTCCCCTTAAAAATTAAGTATGTACTTTAGAATTAATCAAGTTTTCCTTTAGAAATAGCTACTGCCCATGTCCATAAGCCCTTTCTGGGCCTCCATATTAGAACGACGCTCTTTGAAAGGATGTTATTTGAGGAAGACACAAATGACTTTTTTTTTTTTTAAGAACTACTCTATCTATCCATTTATCTATTAATCAACCTGGGTCTCCCTCTCTTGCCCAGGCCACATTCCATTATGGATTCCTAAGTGGGACTTGACCTACTCCATCCCTAACCTAGGTTAGTCCACTCCTCTTTACACAGGCAGGTGGCCCTCTGGTTCCCAACTTAGTAGGGACACCCGGTATCTTTAAATCCTACTGCACTCAGAACACTCAAAGCAATCCACAATCCACCAGTCTCAGCCTTCCCCATTACTGGTGGATATCACTGCGTCCACCTAATAGAGCATGGCTGGCAGAAAGCAGCCCGGAGCAGTGAATGGCATACTGGAGTTGGAGTCAGGAAGGCTTGTCCTTGAGTTCTGCATCACACTCCTAGTTCTGTGACCTTTGACAAGTCATTTAAAATGGGTGAAGACGACAGATCTCCTGTGTGTGGAATTCTCTGCCTCTTCATCTCCACCTCCCGGCTTCCTTCAAGTCTCAGCTATAATTCCACCTTCCACAGGAAGCTTTTCCAGATCTTTGTTAATGCCAGTGCCTTCCCTCTGAGATGACCTCCAATTTTTCCTGTATTTGTCTTGTCAGTACACAGCTGTTTGCATGTCGCTTCCCTCATTAGACCATGAGCTCTCCAAGAGCAGGAGCTGCACAGGCACTACGACCTCACTGTGTCCTCACAACAACCTACGGAAGGTAGGTGCGATAACCGTCCCCATTTAATGGATGTTGAAACCAAAGCAAACAAAGGTTAAGTGACTTGACCAAGGTCACATAACTAGTGTCAGTAGTCCTATTTGAACTCAAGTCTTCCTGACTCTGGGCCCAGCACTCCGCCCACTGAGTGGGCTACTTAAAAAAAAAAAAAAGGTTAACACCCATCACCAAAGAATAGCTGAGAAAATCACAGTATACAAAAGTAGACACAGGAAGACTCATATGTACAAATTAAGCAGAATGGGGGGAACAATATATTCAATTACTATAATATGGTAAATGAAAATGACTCTAGAAGATAAGTCCATTGTGATAAATTATAACGACCCATCTTAGTCCTAAAGAACAAAGGATGAAACCTATCTAAAGAATTTGGTGATACCATTTAGTAAAGAGGAAAGAAACCACGGGGGCAGAGTGCAGTCTATACTTTCAGAGGCAGTTGTTACACCAGTTGGTCGGTTTTGATGGAAGTTTTCTTCACGAGGGCTGGTTTGCTGTGAAGTTATACTGGGAAAGGACTGTGATATTTTTAAAAGCATCAATAAAACTTGTAATTATGAGTCACCATCACTGGCTTATCAAGACCTTGCTTATTAGCTACAGCGGGCACAGCTGATAAGACCACAGAGATAAAGAGTGACAGTGATAACCTTATTCTAAAGCTTCCTGGGTAGATTAAGAATGTTTGAGGAGCCGCTTTAGACTGGAGTAAAGCAAAACTTCACCAGGTGTCCAATACCTGGCTGGCTTTGACAGCAGCTTGTACCACCAAATTCTATTAACTGGTTTTCAAACTGAATTGTGAAAGTCTAAATTTCCCTGGATCCAAACTAGAAAGGGCCTTAGAGATCATTTCTTTCATCCCTTTATAAATGAGGAAATTGAGGGCAAAGAGAGGAAACTATTTGTTCAAGATAAAAAGGTAGCTAATGGCAGGGTTGGGTCTCTTGAACTTCACCATTCCCTTACATTTATGGAGGCCAAAACGAGAGAACATACCAGAGAAACACACACTCTCTCTACTTCCTGATGCCTCATAATCCAACTTTCAACCCAACCACTCCACTGAAACTACTCTCAACAAGGATCTCTTAAATTCCAACCCGACGGCCTTTTCTCAGGCCTCAATCTCCTCGCCTTTGATACTGTTTTTGAAAATCCTGACTACTCCCTCCCTCCTCTTGGATGCTACCTCCTCTGTGGGGGGGTTGGGGAGGGCCTGCAGTCATCCTGATCTCCAGATGGCTCTGGAGGAGAGAGTGAGGCTGGTGCCGCTGCACAATCCTCCCTCGCTTATCCAATTCGCTTGTAAGTCACGGCATCACCTCCCCGATGTCATGGTCCTCTTGAGGACAAACAACCTCCTCTTTGGACTTCTGTAACGTCGCCATCTCGCCCCATTCTCCTCCTACCCTTTTTACCACTTCTCAAATTGTAAGCTCAACATCCAACTCCCACCCTCCTGAGAGTGTGTCCTCCCCCTCCCCAAGTCAATGACTTGGGTGTTCATCTCATCAGCTGTCACATTATCTCTAGGCCAATGGCATACATGTGTGTGTACACACACACACACATATTTAAATGTACATATTTTTATCACACACACGAGACCTCTCATCAGCTGTCACATTATCTCTATGGCATGTGTGTGTACACACACACACATGCATACACACGTGTACATACACATACATGATACAGATAGATATTTAAATATATATCTTTATCATATCTCCCACCCTAATATCTCTCTTGAACTGCTTTACTTAGATACTCTGTCCAAAAGGGGACTCAGTGTCTTCCCCCCACAGATCCGTCTTCCAAGCATCTCCATTCCTGTGGTGAGCATCGGCATCCAGTCTCCCAGCTTTTTAGCCTCAGAGCTATCCTGTCTCTTGGCTCTCCCTCATCCCCCATATCCAATCAGCCGTCCAGTCATCAGTTCCTCCTCTATGACAACTCTGACGGCTGTCTGTCTCCCCTTTTCTGGCCACCATCTTAGTCAAAGACTACTCTAACAGCCTAATCTGGCATTAAGGTGCCCTGTCTCCCCTCTCCAATATATCCCACCCATTCCTATCAAAATAATTTTCCTAAGGAACAAGTCAGTCTGTGTCACTTCCCTACCTCAAAAGCCTGAAGGTGGCTCCCGATCAACACCTCAGTAAAACACAATCCTTAAATCAAATTACAGAGGAAGCTAGGTGGTATGGTGGATAGAGCTGAAGTCAGGAAGACCCAAGTTCAAATCCAGCCTCAGACACATTAACTGGGTGACTCTGGGGGATCGTTTAACCTGTTTGCCTCGGTTTCCTCAAATGTAAACTGAAGATGATAATAGCATTTACCTCCCAGGGTTGTTATAAGGATCAAAATGACATGATATTTGCACAGTGTTTAGCACAGTGCCTGGAACATAGTAGGTGCTATGTAAATGTGAACTATCATTGTTATTTTATTTATATATTATTACAGTTTTATGTTACACTATATTGACTCACCTCTATCTGTGCATAAGTCATATACCTCCTCCAAAAGTCTTGAGCTCTTTGGAGGCAGGAGCTCTTCATCACCGTCTCCGTGTTTCCACTGTTTATCACAATACCCGGCATGCACTTAAAAATGTTTGCCAAAATAAAATTTCCCATTGGGATGGATTGCTAGCTCAGTATTATTTAGAAAAGGTTTCTAAGGGCTGGATGAAAAGTTCAGCAACAAAGGAAAATTGTATTTCACAAACGTGATTTTCAGTTGTGGAAAAACAAAAACCACTCATTTTTTCCCAGAGACTTTTCCTCTGGAAACCATCTCTTACACACATTTTATTATATTGGCTTAAATATAGGCCGTCTTACATATGGGTCACATTCCTAAAATAAGTTCTCTTTGGATAGAAAATATACAGGTATCGATTCTAAAATAAAAATAGCTAAGCTTTACTCAAAACAGATTGGAGGAGGGGATGAGGGTGGATGCGGCCTATGTTTTAAACAATACACACTATTTGTCTAAAGGAAAGGGTGGGAATCACTTTCCGTATGATTAGTCCAACATGGAACACAATGACCAATCAATCGACAAATACTTAATAAGTGCCTACTATGTGCCAACTCTGAGCTAGGCCCTAGAGAAATACGTACAAAGAATGAAACAAGTCCTACTTGCAAAGAGTTTACACTCTAATCAAAAAGAGGCCAAGTACATCAGAAAATCGGGCAGCTGGGTGGCACCGTGGCTAGAATGCTAGGCCTGGAGTCCGAAAGACCCAAGTTAAAACCTGGCCTCAGACACTTACTAGATGGGTGATCTTGGGCAAGTCACTTCACCCTGTTTGCCTCAGTTTCCTCATCTGTAAAATGAGCCAGAGAAGGAAATGGCAAACCCCTCCAGTATCTTTGCCAAGAAAATCCTAAAAAGGGGTCACAAAGACCTGGAGATAACTGAAAATGACTCAATAATAATGAAACATATAAAAATATATAAAGCATAAAGTTTGTAAATCAAAATTTATACATGGTAATTAAGTAGAAGGTAGTTGAGGGGGAACAGGGGAGGCATTGGCAGTTGGAGGGATGAAGATGATGCCCAACTTGCATCTCAAAGGCAGAGAGGGCCTCTATGAGGCAGAAGGAAGAAGGGAAGGTGTCCAGTCATAAGTATAACACACAAGAGATGAAATGTCCTATGTGAAGAAAAGAGAGAAAGCCAGTTTGGCCAAGAAAGTTAAATTTTGGACCAGTCAAAGAGTTTAAAATTCATCCCAGAGGTAATAAGGAACCACCAGCCTTTGCGATGGCAGAGGCCATAACAGTGGGGGCAAAGAGATAGAGCATGGGGTGTAGAACAGGGAGGAATATTTGTCCATACATTTATTCAACTAGCATTTAGTAGCACAAAGGGGCAGGGAGAGGAACGTGCCTGAAAACAAGACTAAATCAGAACTCACCAGAGAAACAAGAAACAGCCTCCTGCCTTACACGCAATTCCCTCCACCTCCTTACAACCGCTGTCCAGCAGGTGCAAAGGAAACAAGAAGATTCCTGAACATTCACACTTTATCCTAAGGGGAGACAACATGAGCTACAATCTCAGAGTCACTAGGCCCAGGCATCTTAAACTCAAATGGGGCATCCAGAATATAAACTCAATTTATTCGATTAAATACGTTTATTATGTAACCTCTCTCCTGCCCGATAATACACTTCCAACATGTACAAAATACAACCCCTTCCCCAGAAATTTCGAATCACAATTATGTCATAACGTCTACTGCCTCTCCCAATTTTATTGGCCTGATTTTCACAAAACCCCCTAAGTCCTCTTGCTCCTTTCTCAGGTACCCTCACCTTCCTCTTCCTATCCCCACTAAAACCCATTTCCCCAGTCTCTTTCTCTCCATCATTTTTCACTATGGCCTGCCATCCTCAGGCCTTTTTTTCCCTTTGTCATTTTTTCCCCTTTTTTTCCCCTTTGTTCAGTCATATCTGACCCTTCACGACACCATGGACCATAGCAGGCCAGTACTATTATTTATATATTTCTTCATATAAAATTATATTTATGCATTTATAATAATAGTACATACTATTTCCCTCTCCAGTGGATTAAGGCAAAATATAGGTTATGTGGCAGTCCATTTGGCACATAGTTGTCACTGAGTCATTTTTCAGTCTGACTCTTCATGACCCCATTTGGGGCTTTCTTGGCAAAGATATTGGAGTGGTTTACCATTTCCTTCTCTGCCTCATTTTACAGATGAGGAAACTGAGGCAAACAGGGTGAAGTGACTTGCACAAGATCACTCATCTAGTAAGCGTCTGAGGCTGGATTTGAACTCAGGCTTTCCTGATTCCAGGCCCAGTGATCTATCCACTGGGCCACCTAACTGCCTCTTTGGGACTTCTTACTGAAGCTAGACAACTGATTAACTCAGAGTTAACTGGAAGGGACAGTTATTATAACACATAACTGAGCAGGAATCCCTTCAAGGGGTGAGGAACCTGCGGCCTCAAGGCCACACGTGGCCCTCTAGGTCCTCAAATGTGGCCCTTCGACTGAGGGCCTTGAGGCCACACGTTCTCCACCCCAAACAATCCAGTCTGCACTCGAGTACTCCCAATGTTAGAGAAACTCACTACCTGTTTAAGGCAACCTAAATTTTGGAGGCAGCTAGCCAGTACAGTGGAAAGAGTGCTGGGTTTGGAATTAGGAAGACCTGAGTTCAAATCCAGCCTCAGAAACTTCCTATATGACCTGGGCAAGTCATTTAACCTGCTTGCCCCGGAGAAGAAAATGGCAAACCACTCCAGTATCTTTGCCAAGAAAACCCCACAGACAGAGGTCCGCTGGGTCACAGAGAGTCAGACACACCTCGATGGCAATTCTAACTTTAGAGAATTCAAATGTGAGAAAGTTTTTCTTTTCTGTTACCCAGCTGAACTTTAGCTCTTCCACTTACTGCTCCCACAGTCTCCTGAGTAAAGAGAGTGCCAAGTTCAAAACCAGCCTCAGCCAATGGAGTTCGGGTCTCAGCCTCAGCGTCCTCATCTGTCAAATGAGGATACGAGCGCCTACCTCACAAAGCCGCGGTAAGGAACAAACGAAATAGCAGAGGTAAAGGGCTTAACTCCTGAAGCGCTGCAGAAATGCTGTTATTTAGATAAATGTTATTTTACGACCTTTGAAGTCTGGGGCCTCTTCCACAGAAGATTTCTTCCAATATTTATGCACAACCATCATGTCCCTCTGAGGCTCTTCTTCTCCAAGAGAAACACCATCCCCTCCTTCAAACAAGCCTCACATGGGCTGTGGTCTAATCCTATTTCTATTATAAAATTTGCCCTCCTCTGAATGAGCATCAGTTTGACAGTGACCTTCCCAAAATGTGGTTTTCCTAACCCAAACACAACACAGCAGATGGAGGTGTGACGGGGGCAGAGGACAAGATTGTCACCTTCTCCATTCAGAGGCAGCTGGTGGCAGAGTGAATAGTGCTGAGCCCAGAGCCAGGAAGACCCAAGCTCAGACGCTTCCTAGCTAACACAACCCTGGGCAAGTTACTTCACCCTCTGTTTGCCTCAGCTTCCCTCCTCTGTCAAATGGGGATAATAACACTCCCTACACCTCACAAGGCTGCTGAGGACCAAACGAGATCACTGCAAAGCCCTTAGCACAGTACCTGGCACATAGTAGGCGCTATATTGTTGGTCAGCTGTTTTCAGTCTCGTCTGATTCTTCGGAGCCCCACTGGGGATTTTCTTGGCAAAGACACTAGAGCAGTTTGCCATTTCCTTCTCCAGCTCATTTTTACATCTGAGGAAACTGAGGCAAACAGGGCAAAGTGATTTGCCCAGGGTCAGACAGCCAGTGTCTGAGGCCAGAACTGAGCCCCATTCAGTCATTGATGTGGGCCAGTATCAGAAGGATCAGAAGGCGGGCCTCTGGCCAAAAGTGACCTCTTGCTCTGGAATTAGTCTGAATCCTTTTAGACTTTACGCATCCTGACCCGAGCATTAAAAGCCCATCAAAACTCAGTATCTTCCTTGGCAAGTTTTCACTGAGGTCAAAGGAGAGCTTCCTTGGAAAACAAGTAAGTCCAAGCTCTTCCAAGGACAGCCTCTGTACCTTCAAGCTTTTCATGGCCCCATTGTTCTTGGAGCAGAGAGGAGAGGAGGAAGTCGCCAGCCCAGGGACCAGGAAGGTCATTCTAAAAACAAAAACGGGAGTTGATGCTCTAACCCCGACATGCGCTTCTAACAAGCACAGACAAGAGAAAGTGTTCCATTCATCCATCAGGGTATGTGTGGGAAGGGAGAGGAGAAAGGGAAATTGACCTTTGTCAGGAAAAGGAACAGAATGGACCGCGTCTATAGACAATACAAAGAGTCAAACCTGATCCAGGGGCTGGGCTGTGTCGGCTGAGGGCCTGCCTCTCATTTATCTGATAACTAAAATCGCATGAGTTCACTATTAAGTCGTTCCTCTTAATTCTCATTTCTAAATTGTCACTACACGAACGGATCCTTTAAAAGACAGAAGCAGATCACCTTTTTTCCCCTGAAAAGTTAATTATTGTGTTCTGGGATTGTTCCTTTATGACAATAACAAGTCAAAAAATGTACATATTCACTACAGAGACTTGTGTAAGGTATACATAGAACTCATCTAAGTTCAGGGACCACCAGGTACGTTTTAGACCTGGGAATCACAATATCTTGAGACTGGAAAGAACTCTGACCTTAGGGATCATCTAATGTCTGACCCTTTCTTTTTACAGATGAGAAAACTGAAGTCAAGAGGGAGTTTCAAAAAGGAAGGTAGGGGGCGCAGTGGATAGAGCACCAACCTGAAATGAGAAGGACCCGAGTTCAAATCCAGCCTCAGACACTTACTAGCTTTGTGACCCTGGACAAGTCATTTAACCCTGTTTGCCACAAAAAAAAAAAAGTAAAACAACAACAAAAGAGGGAGTTTCGGACACCTACATAACTTGATATAACCTCAAGAGTGAGGTCATCTAGCCCAGCGCAGGAATTACCTTTACAACATTCCTAAATGAGTTGATTTAGTTCCTGTTTGAATACTTCCAGCGATGGGGAGCACACTACCTCGATAAGGCAGCCCTTTGCTAATGATAAATAGCAACCTGTTCATACTGAACAGGGGGTAAAAGACGAAATGCACTTAAGGGTGACACGACCTACCCTTAGGGAAATCTTGGCACAAAGTGCTTTCCTTGAGAGAGTGTTGTGAGATGGTAAAGAGGGTATGTTTATTATTCCCATGTTACAGATGACAGGTAAAGTCCCGGGGTCACATAGCTCATCAATGGTAAAGCCAGGGTTCAAACCAGGTCTGCTGACTCCTTCTTCAGCACTCTCCACCCTGCTTTACCAAAAGAACTCAGCCATGGGAGGGATATAACTCTCATAAGGCACAGGGCCTACACAGAGCTCCGCCCACAGGATTCACATCAAGTTTTAAGACAATCGATCATTTCAGTGACATTTCCATAATCTTCTATTCCATGCCAAAAGGGCCATCATGACAATAGTAGGTTAGAATTAGCGTCAGGGGACTTCTGTAAAATGGGTTTACTATCACGTGCCCTTTGGACATGCCACTAGAAACCTCCCTCCAGGCTAACATAAATCAAAATATACCAAAATAAAAAACAAATATATTTTTTTATAATTTATAATTTTTCTGACCAGCTATGTTAACACTCCTAACATCCAATTTACATTTCTCCATCTATTAACATGAAGAAAGTAGAAGAAGCTTTGGTACAGAACAGTATAGTCAAAGAGGTGAAGGGGAGGGCAAAAGCATTCAGTGAGCACCTACTGTGCGTCAGGCACTAACGTGCTAAGTGCCTTATAAATGTTATTTGTAAATAGTATCTCAGTGCGCATCTGGAACTGAAAGACCCGTATTCCAATTCTGATTATGTGACCCTGGGCATCTGACCTCTCATCTATAAAGGAGGACATTGGTTAGATGACCATGGAAGATCCTCCCTTCCCCCTCTAGATCCTACCATCCTGAAATGCCTCACAAAAGTGAGACACAATATGCCAAGAAATTCCTGTCAAAAAAAGAAGTGAGAGGAATTTCAGCACCGTGGCTATCCCAGCCAACACAGCTGACACTGTAGTTATCACCCTAGTAACTAACACTACTGTATGACAGTCTGCCATTCCAAGGGAGGCAAACAGCTCTTCCAGGAGCGGAATGCTCCCCTTAACTACTTCTTTAGTTTTGCAGATGACTGTAATTGAAGTTATCAGACTAGTTCGGATCTGAAAGGGGCCCCCCAGAGAGAAACAAAGCAAGGAGGGAGATCCTGGGGCGCATCCTAACAGCGGCTTTCCTCCTAAGTCTGGTGACCCACCTCCTTCTCCAAAACCTTTTTAACCCATCCACAAGTGAGGTGGGCTCTAAGAACCATCACAGGAAAACCCATAAAAGTAGTCCACAGCATCCTGGCTTTAAGTCCCTATCAGTTGTTAAAAGGTTATTACCAAAAACAACAAAATCATTCCTCTAAAGTCACGGACATTTTTCCTACTTTCGTCCCCCAACATTCAGCAGACGTAGGATAATATAGCTGTCCTTGCCCTCAGAGAGCTTATATTTGAACCAGGTTGACGCCGTATAAACAAATACACGCCAACGATTATACTGAGGTTGTAATTAATGGAATCACAATTGTAGGCCATGAGTGAGCTGAGAGAATCTGAAATGTGTACAAAGACCTGATCCCTCCCCCTCCAGAATTCAAGATTTGTGTAGGGCTTGGGATCAAGGCTCCAGGCTGGGATGAGAAGCTAAAAACTGGGAGGCACACAGTCTTGTGGTAACCTTGGGGAAACTGAGGCACGATCTTTTAAATTCTCACTTTAGAACCCAGGATATGGCGGTCTATCATCAACCATGACAGTTAACTGAGAAAAAATATTGAAAAGCCACCTAAGAGAAAACCAACCGACTGACAAAAAGCATCAAAATTAAAGGGAAATTGGCATTGAGAAAATATAAGCGCTTCCATTATGGTCTCTGTGTTCCCCTAGCGCCTAGCACATAATAAAAGGAATCAACAACTGCTGATTAATTGATCGCTCGTAAAAGGTTTTTAATCAGTACCTGACGACGGAAACACGGGTTCTCAGAACCGTACACGGCTCAAAAACGAGCACAGGCTCCTCTCTACTTCCTGTGCCCCACCCCTTTGACAACCATAGGCTCTATCAAGAAGCAAAGGGGAGAAGAAGCGGTACCTGGTAGTAGGTTTTAATGCTCCTCACCAGGATGGCGAGGTTTTGTATCCGAAGGTTGACGTCGTTGTTGACGTGCTTGTTAATCCTCTGATTGGTCGGCCTGGGGTCTCTAGAGAAAAGAGAAGAAATGAAACGTTTCTTGAAAAGCGCCAACGGTCAAACACCTTTCAAAATGGGGCGTCAATACGGTACAGTCGCTGGAACCGGAAGCAGGAAGACCCAAGTTCAAATTGGACCCCAGACACTTACTGGCTGTGTGAGCCCGGGCAAGTCACTTAATCTCTGCTTGGTTCAGTTTCCTCATCTGTAAAATGAAGATGGTAACAGCATCTACCTTGCAGGGCTATTGTGAGGAAATTCTCTATGGTTATCATCAAATAAATTCTCTATGTGTATTATGAAATGTATGAAAATGCCGCTTTCAGTTTGTCCCCCAACTACCTCCTTTAAACTTCCAGCAGTTACCATTCCCCCAAATCTGAAATTACTTTGTATTTATTACGTATAGATTCACTTATCAATCGCACAAAGAGAATGTACGCTCCCTGAAGGGAGAGAAATGTTTCCTTTTTCCCACATTAGACCCAGAGCCACAGAGTAGGCCTTTTAATTCAACTTGCAAATGAATGGGGTTTTACTAGATGGCCTCACTCCAGTTCTAAAATTCTATGAAATCCTGAAATCCTACCAGTGAATCGTCCCAGGGAGTGGGGGCCCAGGATTTCAGTAATGTGAGAATTCCCCACGGAAGAGAAATTCCTTCTCCCAAATCTTGTACAAACTCAGAATCTTGAAGAGCTGCTTTGACGCGGAGGCGTCCGCAGTCACAGATTGAGAGCTGGAAGGAATCTGAGAGGCCATCGAGTCTAACCCTCTCCTTTTACAGATGAGGACGCCGAGGCCCCGAGCCACGAAGAGCCTTAGCCGGCGCTGGCTGGCATCCACAGAGCGCTTTTAAAGTTTGCAAAGCCCTTTACGTAAACTCATAACAGCCCAGTGAGAGAGGCGTTACTATCGCCTCTACTTCACAGATGAGGAAACTGAGGATGAGAGGTTGCATGACTTGTCTAAGGTCACACAGCTAGTAAATAAGGCAGGTAGGGAAGACAAGCTAGTAAGCTAAGGTAAAACTCGAACTCAGGTCTTCCCAAGTCCAAGGCCCGTGCTCTATTCGCTTCTCCACCCAGCTGCCCATCCAGAGTCACCCTGCTAGTGAATGTCTAAGGAAAGAGTCAAACCCAAGTAATATCTATCATTATTAAAGTTTGGAAAGCACTTTACACTCTTCCTGACTCCAAGTCCAACATTCTACCCATTAATTAACTTACGCAACATGTTCTGCATGATTAAACATGTATAACCTATATCAAAGAGCTTGCTGTCTCAGGGAGGGGGGACAGTGAGGGAGGGTCTAATGGTAGCCACGGTGGGGGAAGGAGAAAAAAAAAGGAACTTACATGATAATTTTGTTGTATATTTGAACGGACTAGCAAGCAGTACATATAAGTTTCATGTACAATCATCTTTTTTATTGTACTATGATATGGAAACTACAGCTTTATTCCGCAAATTAAAAATAATTTTAAATGAATGTTAAAATTGTCCTTGTATGTAACTGGAGAAAAAATAAAATACGTGTTTTTTAAAATTAAGTGACCTATCCACGGTCATAGAGCCTGCATGGATAGGACCCAGATCATCCTTAACCTTGAGGAAACCATTTTGGGCCTTGATTTCCACACTTGTAAAATGAGGGTGCTGGAATATACAGCCTCTAAGGTTCCTCCCAGGTCCAAATCCTAGGATACAAGCTATGTCATGAACAAAGGGGATTAAATGCCTAACGATCCTAAATCTATGAGATCTTAATGAGAATACAAAGAAAAGAATACAAGAAAAATGTTTAAAAAAAAGTCCCTACTCTCAGGAAGCTCCCAGTTTAATGAGACACAGAGATGACACTTAAATAACTACATATAAATGAGATATTTGCAGACTAAACTGGAGATAATCTTAGAAGTCCCTAAGATTAGAGAATATTGGAAAAGTCTTCTTACAGAAAGGGGGGGGGGACGGGACTTTAGCAGAGATTCCACGGGCATCTTTCCTTTGACCTGGGAAGGGATTGGCGATCTGATTCTGAGGTGTGGGAGTCTCTGCCCACAAAATCTAAAAAGACCATCTGCGGCAATACACAGAATATAAACTGTCCCACAACGAAATGACACAGGGAGGGACACCAATAATTCCTGTGGGTCTTGCCATTTCTTTCCCAATCTCAGACAAGTGCCAGCCCTCACGGAGATGAGACCGGAGGAAAGACTGACTTCACCGAACTTATTTGCACACAAGGCTTCATCACGTGTCTTTATAAGCAGGTCACATACACAAAAAAATCATCCTGTTTACAGAGCAGACTCGGTAGAACCAAACGAGATTCTACTTTTCGCCACATTTGCCAGAGGCTAATTTTCAAGACAACATCAACTCATGCTGATGCAGTACAAAGCAGTTTGTTAACATCCCCTGGGAAGGGGGAGGTGGGGGTCCAAACACTGTTACTCTCAATGAATAGAGGAAGCTGTAGGAAAGGTCCCGATCTTAGGACTGTAGCTAGGAAGGACCCCATGACTCAACTTACTCTTCATTATAGAGGAGGAGCCTGTAAGAAAGGTCCGGATCTCAGTACTATAGCTAGGAAGGACCCCACGACTCAACTTACTTTTCATCATAGAGGAGGAAGCCGTACTTGAACAAGGGCACAAAAGTGACAGCCTTGAGATTTGAATTCAGCTCCTCCATTCTAAATCACACATCTTTTTTCTAATGCCCTACAATAAAGTCCTGCTTGCAGGTAATTCTCAGAGATCAGTCCTCAAATCCTGGGGTCCTGACTAAAGGAGATAGAGTTAGTACTCTTACTACAGAGAAAAAGTTATTACTATTATTTATAATACTACCTATCACTTATAGAGTGCTTCGAGGCTGGCAAAGCACTTTCTGTGCTGCCTCATTTGATCTCCACAACAACCCTCCACAGTAGGTGCTTTAGTTATGCCTGTTTCACACACCTCACTTCATTTGATCAGAAGTGATTAGACTGTAAACTCTGAGGGGGTAAGGGGTAGCTAGGTGGCTCAGTGGATAGAGCTCCAGGCCTAAAGTCAGGAAGACTCAAGTTCAAACCCAGCCTCAGATACTTACTAGCTATGTGACCTTTGGCAAGTCACCTAACCTCTGTTTGCCTTAATCAATTGGAAAAGAAAATGGAAAACCACTCCAGTATCTTTGCTAGGAAAATTTCACGGCCAGTGTTAGCAAGACATGGCCCACAGGGTCACAAAGAATAGGAAACAACTGAACAACAAAGAGGGTAGAAACTGTCTTTATTCTCTTTTTATATCCCTAATGCATGGCGCAAGGCCTGGCACATAGTAGGCACTTAATAAATGTAGACTGAGTGGATCATCACAATGCCCTTGAGAGGTAGGTACTATAATTATCCCCATTTTACAGATAAGGAAAATGAAGCTGAGCATCTACATGCTTCCCGAAGGTCCCACGTCTAGTAAGTTTCTAAGGCAGGATTTGAAGTCGGGTCCTCCAGACACAAAATCCAATGCTTTTCAGGATTGTTAGGCTAAGAGCAATTTTTGGAGAGCAGGCGGCCTTGTCACCACATTCTCAGTGAAATGTTCTCTAGTGGCAGCAAGGTGGCACAGTGGATAAGACAGCTGGGCCTGGAGTCAGGAAGGCCTGAGTTCAAATGTGACCTCAGACATTTACTAGCTGTGTGACAAGTCATTTCACCTCTACCTCAGTTTCTCTGTAAAACAGAAATACCTGCCAAGGTTGTTGTGCAAATTCTTTTGAGACAACACCTTGACACATGCGTCTTGCACCTCCCTCAGTTGTGAGGGCCGAATGAGATAGCATTTATAAAAGCCCTGAGCACAAGGCCTGGCACATAGTAGGTCCTATATAAATGTTTATTCTCTTCCTTCCTTACCCAGGCTAAGGAAAGAATAGAACAGGTAGGGTCATGGAATTTCTGGACTTAAATAATTAAAGCTCCATGATGAACAGCCCATGAAAGCCCAACGAATGAGGAAAACGCCTACACGAGTCTAGAAGAGGGATTCTTTTCAATTGCCATTAGAAACAAAATGGCTTTACGTAGCTCTGCTTAAAAGCCAAGGGGAAAAAAGGTATTTACTGAACACTTAACTAAACGTGCTTCTCACTTTGTTAGCTTGAATTTTTAAAAATGCGCTGAATAACCACACGTGGGTGTTCATACACACCCCGACTCCTATAGAGTAACCCAACCATGAATTTTATGCATTCATTATTTGTCCCTCAAACAGAAATTGAGGCATCTTAGGGTAGGGCTAAGGTAGTCAATTCAGTAGTCATGTGATCTTACTGTTCCTCAATAGAACCTGGCCAATATTTATACTTTACATGTTTATTCTGGATCTCCTCAGTACCAAGAAACTGAAGACGAACACAATTCTCTGGAAATGAGCTTGCAGGGATGGGACGATTTCAGAACAGAAAGCCCACAGGGGCCTAACAACCTCAGAGTGTTTTTTTAATGCTTTACATTACAGCTACAGTGCTTGGTATGTTTTGTTTGTTTTAACATGAGCCTCTTAAGGAGCCAAAGGGAGATAGCTCAGTGTAACAAAGGACCAGTCTTCCAATGAGACTCCCTCCCCATCTCTGACCTAAGGTTATCAGCTCTGTGACCATGTCAGTCAACCTTCTCAGTGCCCTGGGCAACTAAAATGACAAATTATCATAGATTAAGCTGTTCATCTGTATTGCTGGAAGGTGTTTCCACACCAGAAGTTCCCTGCATCGATAAAATCCCAAGTTCCAGCCCCCAAAAAGAGTTGGGGGGTGGGGGTGGAAGGGAGATATATGGGAAATAAACATGCAGGAGAAGAAATGCTTAGAAACAATCCAGATCACAATTCAGCTCTCAGCACCTGGAACTTTGAGGGAAAATTAAAAAGAGGGTAGGGGAGGCTTTAATGGTATTTACAGATGTCATCCAAGTAGCTTCTCTGACCAATACAGGAAGAAATGGACAAGTAGAAAGCGAAAGAACCATCATGCATTTCTGCACTTTGCACATAGACAGGAAAGGTGCTAACTCACACACCCCAGGAGCCAGGTCTTCAGCCAGATAACAGAGTGGGTAAGGGACTCCTCCAATCAATCATCGGGGCTTTCCCTTCTGGACCAATTCTGGGAAGCACCTACCTGACTGAGAACATTATTGCAAAAGAACCCTGACACTTACTGGTCAGGATCATTACCATATCATGATGATAAATTAAGATTATTTAGGAAAAGAAAATTCTCTCAATTGATTCTTGGCCTCTTTTTTGCAACAGATTTCTGTTGTATCCACACTACAATCCTTGGTATGGTGGGAGAGAAAAACTAATTCTAATTCAGAAAACTGGGCTTTTAGTACAAGTCCTAGGAACTTTAGCTATGTGACCTTGGGTAAGACACACACACGCACGCAAATCAGAGCCAGTGTGAACACCTACTACCCTTTGACTTTGACCCAACCTCTCTTGAGTGTCACTTTCTTATATGATATTTATATGATAAAAATAAGGTGATATTAGACGGATTCTAAGTCCCTTCGAGAGTTTCAGTTTTTTTTTCTTTCATCCCTTCCAAAACTAATTAGACACCTACGATGTCCTCGGAGCACTCAGAGAAATACAAAAGACAGCCAAGCCACGGTTAATTCCAACTGTAAAAATGAGCGGGAGGAAATTAAACTGTTTCCTTCCAGCTCCATTTCCACTTCACCAGCAAACTGGTGATGCTTTTCTTCACCTTCAAATTACAGAAAAAACAAGATTATTGGAAAACCTCTGATGCTCCCTGGATTCCATAATTAATGATAATAATTGTCGTCATCTTTTATAATCTCCGGCTCCTTTTCTTTAGAAGAACATAAAAATCTTTTATTAGTATTTCATTAATCCTAAGTAAACCCCATTTTCAGAGGAAGATGAAGAAGGGAGAAAACCTGCCACCTTGGGGTCAGATGACTTGTCCAGACTCACAAAGCTGTTAGCACTACAGCAGTAACAAGGGCAATCTCCTAACAGCCTGTATTTTCTGTCTTCCACAAGGAACCAACAGCTATTCTTAAGACACGCCCAAATATCAGCAGGCTAAGAACTCAACACATGCATCTGGTTAGAAAATGAAAAAAGACGCCCTTCTCCTGAGCTCTGGAGAAAACATGATATTTTAACTTCTAACAAATCATGACCACCAACCTGAGGCCCAGCTGATAACCTCCTGAGTTTTAAAACTAGTTTTGAGTCCACAAGAAAGTCATGGTAGGACAGGGCTGGTAAAGGACTCTCACGGAAGTCTACAAGGAAGGCTCTGAGGGCCAGAAATTCTTGCATTCTAATTCTGGCTAGAGCATAAACCCTTTACCTCTTCAAAGAGCCAAGCGGTCAATCTTTTTTTGTCTCTTATTTCTGTGACTTTAAAAAAAAAAAAGGCCTTTCAAAGGACAGAAACATGACATCTAAAAAGATGAAACTGCTTAAAAAAAGAAAATAAATCTCAATATAGTCCTAACCTGAAGTCTCCTCTCTATTTCTGGATCCATTTCCGATACAACAACATGCTTTTAACAGCCAGTAATATGTCTGTTCCTGATCATCCCACAGAAACCACAGCAACACCTGGCATGGGGGAAGAGTTTGAAGAAAGCAAACAATCTATTACTCTGCAGCAGCTCCTTGGGGGCTGGGGAAAAGGAGGTGGGACAGGCTTCTCTGCCCAAGTCCACCTTCCCAAGTGGATTTGGAAAAAATTTTTACCTTGTCTAGAAGGTACAACACTGCAGCAAGGAAATACAGATCAAAGATATAGACAAATACTTATCTGCATGTACTCGGGGTCACTGGCTCAAAAGGTGAAAGATACTTTAACGATCACTCCCTCATTTTCTAAAAGAGGACACTGAAAAGGGATGTAAATTTTCCAAGGTCATGCAAATCCTAGAGGTCTGTGAGCTTGGTTTTTAAAATATTTTGATAACTGTTATTTCAATACGACTGTTTTCCTCTGTAGTCCTATTTGTTTTATTTTATGCATCTAAAAAGTGCTTCTGAGAAGGGGTCCACAGGCTTCACTCACCTACCAAACGGGTCTCTGACACACAAAAAGTTAGGATCATTACCATATCTTTGAGGCTCCATTTGTTTAAGAAGAAGCCAGAGTAAATTAATATTATTTGGGAAAAGAAAATTCTCTCAATTGATTCTTGGTCTCTTTTTGCAATAGATTTCCACCGTTTCCACACTACAATCTCTGGTATGGTGGGAGAGGAAAACGGATTCCAATTCAGAACCTCTGGCCTCAGGGCTTTTCCAAAGTATCAAGTAATATTGACTTTTTCCTAGAAGAGAGTAGAAATATTTTTTTAAAAGTCCAAACTTAATAGCTAAAATTCTCATCTCTGCTATCCCATCGATATACTCTGGTTAATTTTAAAAGGGACCACTTATTAGACCTTCCTAGTTTTCCCAAGCTGCCCCTTCCATATCCCTTTTCTTTTCCTATCTCACTCCTACTGAGTTCTTCCATTAGATGGTGGCTTTTAACCACCATCAAGCCTGCATACCAACACCAAGAGAAGAATCACATTTTTCTGTTTAAAGCCCTATTTTATTCTCAGAAGCACTGACGTCACTTGTAGACCAATGCCCGAAACAACTGGCTCCAACCATAGCCATCTTTTATGGAAATTAAACAATAAACAGTCCCCTCGGCTGTCAAGACAACATTCATAGGGCACTGAGAAAGGGCCGTAACCAAGATGTGCCATATAGGTAGAAATGACAAAACTCTGATTTAATAAACATTTATTAAGGGCCTGCTACGTGCCAGGCACTGTGCTAAGTAAGCATTGGGAACTAACATGGCTTGAAAGTGAAGAACTAAGTTTGATGCCAAAATTTTGAGCCTGGGTGACTGGGAAGAGGGTGGTGCCTTAGACCATAAAAGGAAAGTCTGGAAGAGTAGTAGGTTTAGGGGTAATGATGAATTTGGCTGTGAACGATCTGAATGTCCAATAGGAATGGGGGCGGATCTTGGGGACTTCAGCATGACAAGTTGCCAGAGTAGGTCTTGATTTCCTGAGTAAAGGCTGTATGTGATATGAAGCCCCAGTGACAGACTGGCTAGTAAGCAATGGGGTAGGTGAGTTTGTACACCCACCTATCAGAACAGCTCAATCCCATGAGTTCTAAAAGGGAGTGAATTAGTTCTCCCTAGGAGGTGGGGCATAGTCTCCGCTGTTCCACATGAGGATAAAAAGGGGGGCTGGGCAGATGACAAGATGCCTGGGTAAGCCCTGTCTTCTTGAAGGATGACTAGATGGAATGTGAAGCATATTCTGGGGCTGGCTCAAATATATTAGTTTGTATTGTTTTTTTAATGGTCTTATCCTAAACCCCCCCCCCCAACCCTATTACAACGAAGGTAGGGCCTGTCTCTACCTAAAACTTCCTATCTCTAGCACCTAGCACACTGCTCTACAGACAGTAGTTTAATACATATTTACTATATTGAATTTTTTTAAATCCAATTAGAATATAGTAATTTTAGAGCAAGAGCTCTTCAGCTGAAGCTGAGCCACAAGTGAAACCTGAGGAATTGATGAGCTAGCATTTTTCTGACTCTGGTCCTCCTGTTCTGACCCACTCAAGAAGGCCCTTCTGATTTTACGAATAAGCAGAAATTGCCTGATAAATGCCCATGGTCATTGGAGACAGCAATGTCCAGCGGCAAATTCCTCCTCTAGAGGTTTGTGTGTAAAAGCTATATATATACCTGGGTTTCTTAGTTTTACACAGCCTCCAGGTCTCAGTAAAAAGAGCCTCGGGTTTCATTGATTTGCACCAATAGAATCCAGTAACATAATAGGCATGACAGAACGGACAAGTGCAGCCAAAATGATACATTTATCATGGAGCATTCCAGAGAAAATTCATTTTCATCTCTGCACACCAAGGAGACTTGCCAAAACAGTTTCCACTTGAAACAAGGGAATCATCTTTTAAGCTTTTAAATCAAACACTGGGGTTTAGTACTTTTATATAAAGAAGGTTAGTGTCCAACTCTAATGTCTTTTAATGTCATTTGCTAATGACCCAAACTATTCATTGGGAGGGGAAATGAATGGGCAATGGTAAGCTTTGTAACTAAGTTTAAAATGGCATTTTACAAATGAAATCAGGTTCTACCCCACCCCCAAAAGAGAGAAAGCTTTTTTGATTACAGGTAAAATTTTCCTTTTCTTTATCATTTGGTATAAATCAATATTCTCCAATTAGCTGATTTCTACTCTTCAGGATATAGAGCCACAGGTAAACCATAGTTAGCACTGAGTTTTCTCTTTTGTAGATGCATCTAGAGCCCTAAGTTCAAAACCAGCCTCAAACTCTTACTAACTTGAGTAACTCTTAAGCAAGGCACTTAACCTCCACCTCAGTTTCTTCAACTGTATGGGTACAGGAGAGAATATTTTTAAAGTGACTGGCACATAGTAGGCATTACATAAGTGCATATTCTTTTCTCTGTCACACACCCTTATAACTTATAAGAACATTTTCTAATTTACTCAACATCTTCCTTTCTCAAAAGGGGAACTTGAGATCCAGAAAAGTAAAGTGTTAAGTATCCAACCAAGGTCACACAGCTAGCTAAGTGATAGTAAAGCTGGGACCAGAAAACACCTCCACCATTTCCCTACTATTCCACAGGCCTCCAACCACCATGGTAAGGTCATCATGTAAGGGAAAAAAAAAAAAAAAGCTCCACTAAGATGAAAGAGCTACTAACCAGCACACTTTTTTTTTTTAAGGGGGGAAGGCAGGGCAATTGGAGTTAAGTGACTTGCCCAAGGTCACACAGCTAGTAAATATGTCAAGTGTCTCAGTTATAATTTGAACTCAGGTCCTCCTGACCCCAGGGCTGCTGCTCTACTCACTGCACCACCTAGCCACCCCCCCAATACTCTTTAGGACAACAATATCAATACTAGGTCAATACTCCAAAACACTCCAGAGACCATTAGATTTTGAGGTCTTTGTGCCCCCAACACTTAGCATAGTGCCTGGCAAAGAGCAGGTGCCCAAGAAATGTTTATTGACTGACTGATACATCAAAGAGGGAGGAAAAGGACCTGAATGTAAAAAAATCTATACTAAGAGGTTATGTTATATGAATATGATAGAAAATTACTGTGCTGTGAGAAACGATGAAGGGGATGGTTTCAGAGAAACATGAGAAGACCGGCACAAACTGACGGAGAATGAAGTGAGCAGAACCACAGCAATCTATGCAATAGCAACAATGTTGTAAAAACGATGTGCTCTGAAAGTCTTAGGAACTCCAGGGTTGCAGAGCACTCACGATGAAACACACGCTACTCCTCTCCTGAAAGAGAGATCATGGACACAAAGTGCAGGCTGAGACATTTTTTTTGGACATGCCAACGTGGGGATCTGTTTTGCTTGAATATACATGTTTGTGACAGGGAATTTTGTTTTTCCTTTCTTCTCAGTGGGGCAGGGGGAGGAAAGAGAGTGAGGAAACAGAAGGGAATATGAAAAAAAAGAATTTAATTCTAAAAAGAACCTGCCGATGGCGCATATTTCTTCAAACATTAGTGATTCACAGTGAAATGTAGCTCAGGTATGTTTACTGAGGAATCATGGGAGTGAAACACCAATAATAAACTACAAAAAGAAAGGTTGCTGGTCAAACAGGCAGCCATGCTATCTATGCATGCAAAATTCAGCAA
>CM053624.1:196777453-196798333 GCA_028646595.1 Phalanger gymnotis | reverse complement strand
TATGAAAAAAAAGAATTTAATTCTAAAAAGAACCTGCCGATGGCGCATATTTCTTCAAACATTAGTGATTCACAGTGAAATGTAGCTCAGGTATGTTTACTGAGGAATCATGGGAGTGAAACACCAATAATAAACTACAAAAAGAAAGGTTGCTGGTCAAACAGGCAGCCATGCTATCTATGCATGCAAAATTCAGCAACAGAAACGGATGTGGTGGAGAGCACAGGAGAGCAAGTAAAACAACCTTTACAAAGTTTGTTCTGAGCCACGTTCTTCAAGACTAACGAGAGTACTACTGCACCAAAGTCCTTCAGGCCTCTCCTTAAAAGTGGCTTTTTGAGCCAGCTTGGAAGAGAAGATGTTCTCTCCCACTGTGGCTGGTGTCCTACAACTGACAGACAAGACTAGAATGAAAAAAAAAAAGCACTCCCTCCCAACCTAGCGTGAAACTTTATCTTCCCCTATAGATGCTCTAGCCCTGACACTTCCTGTAACCAGACACACACATAAAAGTTTCATGCACAAGAAAATAAAAAGGGGGCTTTTGGCGATGCATTGTACCACAAACCCGGCAAGTCAATTACCCGTTTGAAGTCAATTGCACTCGCAGCACTTTAATAAAGGCCATTCAAATGCAGCTTTCACAAGAAGCTACAAACCCCATTCTGGGGTCCTTAAAATAACCCAAGGCAGCCGTATGACAAGCATTATGAGATGCAGGGCCCACCTTGAAACAGGCCTGAGATGCCAGCCCATGTAAAACGTAAGTCAACAGTCCCCAGGGTCGCTTTCCCCTCCCCTTCCAGAAGTTACTTACATTTGCAGCATGATCTTATTTAAAAAGATGCCATCCACTAAATCCATGTACATGGTCAGGTTGTCTTCATTTTCGCTTCCAAAAGGACCAAAAGTTTTCACCTTCGGGAAGAGAGGGCAGGGTTAACGAGGTTGGACATCTCGCCTTGGCTTGGGAATCCAAGCCCAAATTCAAACTGTACAAACCTAAAGGATTAGGAATACAACTCGGCGGGCGTACACGTGCGCGCACACCCAGGGCACCAGGTACTAGGAAGGTGAGGGAAGAACACTGTTCTCCAGCTGCCACCCTCCCTAAAATGCTTCCAGTCCGGAATACAGAAACAACCCGAGAAAGCACTGGGGAGGGATGGAGAGAGGAATGTCCAAACCCCAATCCCCAAATACACCGGGGATTCCGGGACGGCCAGGCTCTAGAACAGAGGCTCTCCCATAGCACTCCCGGGGCAGAGGAGCAGGTGAAAAAGGTGGTCCCCTCCAAAGAAAGGTCTTAATTCCATAAGGAGAGCTCTGCTCCTGCGCCCAAGTTACTGTAACGGTTGGAAAAGCTCAACTTCTGTTCCCGGGGGGAAATTGAGAGGAGACCTCTGCCCCCTCCCCACTTTCCCCCCAATTAAACCAACCCACTGGAGTCCGCAACAACCACCTGCTGCGTCCCTTCTCCAGTCCCGGGCTCACAGTTCCGGGGACACGGGAGACCGACAGGTTGTAACTAGGGTCTCTCCCGAACCCTAGTAAGGCCGGGGAGTGAGGAGAGCGCCGGGGACCCCACAAGGGACAGCACTGGACCGAGAGCGGGTGGGGGCATGCTCTCTAAACAAAGAGTGTGGCGTGCAAGCTTCTTTTGGGGAGGGGTGTGAGGGGAAGCCGGGGGCCAACGCTCCCGGGCGCGGGTCCCACCCTCCGCCGCCCCCTTTTGATCCTGTGCCAGACCGACGGGGCGGTGGGCGCTCCCCGGGCAGCCTGCCATTCGCGATGCCCCCACCCCGCACGCAGCCCTGGGCGCCCGGGACGGCACTCACCCAGGTCACGAGCGGGCTCTGCAGAAAGAGCTCCAAGAGCTCCGAAATGGTCACGTCCATGATGCCGCCGCGGCCGGCCAGCGGCTCCCCGGCTGCGCGTCCCCCCCCCCGGGCGCCCGGGCACAAAAGCCAAGCGGCGGCTACGCGGCGCGGCGCGGGGCTGCGGCTCGCGCCCGGGAGACAAAGGCGGGGCGCGAGCCCATGTTCCGCGTCCCCCGAGCCCGAGGAAGGGGGGGGTGGAGGGAAGAGCCCGGAGAGGGTGGGAGGGACCCGGGGCTCGCTCGGGGAAGGAACAATAAGAACGCGGCCCCGCCCCCCCGGTCCCCGGGGCAGCCCCCTCGCACCGCCTCCGCTGTGCTGCGCCGCGCCGCGCCGCGGCTGCCCCCGGGCGGAAAACGCTTCTGCGCTCCGTGCGCGTGGGACCGAAGCCGAGCGTGGGGCGGCGGAGGGAGGGGCTCGGCACTTTGGGCCGGCGCTGAGAGAGGGGGGAAGGGGGAAGGGAGGGGGTAATCGTTTCTGCACGCGGTACCCCAGCGGGAGGAGGTGATGCCTGCCCTGGGGAGATAAGGGAGAGTCACTGCCCGTGGGAGCGTGGCTGCACTTAAAGGTTGGGGGACACACGGGGGGAAGGAGTAGAGTTCACTTGCCTTGGGTACCTCCACGTGAGTGGAAAAGGGTTCGTTGCATATAAGAACACACGTGGGTAAGAGAGGGTGGGGTAGATAGTGTCCCCAAACCTCTGTGTTGTGGTAAAGGGGCTCGTTGCAATTAGAAACGCTGCTGGCAGCCAGAGGTGCAGGTTGAATTGCAGAAAGGAGGCCTTGGGCCCTTGGCACCATGGCTCCACGTGGGAAGGAAGAAGTTCCTTGCAAACAGGAATGCCCCTTAAGGGAAGGGAGGGTATCACCCGGCCCTAAGAACGACATCCCCACGAGGGGGAACAAAAGTTCACTGAGTGGGAACGCTGCTGCACGTGATGGGAGAGGGCCGTCGCCCGGCTGTTCACACTGCCCTAACAACCCCGTGGGAGGACAGTGTTCATTGAGAGTGGGATCACGGCTGCGGTAAGTGGGGTGGAACAACACCGCGGAGCGGGGCTCGCTGCACGGGAGAACATAGATCCATGTGCGAAGGGGGAGGGCTTCGTGGCATGTGGGAATACAGCTGCGCCTAAGGGGAATGGGAGTAGGCGGGCGCTACAAAAAAGGGGGCTGATTCTATTCCCTCGGGACTGTGGCTCCACAGAGGGGAAGGGAAGGGTACGCTGCACCTGAATCCGCTGTTGACCCCGTGGGGAGGGAAAGACCTGCACATGGGTGGGATTGCATCACGTACTGCCCCGCCCCCCGTGCCCGGGCACCCCCCCCACGGAAGTTGGGAGGAGTCAAGTTTGGTAGCACCCAGAAACCGTTGCCGCGGAGTCCGGGGCGCAGGGTGGGGCGTGATTGGACTGGAGGAGTGCCTTCTACCGCCCAGCAGGCAGGAAACCCGCGGCGGGTAGATTAGCAGCCCCGGAAGGCACCCCCCGCCAGGTGTTGAAACCCGGTTTCCTCGCCTCACCGGCTTCGGATACCGTCCCTTTCTTGGGGAAGAGGTGGGACTTTAGCGTGCGATCCATCGCCTCCCCTCCCCTTCCATTTCCAGGCCGAAAGGGAAATCTGAGCAGGGGGGACATCGGTCCTTGATCTAGAGACTGCAAAGAGTCTCATCTGGGCTAGGAGGCAGCTGCGCTTCACCCCCGGCCAGGGCCGAAGCTTTTACGTGCCCCAAGGAGACGGGAAACTCCCACGGTTGTGACTCAGGTTTCGTTCCAGCTTTGAGGCGGCCCCCGAACAACTGGGTGTTGTATATAAATATATGTATAAAAATACATATACACGCTTTCTCTGTGCACACATTCTATATTTACATATGTATATATATATGTATATATATATACACATACACATAGTCTTTATTGTGCCCATTTCACGTTCGGGGGACCTACTTTCAAACCACCCCTTTGACACATACTGTCACAAACTCTCAAAGCCCCCAGGCCTTAAATCTTTTAAGTTGCGGATCTGATTTGGAGGAAGGAGATGTGCTCCTTGGAAACACTGCCCTTTACCTTTTATTTGTATCTCCAGCCTTAGCTTAGTACCTGGCCTATAGGAAGTGCTTAATAAATGGTTATTGACCAGAAGAAAGAAAAAAAAAACCTTCCACAAAACAGAGACTGAAGCAGCTGAGGCTCAGAGGTGAAACTGATCAGCGAGGGTTACACAGCTTCCAAGGGCTAGCACAAGAAGTCACACACGCCTACCCCATTCTGACAGACTTCCTCCCCCCCCCCCCCACTGGAGTTCCCCAGCGTCCTTCAAGGAAGGTTCAGCTCAAGTGTACTTCCCACAGGCAGCTCTTCCATTTATTTTGTTGTATGTATGGTTTATTTACTTCTGTGCGCTCTTTCTCCCCAATGAAATAAAAACTCCTTGAGGGCAGGAACTAAGAGAGAGAGGATTAGGTGCCTGCCCAATACTGTAGACTCTTAATGAATACTCGTTGAATTGAATTGAACCCTGGTCCAATGACTAAATTCAAATCCTTTTCTTCTACAGGCAGCCCAGTAGTACAGTGGATAGAGCACTGGGCCTAGGGTCAGGAAGCCCTGAGTTCAAATGTGGCCTAAGATACTAGTGGTGGGTGACTGGGCAAAGTCAGTTAAAAAAAAATGTTTGCTCTATGTTCCTTAATTGCAAAATGAAGACTAATAACAGCATGTTCCTTGAAAGGTTATTGTGAAGATTAATGAGATAATCTTTGTAAAGTGCTTAGCACAATTCCTGGCACATAGTAGGTGCTTAATAAATGCTTATTCCTTTCTCTACCAAACCACACTTGCTCCTGGCTTGGAAACAGCCTGGGGACAAAGTAGATCTGTGCTTATGGGTTCACGGAGTACATGCCACTGAATGTGTACCTTTCAGAATCCTTTTCTTTCATCAGGCAGCCACAACCCTCCCCCACAAGGCGTTCTCTCCTCCAGTTTCCATAAATTATTTCATTGATATATCCCCATCATTCTCCACTGCCTAATGTATACAAGTTGGTGGCTCATGTCCTATCCCTCCCATTCCCCAGAATGTAAGCTCCTTCAGAGCTGGGACTGGGACTTTTTTTTGAAGTCTATTATTTCTCATACTTTTTCATCTATCATTCTGATATTGAGTCTCAATCCTGAAATAGACTTTGGCATTTAAAAATACACACAAAGCTGTATAGGTTTGTGTTGACAATTTTTCTGATGTACAATTTTAATCCTTAGGAAAGGCATAACGAGAAGATACTGTTATGTTTCTCAGAAAGAGCATATTAGAGGGAGAGAAAAGGCCAACATACAACATATATATATCTATATTTTCTTTGAATTTTTCCCTTCCAAAGATGGCTAAGGAAAGATGAAGCTGTATTCCCATCCAACTTTACAGTATATTCTCTTTCAGATTAATCTATTTTTGTCACACAACAATAATAGTGATGTCAGTTCAGGGAAGGACCATGACAAACGAGATCAAAGTACCTAGTAGGTGCTCGATAAATGTTTGTTGATTGAACAAGTAAGCTTACCAGGCCTGTTCTTTGGATCTTAGTATTAGCAAACTCACTTTTACTTTAATGTGGTAGAAAGTACCTTGGATTAAGAGACAGAGATAGCTCTGCTAAGGCAACAAGATGCTGCAGTGGACAGATCTCAGGACCTGAAGTCAGGAAGAGTTCAAAGCTAGACTCACTTACTAGCCTTGTGACCCTGGGCAAGTCACTTGACCCTGTTTGCAATTTCCTCATCTGCAAATGGCTGGAGAAGGAAGTGGCAAACCACTCCAGTGTCTCTGCCAAAGAAAACCCCAAAATGAGGTCACAAAGGAGCAACCAAACCTGCTAGACTTGTTTTGAGGACCAAAAAAGATCTTTAGAAGGCACTTAACACAATATCTGGCACATAGTAGGTACTTAATAAATGCTCATTTCCTTCCTAATTTTGGTGCCACTACTAATTAGCTGTGACAGTGTGGCATCATGCAAAGAGGCCGGGATTTGAAATCAGGACCCGGTTTTGATTCCTGGCTTTATTGCTCATTGCCGCAGGGAGCTTAGGCAAGCAAGTCTCTTTCTCAGAGCCTCTGTTTCCTTCTCTGTAAATTGGGATTGGAATTAAATGGCCACTATATTGTCTTTCATCTCTAATACACAGTGACTATGATTTTAAGCAGACGCCTGGTGGTCTCAGTACAACCATTGTTCATAGATAATCATGGTGTGTTTGCCGCCAAAGTTTGAGAAGAATGGGGGACACAGTTTATCAAGCGAGAAACCAAAACTCCAAACAAGAAGCTCTCCTTAGTAACAAAAGTCTAAACATCCTAAGGCAGGGTCAGACCTGTTTTCATTCCCAAAGAGAAAATTGTTAGGGATGGCGAAAACGTAGAGTGGCCATCTCACTCTGTCCCCCTGCATCTAAGCAGTAATAATCATTAACGATATTGGAAAAATCGAGGTATCCCTAACCCTGAGTAAATTCAGTATGCAGAACTGGTTAAAAAAAAAAACAAAACCAAATACTGTCATTTGGCCTCCCCAAGTGGCTGTGGGCTTAATGTGTCAAAGCGTTGGGACTGCGGCATCTCCTGGTGAAGTATGGTATTGCAGCCCAATTCTGTTAGTCATTAACACCCACAGAAATAAAGTGTAGACTTGGTTTACCCAGATAAGGGATAAATTCCCTGGAGGGGAGGGGGGTTAAATGGTGGGAGAGGTGATTGAACAAAAGAGAGATTCCATAGTTAGGAAAGTGGTCATTCTCAGGGAGTATAATTCCCAGGGGGAATAATTTCCTGGTATATATTTCAATGCCTGGCAGGCCACAGGATTTCTACAGTAAAAATTATAACGCATTCTTATAGTGGTTTAAGATTGACAGAACACTTTTCTATCAAGTTTGTGAAGTAGGCAGTACAAGTATTACTCTCCTTTTAGAGATGGGTAAGTCAAACAGCTTGCTCAAGAGTCAAACATACATGAGCTAGAATTAGAAAAAGACCTTATAGAACATTTAATCCATTTTCCTCATTTATAGTTATAAATAAACAAAAGGTTATGTATATATATACATATACATATATATATATATATATACCCAAACAGCTTTAAAAATATGCATACCCTTTGACCCAGCAATACCACTTCTAGGGCTATATCCCAAAGAGATCATAAAAATGGGAAAGGGATCTACATGTACAAACATATTTATAGCAGCTCTTTTTGTGGTGGCCAAGAACTGGAAATTGAGGGGATGCCTATCGATTGGGGAATGGCTGAACAAGTTGTGGTATATGAATGTAATGGAATACTATTGTGCTATAAGAAATGATGAGTAGGTGGATTTCAGAAAAACCTGGAAAGAATTACATGAACTGATGCCAAATGAAATGAGCAGAACCAGGAGAACATTGTACACAGCGACATTGTGTGATGACCAACTGTGATAGACTTGGCTCTTCTCAGCAATACAATGATCCAAGACAATTCCAGAAGACTCAGGATGGAAAATGCTATCCACGTCCAGAGAAAGAACCGTGGAGTCTGAATGCAGAGCGAAGCAGACTATGACACCATTTTTCTTTGCTTTTTTCTTTCTTGTGGTTTTTCCTTTTGCTATGATTCTTCTTTCACAATATGACTAATGTGGAAATATGTTTCATATGATTATATATGTATAACTATCAGATGGCTTCCTGTCTTAGGGAGGAGAGGGAGTGAGAAAAATTTGGAACTCAAAATCTTAGAAAAAAATGAATGTTGAAAACTATGTTTGCATGTAATTGGAAAAAATAGTATTAAGGAAAAAAAAATAAAATGAAGGGCTCAAACTATATACTTCTGAGGGCCCTTACAAGTTACCCTATGATTTTATCAGGGTGGGCATTCTTTCCCATAGTACACACACTATTGCACCTCAAGCAATTTTGGTTCTTGTCTTTTCACAATTTTTCCATAGAGAATCCATCCAACATGCCAGCAGAGGTGGAGTACCCTGTGGCCTCAAGGTCACATGTTGCCCTCTAGGTCCCCACGTGCAGCCCTTTGACTGAAGTTTGGATTTAAAGGTCCGCAAATGAGGACCTAGAGGGTTACATATGGCCTCGAGGCCACTGGTTCCGCACCCCTGTGCTTTGCTTCTTTTAATATTTGGTGGTTAGTGGATATTAATGAAACACTTGGACTATCTGTGTGTTTTCTCTAACATTTGACACATGTCCAACTCCTGTCTTTGGCCACATGTATATTGCTCCTCTGTGTTAATAATATGGTGCACATCTAGCTTATACCAGCATGTGTTTCATGCTTTTTGTTCACCAGCAAAAGGTGTGTGTGTGTGTAGATAGATATAGATATCTGATGGTGGCATTCTTTGATTCGTAGCCCTTTAAGATGACTAGGAGAATTGGTGTTTAAATGACTAGCAGTGAGAAACATCAGGTCACTGAAGTACCATATTGTTTCCCAACTATGATTTACCCCTCAAATTCTCTCATTTAATTCTTATCCCAGCTTATTGTCTATCAACAATGCCTGTCCAAATTACAGTCACAGTGGGTTACCTGTCCAACTGTGTTTCATAATCTAAACCAGGAGTCTCCAAAATTGATGCCAGAAGCTCCCTGGGGGATTTAACTCATAAATAAGAAAATATATACGTTGGGGGTGGATACTCAAAATCTTTTAATAATAAAATGTGGGATCAAGAAAAGTTGGAAATTTCTAGCTTACATAGTGGGCAGGTAGGTGGTGCCATGGATACAGTGCTGGGCCTGAAGTCAGGAAGACTCATCTTACCGAGTTCAAATGTGGCCTCAGACACTTACTAGCTGTGTGACCTTGGGCAAGTGACTTAACGCTGTTTTCCTCAGGTCCTCATCTGTCAAATGAGCTGGAGAAGGAAATGGCAAAACACTACAGTATCTTTTCCAAGAAAACCCCAAATGGGGTCAGGAAGAGTCAGACATGACTGAAATGACTAAATAAAGTTTAGGTAATAGGCATATTTATACACATTCTCTATTGATAATATAGATGATAGAATTTAGAGTTGGAAGAAATCCTAGAAATCATGTATAAAACGTCATCAGGCCAATAAGCATTTATTTAATATATCATTTAAGTGTCTCCTGTACGTCAGATGCTATTCAGTGTGTCCCTAAAGTCTAGACGCATAGGCAAAAATACATATTTTGAAATATTTGCAATGTTAACAGACCTTTGACCCCTTGACTTCTTTTCTGGGGTATGCTAAAGGAGAAGGTATACTCAATGAAAATCACAGATGCAACACACTTGATTGAACACATAAAGAGCAAATGTGCTAAAATTGACAGCAATGTGGAGTTATTGCATCGAGTTCACATGAACCTTGCAAAGCTCATCAACCTTTGCATCACAAATGATGGAAATCATGTTGAAGATGTTACTAGTTAATATTCCAATTAAATAAGTGTTACTGAAAATTTCATTTCATTCCTTCAAAATATGCATTTTTTCCTATGTGTCCAGACTTTACGAACACCCTATACAAAGGGCTGAAGATACAAAGACCTACCAGTTCTTGCTCTCAAGTAGCTCACGTTCAAATGAAGACGGTAACATGCAAACACACAACTATGTACAAACAATAGATGTCTGTATGGCGCAGCTGTGATGAACTTCCCGTTCCTGAACTCCTCCAAACAGATGTAGAAAATGTACCAGACTGGGTCCTGATAGGGAAATGCAGAAAAAGGCACAGTGAGTCCTTTCTCTGGCCTGGGTTGACTGGGAGACAGAGAAGGAAGTCTGCAGACACCGGGGACAGGGTTGGGCCAGGAGCACTCCACAGGCTGAGTACTCTAGTACCAAGGGAGAAGTTGTGAATCGGGAAAAGAGGGTCCCACACCCATAGGTGGTATGGTGACAGAGACAGGTGTGAACCGACAGCTTTGTTTCCCACTACCCAATCCTAGGTCACAGATATAGGGCAGTGAGAAGAAGACTTGTGTTTGCATGATAGTGGCATCCTGGAAGTTGTATTCCCAGCGCAGGAGAAAGGAGGAAGATCAGAAGTTAGCAGCAGAATGGCTCAGACCCCAGGCATAGAGCAGGGTCTCACTTCCAGCATCTAGCCCAGCCTGCAAAGGCATAATCAAGGCAAAAATCCCAAACCAAAGAGGAGACTACAATTCTGCCATTCTGAACCAATAGAACTTTCCAGCCAGCTAATGGGACAGAATCCAACAACAGTCTAGTCTTGCAAAGACCCAAACCCAGGTTAGAAGTTTGCAGAAGTTTACCCTGCGTAAGACCACTGTGGAGGCATTGGAAGGTTCACAGATTTCTAGTCTGTCCCTGAGATCCTGGAATAACAATGTTCAATAACCCCAAGAAAGGAGCAGGACCAACCCAGACCTTTCCTTCGAAAGCATGGCAGAGGCCAGCCCTAACATCAAGTTTGAAGTCAGAAAGTAGGCTGAAAGAATTGGCAAACAAAAAAAAGAACCCCACTATATTATTGTGTTGTTGGGGATGCTCAAGACACAAACAAAAGAAGAAAATAACTCCAAAACATCTAAAAGTAAAGCCTCAGAAAAAAACAGAAGTTGGCGACAAACTCAACTAGAATACCTGGAAAGGCGAAGCAAGAGGTTGTTTTGGTTTTTTAAGGAGTTAAAGATGTTTTTATAAATGAAATGAGAAGGGGCAGCTAGGTGATACAGTGGATAGAGAACTAGCCCTGTAGTCAGAAGACCTGCGTTCAAATCTGGCTTCAGACACTTATTAGCTATGTGACCTTGGGCAAGTCACTTAACCCTGATTGCCTCAAAAAAAAAAAGTAAAAGAATGGAATGAGAGTGCTCAAGGGGAAAAAAAATGACAAAAAGTATAGAACTTTAGAAGAAAAAAATTGGAAAGGAAATTAACAGCTTGGCACAAAGATACAAAACCCTGACCTAAGCAGCAAACTCTCTGAAAATTAGAACAGACTAAATAGAAGCCAATGATTCTATAAGGTGACAATAAATATTAAATCAAAATCAAAAGTCTGGAAAAATAGAAGAAAATGTAAGATGTCTCTTAGCAAAAAAAAAACCTAGAAAACAGATTGAGTAGAAAAAAAATTAGGAATAATTAGACTATCTGAATACATGATCAAAAAGATATCCTATATCAAGAAATCTTAAAAATGCCCAGATCTCTTAAAACCAGATGGCAACATGCAAATGGAAAGACTACATAAGCACCTCCAGAAAGAAACTTCAAAATGAAAATTCCCATAGCCTAAATCCAGAGCTTCCAGGCCAAAGAAAAAATAACGTAAGCAGACAGAAAGAATTCAAACAACAAGAACTGATAGTGAGGATCATATATAATTTAGCAGCCACCATCATAAAGGAATGGAGAACTTGGGATATGATATTCTAGAGAGGAAAGGCTTACAGCCAGGAAGAACTTATCCAGCAAAACTAAATATGATGCTACAGGGGACAAAATAGACCTTTAATGAAAGAGATGACTTGGGGGATGAGAGTGATCAGGCAGATCTTAGTTGATTAAAACAGATTAAATATTAAAAAATAAATCTGGAAAGCAGTCTGGCAGAAATTGGGCATAGACCAGTATTCTGCACCATTTACCAAGATAAGGTCAAAATGGATACATGACCTAGATATAAAGGGAGCTATTACAAGAAAATTTGAAGAACATGGAACGTATTACCTATCAGACTTATGGATAGGTGAACAATTTATGAATAAACATGACATAGAGAGCAGTGTGAGGTAAAAAAAAATGGATAATTTCTATTAAATTTTAAAAGTTTTGTACAAACAAAACAAATATCCCCAAGACCAGAAGGAAAGCAAAAAATTGTGGGGAAAAACATCATAGACAGTTTCTCAGATAAGTATTTAAAGAATTTTGTCAAATCTATAAGACTACAAGTCAATCCCCAATTGATAAATGGTCAAAGGTTATGAACAGGCAGTTTTCTGATAAAGAAATCAAAATAATTTATATTCATATATAAATGCTCTAAATCATTATTGATTGGAAAAATGAAAATTAAAACATCCTTGAGATATTATTTCACACCTACTTGACTGATTAAAATGATTGAAGCGGAAAGTGACACATGCTGGAGGGGATGTGGAAAAATTGGGACACTCATTCATTGTTGGCAGAACTGTGAACTGACCCAACCATTTTGTAGAGCAATCTAGAATTATACTGAAAGAGTTATAAAATTGTGCATACCCTTTGAGCCAGCAATACCACCACTAGGTCTGTTTCCAAAGATGATTAGGGAAAAAGGAAAAGAACCTGTATGTTCTAAAATATTTGTAGCAGCTCTCTTTATGGGTTCAAAGAACTAGAAATTGCAGGAATGCCCGTCAACTGGGGAAGGGCCGAACAAGTTGTGTTATGTGATCGTGCTGTAAGAAATGATGAGCTCAGATCTTAGAAAAACATGGGAAGACTTGCACAAAATAATGAAGAGCAAAATGAGCAGAACCAAGAGAACATTGTATACAGTAATGTTGTGTACCAAGAGAACATTGTATACGGTAACAATAATATTGTTTTAAGAAAAATTTTGAGTGATTCAGTCATTTTGACTATTATAAATACCCAAATTAACTACAAAAGACTTGTGAAAGAAGACTCTGTCTGCATCCAAAGAACTAATAGGAGTATGTATATAATGATTTATAAACAGAGATATACATATATATATGTATATATATATATGAAACACACATATATACATATTTTGTCTAATGGTAGCTATCTCTATGGGGGGGGCAAGAGCAAAAAAAAAGTTACATGATGACTTTGTTAGATATTTAAAATAAATAGCAAGTTGCACATACTGGATTTGCAGTTTCACATAATCATCTTTTTTTCCTATTCTGTTATAGAATTACTTGTTTTGTTTAAGTTCAGAATAAAATAAAATAGAAAAGAAATTAAAATGAAAAAAGTAGAAAACAATATAAAATGGGAAAAACAATCTATAAACAGGATAAATTGGGAATAAACTCAGAGAGAAGGCACTAAGATTAAAGAGGACTGGGAAAGGCTTCTTGCCAAAGGTGTGACGTTAGCTGAGACTTGAGGGAAGCCAGGGAAGCTAAGAGAAAAAGGGAGAACGTTCCAAGCATGGGAAGGAGCCAGTGAAAATGCTTATGATTGGGAGATGGAGCGTTACAGTCAAAGAACAGGAAGAAGGCCTATGTCACTGAAATGCTGAGTATGTGAAAAGATGTAAGGTGTAAGAAGACTGGAAAGATCAGAGAAGCCAGGTGATGAAGGACTTTAAAGGCCAAACAGAAGGTTTCATATTTGACCCTGAAGGTAATAGGGATGCATTGGAATTGGTTCATAAAGAGGATAACGTGTTAAGAGTCACATTTCAGGAAGATCACTTTGACGTCTGAGTGGGACATGGATTGGAATGGGGAAAGACTTGAGGCAAGGAGACCGACCAGAAGGCTATTGCAGTAGTTAAGGAGTAAAGTGATTGTGGGCCCTCGTCAAAGTGGTGGCAGTGTTATGGAAGAGAAGGGGGCATATATAAGATGTTACAAAGCTAGAATCAGCAGAATTTAGCAGCAGATTGTATGTGGGGGAATAAGAGAATGAAGAATCAAGGCTAATAATCTTAGTTGTGAGGATGAATAACTGGGAAAATGGTGGTGCCCTAGACATAATAGGGAAGTTCATGAGATAGGTGCGGTAAGGGAAGATGGGGAGTAGGGGAGAGAGAAAGGAAGAATTTTTAGTTTTAAACTTGTTGAATTTAAGATGTCTCTGAGACACCCAGTTTGAGCTGTCCAGCAGCCAAATTGGAGATACTGGATCTCTTGAATTACCATGAGTTTTATTGAAAAGGCCTTGAATTGTTCTGGGTTAGACATCTAGCGTCATCTCCAAAAACAAGCCTAGGGAAAACCTCACTATCATGAAATCTTTTTGGATTTTGCAGGGTATCCTTCATTGTACCGGTGAATACCTTAGGTGTACACTAATTTTTTAAAAAGTCAATTTCGAAAACAGCATTTGCTTTTTGGAAATTCATTTTATACTCAACTAGAATAAATCCATACCACTCAAAAACAATTGCCAATCTTCTCTTCCCACTTTCCTTTTATCATACCAAAATCTTGGTGTTTAGTTTTGTTTGTTAGAAAAAAAACAAACCCAACAACTTATAACTTTGAATTTAATCATTCTAGCTCCTAACTCTTCAGAATATTTACATGAGAATAAATTCAAAATAGTCTGAATTTTTCACTGCTAGGAAAAGAGGAATGTGATTAGGTTCAGGATGGTGATGAAGAAGGTTCCTTTTAAAGGTATGGGAATGTTCTGATGAGTTCCTGAGGCTCCCTCTTCTCACCAGCATGGTGTGTAGGGACAGGCCTGACGGAAACAGTCTAACAAGAACATGATGCAAAGCTCTTGCATGGCACTGCAGGATTTTCAAGCTGTTAAGGGAATGTTTGCCACAGCAGAGCAGAGGGAAGACACTGAAAAAAAGAAACAATAAATCATAAGTGACCTCAGAATGTTGTTCCAGAAAAACAAGAACTTGGTGGATTCAGAATTGATTTTATCAGTGTAGAGAAGGGCCCAAAGCAAGAATCAAAATGAGACTGCATTATTATCAGTTCTCATGTCCAAGGCCAGTTCACCTACCTCCAGTGCCTCTCCTCTGTTCCCCAGGGTCATGGACATCAAACCCAAGAGGTGCTAAGTAAACTTTCTAGACCCTTGCATCTCAAGTCTCAGAATGAAGTTCCAGAGCACAAAAAATAGTTTCCCTGTATGAATTGTGAGCCAAACAGGGTCTCAGCGCAAGCCTGAGGATGAACCATTTCTTTTTACCTTAGGGTGATCAGAGAGAGGAAGGACAAAGAATACAAACCCTCTGCAGTGATTTCTCTTAAAAACCTCAAGGATTTGGGTCCCCAGCTTCATTACACTCGCTTAGGTGACAGTGAATTTGCTGGCTCCTGTATCTTGCTGCTGGATAGGAAGATGCTAACCTTCCAGGGATCGCGTTCCTAATCATGATCTTAGTAACATCTTAGAGGAAGGTCAGATCACAGCAGGAACTGGATTGGAGAGCAGCAGGTGATCCTAGTTGTAAAGAAATTGTTTTGTGGAAGTACACACAGGAGGCTGCAGAACCAGGGGAATGGCCAACACCTGTTAACTTCTGTTAGGAGCTCTTGAAAATTATTGTGAAAATCTTATGCCATCCTCAGACTTTTAAATCTCTTGGGGTTTTGTTTTGTGTTGAAGTTGTGGATGTAAAAATAAGTTGTGGATGTATTTAAAATAATGCCTTTTATGATTTAGTTGTTTTTCTGATATCTTTTGACTTTTCTGACTTCTGTATATATTTCCTATTAATATTCAATAGGGAAGTTTCTTCTTAACCACATTGGCAGAATTCTTCATACATCTCTAGTCCCATAACCCCATTAACTGCTAGAGGAAAATATCATAGTCTCTCAGAGAAATTTTGGGGAGGAGAGAAGTATCCCAAATACATGGAAACTGATGTAGTATATTTAATTCTGTCTGTTAAGTGCATAAATAAATGCACACAACATGTAATTCTAAAACCCATGACTTCAGGTTCTTAAAGCCTTTCTACACATTGATACAACAATCAGTAGAAGTCATCTTTATTTCTAATTGACAACAGATTGGAATTTCACAAACAGAAGAATATGCTTCATGTATTTCAAGGCCAGGCTGATTTTAAAATTATGTACAAATAGGGAAAGGACAGCTATGTGGCACAGTGGATAGAGCAAGGGTGGGGAACCTGCAGCCTCGAGAACACATGTGGCTCTCTAGGTCCTCAAGTGTGGCTCTTTGATTGAATCCAAACTTCACACAACAAATCCCCTTCATAAAAGGATTTGTTCTGTAAAACTTGGACTCAGTCAAAAAGCCACACCAAAGGACCTAGAGGGCCACATATGGCCTCTAGGCTGCAGGTTCCCCACCCCTGGGATAGAGCATTGGGCCTGGAGTCAGAAAGACTCATCTTCGTAAGTTCAAATCTTGGTCTCAGACGCTGACTAGCTGTGTGACCCTGGGCAAGTCACTTAACCCTGTTTACCTCAGTTTCCTCATCTGTAAAATGAGCTGGAGAAGGAAATGGCAAACTACTCTACTATCTCTGCCAAGAAAACCGCAGATGGGGCACAAAAAGACAGATATAACTGAACTACAACAAATAGGGAAAGGAAAATCCCACTGAAAAAGAAACTGTGCCTTTGTATGTAGTAAGCCAAGGGAACGCTCCATTGAGAGTTATTATATACATTAGTGTTGTCTTTCATATTCAAAAATTTTGGGGATCTTCAATAAATACTGTTTATGAAGAATGGAGTAAAAGTAAAAGGCTGTGGGAAGAAACTGATGTCCTATTGGCAGAGTTTCAATGGAGGCAGCTAGGTGGTTAAGTGGATAGGGCATTGGCCTTGGGCTTAGAGTGGGGAAGACCTGAGTTCAAATCCAGCCTCAGATACTTACTAGCTGTGTGATCCTGGGCGAGTCACTCAACCTCCATTTGCCTTAGTCCACTGGAGAAGGAAGTGGCAAATCATTCCAGTATTTTTTTTTTTGCCAAGAAAACCCCATGGACGGTATGGTCCATGGTGTCACAAAGAGTCAGGAAGGACTGAATACCACCACCAAAAGTTTCAGTGGCCAAGCTTGGTCTTAAAAAAGAGACATGAAGACACGCTCCTTCCCCTTTTGTAGCATTGGGGAGCCATGGGTGTAGAATCCTGCATACACTATTGCATTTGATTGATGTGGTGGCTAGCTTTGCTGACCTGCTGCTTCTAGAATCAGAGGATCTAGATTTAACTCCTGCCTTTTACAACTACCTGTGTTACTTCAGTAAGTCATTTAACTAACTCATGCCTCATTGTCCCCATTTGTAAAATAAAGGGTTTGACCTAAGGCCCCATTCAGCTTTAGGTCTATGATTCTGTGATCACTTTGGGTTGAGTTAATCCTTGAGGAGTCTGACCACATGGAAGAGTGATTAGGTGACTTCTCTCAGGCTCTTGCCTCATGCGGCAGGCACTGAACCAAGGGCTGGGGATATAAAGAAAGGCAAAAACAGTCCTTTCACTCAAGGAGCTCGCATTTTAATAGGGGAGATAACATTCAAACAGCTGAGAGAGAGAGACAGAGAGAGAGAGGGATCTACATATCTATATCACCTGTCTGTCTGTCTGTCTGGCTGTCTATGCTACATTAAAGGCAATCTCAGAAGGAAGGCACCAGCACTGAGGGAGAACAGGAAAGGTTTCTTCCAGAAGCTGGGATTTTAGCTCAATCTTAAAGGAAGCCAGGAAAGCCAGGAGACTGAGGCAAGAAGAGACAGCGTTCCAAGCATGGAGGACAGCCAGTAAAAAGGGAAGTAGAAAGGTACTCGATATGGAACATGAATCAGGGATGAGATAGGTAATTATTTTCTATACACAAAAGAAATGCTAAACATAAGTGACAGTGATTCCATATGCACCAAAATATTTATACCTGCTCTTCTTCGATGCAAAGAGTTGGAAACAAAGTCATTGCCTATAGATCAGGTGGTCAGAGTGTGGTACATGAATGTAATGGAATATTACTGTGCTGTAAGAAAAGACAAATGTGATGAATGCAGATAAGCTTGAAAATATCTACACGAAGTGATACAGAGTAAAAAGAGAAGAGCCAAGAAAATAACACATATGATGACTGTAATGATGTACATGGAAAGAAAAGTGATAGAGGAAAAACCAAAGAGAATGCTGCTAAATGACAGAGAACAAACATAGCTCGAAATAAGAGCTAGGAGAACATGCTCCCACTGCAGAAGGGAGAAGTCCACAAGGATTGTCTATTACACAGATTCTCAGACTTTCTGATATCTTTCTTTTTGGGGGGGAAGAAGGGGAAGGCAGGGCAATTGGGGAGCCATGTGACTTGCCCAAGGCCACACAGCTAGTGTGTCATGTGTCTGAGGTCGGATTTGAACTCACGACCTCCTAACTGCAGGGCTGGTGCTCTACTCACTGTGCCACCTAGCTGCCCCCAGACTTTCTTTGATGTATTCATCAGTTATGCTGATTTTTCCTCTTTTTCTTTTTTTCTTAAAAAATAGTATTTGTTATTATATAGGGTGGCTCAGGGTGGGTAGGAGGAAGTACACTTGGGGGAATTGTAGTGATGTAAAAAAAAAATCAAAAAACTTAAAAAAAGTAACAGCACTCGATACTGTCCTACTTTGGTGGGAGGTTGAGATTTAAACATCATCAGAACATGGAATAGGAAGATCTTCCCTGTCCATTAATAGTCCTATGTGACCACATGTGTTCAATCACAGCTGTGATTCATCCTGAGTCACATAGAGCCCATTGCAGGGAGGAATTTGCCTAAGGAGGGGCTTGCTTACTGGGAGGCTTGCTTGTAGGAAGGCTTTCACACCTTTTGGTGCTAAGCTAATTAGGCACTGAGTCATGAGGGTTGTGATGCCTTCTGGCTCTGAGAGGTGTATATATATTCTGAGGTTAGTATTTTGTTTTGGGGTCTTGCTCATGGGAAGGACCTTTTGATTCCCTGGACAGGACTTTAAGTAGCTATTTGTTAAGAGCCCCCTCCAACTACTCAGATGTAGAGGTGCTCCCCCAGTCCAGTGGTGTATGTAGGTGGCTGTATTACTTTGCTCAGGCAGTTGGAGCCCTGTCTGTTGAATCTCTGTGCTAATTTCTTTCCTTGTATTCTCTGTTTGTATTTTTTCCACATTTAGGGTGTTGACCTTTCCCCTGAACTAGTGAATATAATTAAAATAAGATTGTTGACTCCTTAAAGTTGCCTTTCCTTTAAAAAAAAGCAGATCAAAGAACCTGTGCTAGCAGGCCATCCTGGGTGTGCCAGGGTGCTTGCTGTTACAAACATATAACAGTTTTGGGGACTGTAATATAGTCATTTAATTTAATTATATTTCACTTTGACTCTCCAAAGTCTCCATAATAGAAGATATTTTTGACAAGCCAGGTTAGGTCTTGGGCTCATCCTCTTATTTCTGGTCATCTTCTCCAAGAACACTAAAGTAGTTGGAATTCCTCCCTTTGCTACCAGTCAGCTCCAACCAAAAGATTAGAAAGTCACATCAGGTCACCCTCTGACCCAGTGATACCTGTATCACATATATGAGTGTCTAGATGCCTTTGATAAATTCCCATCATTAGGCCCAGGCCAACTGCATCCCATGGTACTAAAAAAAATGTAGATGTCAATTGTCAACTGCCCCCAAAAAATATGGAGAACAGGAGAACTACTACAAGGATGGAGAAGAATTCTGATTTTTAAAAAAGAAGAGGGTGGAGTCAGCAAATTATGGGCCAGTGAGCTTGATTTCAATTCCTGGCAAATTCCGGAATATATTATTGAATGAATGGTGGGTGAATATCTGGAAAAGGAAGTAGTGGTCACAAAAAAACCAGCATACTTCGTGTAGAACAGACCACGGATAGCAGCCAAGACTAAGTAGGAGCAGTGCAACCCAACCCCTAAGAACGACATAAACAAAGATGCCAAATGGGAACCAGACTAAGAAGTGATCAGAAATTGAAGGAGAAACCACAGTAACTTATCTTTCTAGCCCCAAGTCACAAATTCAACAAGTGAACATGGCAGGAGCGGCAGAACTTGGGTAGGACAAGATCATAGAGCCTGACCCCAGGAACTGAATCAGGATTGGGATCTCAACTTCAGTTTAAAGGCCACAGGTCTGTTGCTTTAATCAGCTCCCAATGAAGAACAGCCCACAGGGGAGATCTGAGACTCAGCAACTGGGCACAGAGTGCCATCCCTTTAACCAGGAGAAGGGAACTTAGAGCCAAACCCCAGGTAAAGAACAGGACAACAGTGCCATCGATTTGACCCCTCTAGCAGCCGGCCAAAAGATAAGACAGGCCATAGTCATACAAGACCACAGTAGTCCTTCCAGAAATTCACAGAGCCTAGGGACAACTCAGAGTCTCAATCTGGGACAAGGCCAGAGGAATAAGTAACAGTAATAAATGAAAATCTATTATGATGATGGAGATTCCAAAGACACAATGCCAAAAGAGGAGAATGATTTCAAAACACCAACAAGGAAAGCCTCAAAGAAAAAGACAGCTTGGCTCTCAGACCAATTAGAATTCCTAGAAGAAATAATGCAAGAATTTTTAAAATTTTTTTTCCTGAAAAATTTCTAAATAAGCAGTTACTATTGTTTGCTAAGAAACTGATACCTTTAAAAGAGTTCATCTCTGATAGATAATGCCTTATATAAGACTATACTAACAAATTCACAGAATGAGTGCTGTTGAAAATATTTTTTGATAGTCAGAAACACCATATTTTCTAAACTGCCTACATCTAATATTTTGATTGTTCAAGATTTTTTTTGATTTAACATTTATTTTAAAAGATTTTGAGTTTGAAATTCTCTCCTTCCAGCCCCTCCCCTATTCATTGAGAAGGCAAGCAATATGCTACTCATAAAAATTATAAATTAAATGAAAGCACTAGAAGAAAGAACTGCAGAACAAATCAGAGCCACGGAGGAGAGATTTGAGGAGAGAATTAACAACTTAACAACAAAAGTCATAAAACATCCATTTAAAAGACTCCCTAAAAATTAGAATGGACAAAATGGAAGTTAACGACTCCATGAGATGACAAGAAATATTAAAAATAAAGTTAAAAGATTGGGAAAATAGAAGAATATATAAGGTATCTGTGCCAGTAAGGCAAAATGGGCTTAGTTTAACAGGCGCCCTTGAGGAGTTTGGCTTTTGTTTAAGGTGAAAGTACTTTCACCTGTTAAACGCTAAGCCCCAGGCCCAAAGCCCTATCAGGTGTGAAACCTGTGTGGGCGTAGATTAAGGACTTAAGAGGGGCC
>CM053624.1:196721120-196776953 GCA_028646595.1 Phalanger gymnotis | reverse complement strand
CCAAAGAAGGATTCCAGAGTCTGAGACTGAATCTGGGTGTGTTTTTGCCTCCTGGCCATGTTCCCAGGCAACTTACTTAACCCTTGAGTTTTTCAGTGGGGTATGACTGCTTGTAGACTAAAGAGTTGTATGTTCCACACTTGGGTGAATGCGATGCCTCACCAGCACTCCTCCTTCCCCAAGAACCCCTTACCCAGACTGGGCGTAGATCTTCAGCAGGCTCTTCACTCCTGCTCTGATCAGCCACTTAATTCCTCCCACCAGGTGGGCCTGGGGCCAGAAGCAACTGCAGCTGTAGTTCTGTAGCTGCCCCACCTCCGCTGCCCCAGGGGCAGTAGCCGAACTGCAAACTCCCTGTCCCCGCAGCTTTTCCCACTAACCTTCTCTGTTGTCTTTGCTGTTTGTGGGTTGAGTGGTCTGGTAAATGCCATAGCTCACTGATTCAGGGCACTAGGGCACACTCCGCTTGGCTCCTGGTCTGGTAGGTCTGCGCCGCCCACGCTGGGCTCTGCTCGGCCCAGCTCTGCTCCCCTCTGTTCCGTGCGGGATAGACCTTACCCAGAGACCATCCAGGCTGTCCTGGGCTGGAGCCCTGCTTCCCTCAGCCACTTTGTGGGTTCTGCAGTTCTAGAATTGGTTCAGAGCCATTTTTATAGGTTTTTGGAGGGACTTGGTGGGGAGCTCACGGTAGTCCCTACTTTCTAGCCACCATCTTGGCTCCACCCCCTGAACCTGGCTTTTAAAGTCAGTAGGACTAATTTTTAATAATTGGCTTTTAGGGTATTCTTTTAAAATTAAAATTTGATTGTCAGATACTTGGGGACAGATATTACATCCCCCACTTAGACAACATCCTTACCAGCACAGTCACCAGATGTGGTCCTGCACCCAAGTGAAGGCCAAATAGACAAAGACAGCTCCATTGGGGGTGAGGCTGCCAGGGGCGCAACCAGGGGAACATTGGGAAATGGATTTTACTGAAGTCAAACCACCAGCAGCAGGTTTTAAACGTCTCTTGGTCTTTGCTGAAGAAAGAGACAGCCCCAGTGGTTGTAAAGAAACTCTGAATGAATTGATTCCCCCCTCCCTCCCCCCCCCCACCCCGTTTCAGCCTTCCCCCTAGCATTGACTCAGATAATAGCCCTAGCTTTGTTGCCAAAAACTTCTCAGAGTGTGGCCACGGCCCCAGAGCTCCGGTCAGGTTGAATGAGCAAACTACACCCTTAAAGAGTTTCGGGAGAACTGAGTCACTCTGTTTCCCCTGGCCCTGCTCTGCAGCCGATGCACCCCTAATAAGCTAGGTTTGACCCCTCTGAAATTCTTTTTGGGTGGCCCCCTCCTATTAACGCTTCCCTCGTTAAGTTCCTATAGGGTCTGCAACATACCCATTCTCAGCTTCATAAATCTGTCCGGGAAGCCCCACCTACTCCAACTTCTGACCACCTCCACCGCGTCCAGCCTGGGGACTCTGTCCTAGTCCGAAAACATACAGCTTCTGGTCTCGAGCCTAAGTGGAAGGACCCTTATGCTGTCATCCTGACCATACCATCTGCATTCAAGGTTAATTCCATCCCCGTCTGGCTCCACCACAGCCGTGTGAAAGCAGCTACATCTGCACAATGGAAGGCAGAGCCCCTCGACGACCCCCTAAAGCTAAAACTGTTCTGACCCTCCTTCTCAATCTTCCTATTAACCCCTTCCGTGGTCCCTCGCAATCTCCATGCCCCCAAACCAAGCTCTACTTGGGTAATCACTACAGGGAGCAAACAGTCTTGGACTTTCCAAAGTCACGAAGACATACATCCCCACTTCAATACCCCTTTTGAGGGCCCACCAGCAGACGCAGGCTACCTGCTCTGTTCTACTTCAGGATGCCCAACCACATGTACCTGCCCTTGTATCATGGCCTACAACCTTCCCTCAACTGACCTTAGTAACTCCCTGTATGTCCCACTGGGCAGCATTAGGGGCTTGGACCAACCCTCAGACCCATTACTCCATATCCGTACAATCAAGTCTGACCCCTGGCACCCCAAACTCAATCTTATTGTCCTAAACCCTTACAACCCTGCCTGGAGAGGCCCAGTCTCTTGGGTACTAAGACTCATTATTTTCCCTTGGGTGACCATGGGGTTGCCACACATGGGAGAGACAGTGACCCTGACTGTAACCAGAAGCCTTTACCAGGTCCCCATCCCATTGGCCCAATAGGGGACCTGGCCATCCCTGCCCCAACACCTATTACTCAGGAACCCAATACCTATCAGGTTTCCTTGCTTGCCCTTTTATTGGCTGTTCATAAGACACTTAACAGCTCTAACCACATACTGGGCAAAAATTGTTGGATCTGTGTTAAGCCCTAGCCTCCTTACTATGTAGTGGTGGCACTAAATGCCTCCATCACCCCTACCTCCAACACTGAGAAATGCAGGTGGAATGAACCATGGCTCACCCTTGGGGATGTGCAGGGAACAGGCCTTTGCCTTACATCATCTAACACCACTTTATCCAGTTCTCAGTATGGCTCCATTTGCAAACAAATTCAGGAGATTCAGGCCTCCAGCTCAGACTACTTCCCGTCCCCTCCAGGAGCCTGGTGGGTGTGTCATAACAGCCTTACCCAGAGTGTCTCTGCTACTGCGTTCCTCAGACACCAACAACACCCAGAGGGCCCCTTGTGCATCTTGGTGGCCATAATCCCCCGGGTCTCCCTCTTCCAAGGTGAGGAAGGCTGGCGCTATTTTTCCCCCGAAGGGCAACCAAGTTACCATCAAAGGCGAGCAATACCACTCCTCATCCCCATCTTAGTGGGCCTGGGCCTTGTGGGCTCTGCCGCCACTGGGACGGCAGCCCTAGTCAAAGGGGATCTCAACTATAAGTCCTTAAGTGCACAGGTAAACACTGAACTCTCCCACAGAGAGCAGTCCATCTCAGTCCTAGAAAAACAAGTGGACTTGTTGGTGGAGGTGGCCCTCCAGAACTGCAGAGACCTTGACCTTCTTTTTCTCTGGCAGGATGGCCTATGTGTGGCCCTGGGAGAGGCTCATTGTTTCTATGCTAACAACTCTGGGGTGGTGCAGGAAAGCCTGAGGTTGGTACGCCAAAATATTGCCAATAGACAGAAGGAGCCGGAAAACTCTGAGAACTGGTACCAGTCCCTGTTCCATAGATCCCCTTGGCTCACTACCTTGGTGACGACCCTGGCTGGCCCCCTCCACCTCTTCATTATAGCTCTGGTTGTGGGCCCCTGCCTTATTAATCGTTTTCTGCAATTTGTCAAGTCCCGCATAAACTCTGTTAAACTACTATTGATTAGGGATCTCCATTACCAATTTGCAAATCCCAGTCCCCCTGATTCTTGTAACAGATCCCCTGAGAATGTGTCAAAGAATTGACACACTTCGGAAAAAAAAAGTGGGGAATGGGGCTCTCGAACATCTCAGAGATAGATTCCCCTAGAGGTTTTTTTTTTTTTTTGGATCCACAAAGGTCCCAATAGAGGGCAGGTTGGCATGGGGAGGGGGGGCTACTTCTCCTCTCTCTCGAGCTCCAGGGGCTCTGAAATGTCTGGCCTAAAAGCCAATTGTTAATGTTTCAGAGGCCGGCTCCCCTAGAGATTGGGATGAGGAGACGCCCAGTACCTGAGGACGAGACCCTACCTGGCCCAGGTCTCGGGGTGGGGGGGGAAGTGCCACAGACCACCCCCAGATCTCGCTGGGGCCTCCAGAAATGTTGTGCCGAAAAAAAGTGAGTGAGATCCAGATATAAATTTAGATGTGGATTGATTGAAGCACGCAACTGTTCGGAGTAATTACTCAAATCAAACAGCAGTGAGCAAAGGAAGAGAAAGAGTATTTAAAGGGAAAGAACACAATTAGATTTCTGTGAAGATGGGGACACAAACGATGGGACAAGCTGAGGCAAGATTATTACCATGGAGAAAGGAACACAAACAGTGGGGTCCGTGGAGATGGGAGTAAAAACAGTGGGGTGAGCTGGGGCAAGATGAAGATACTGGAGAAGGGGAGGGGCAGGGCATAACAGTAGGAGTGTACTGGTAAATGCTTGGCAGTCAGCAATTTGTGGGAAAAAATGTACACCCAACACATTTTAAAGTTTAATCTGTATATTTTCTCCATCGCTTTCCTAAGTCTAGACAAGCAACAAAATAATAAATTAAGCCCTGATTTGTAGCATGTACCAATTTCTAAAATGTAAATGCTCACACTGAAAATTTAATCATTAGCTCTTTCAAGTTGGTACAAGCTTGCTCCAGCATACCCCTTGGCAGGGGGAAAGGGCATCACTTGAACCTCACTTCCATCCGAACTGGTCAAAAGATGACAAAATACACACATGACACAGAATTTGATATGAGTACATTCAATTTAACAGGGAAACAGGGAGAGAGGGGAAAGTGGGCAATAAGAGAGAAACAAACCTTACATTTGTAGAGGGGATTTTGCTTTATCTCTTTGAGGAATTCTAGTTGAATTTATGGTCAAACTGCCTTTTTTGCTTTGTTTTGAGGATTTGCTTATAGATGCTTTGGAGTTATTCTCTTCTTCGGGGATTATGTCTTGAGGTCCCCATGGATATAATAACTTAATGGTGGGATTGTTTTGCATGTTTATTCTTCTAGCCTATTCCTGACTTCAGATTTGGTGCTAGGACACCTTCTTGATGTTCTCTCAAAATCCTAACCTCTTAGTTTCTTAATTTACTCAGTTCTCATGACCCATTCCTCCATTCCACCTCAAAGTGTGCTCATATCATTGATCTCATTATGGGCCAGAAGTTTCCACTTCCAAGATCAAGAACTCTGAAATTCCTTTATCTCAATCAATCAGATAACATTTATTAAGCACCTGCTAAGAGCTGGGGCAAAAAGAAACAAAAGGTAGTCCCTGCCCCCAAAGGAGCTTATAATCTAATGGGGGAGATAACATGCAAACAAATACATACAAAGCAAGATATAAACAAGGCAAATAGGAAATAATTTAAAGAGGGAAAGAATTGGAATTAAGAGGCGGGGCATTGGAGAAGGCTTCTGGTAGAAAGTAGGGTTTTAGTTGGGACTTAACAGAAGCCAGACAGATCAATAGTACCAGCGGAGGAGGGAGAGCCTTCCAGGCATGGGGACGGCTGGAGAAAATCCTGGAGCTGAGATGGAATGTCTTGTTCATGGAACAGCCAGGAGGCTGGTGTCGATGGATCAAAGAGTACCACTGGGGAGTAAGATGTTAGAAGACTAGAAAGGTAGGAGGGGGCTAGGTTACAAAGGGCTTTGAATGCCAGACAGAGTAGTTCGCATTTGTTCCTGGAGGCAAGAGGAAGCCACTGGAGTTTATTGACTACGGCACTGACACGACCAGACAGACCCGTGTTTTAGGAAGATCATTTTAGTAGCTGAATGAAAAATGGACTGGAGTGGGGAGAGCCTTGAGCTAGTCAGATCCACCAGCAGACCATTGCAATAATCAAGGTGTGAGGTAACAAGGTCCTGCGCTAGGGTGGTGGCACTGTAAGAGGAGAGAAGGGGACGTATTTTAAGGATGTTACAAAGGGGAAATCAGTAAGTCTTAACAACAGCTTAGATGTGGTGGGTGAGAGGTAGTGAGGAATCTGGTATGACTCTTAGGTTGCGAGCCTAAGGGGACTAGATGGTATTGCCATCTACAGTAATAAGGTTGAAAGGGGGAAGTTTTAAAGAGAAAAGATATTGACTTCTGCTTGAAACATATTGAGTTTAAAATGTCTACCGGACATCCAGTTCAAGATGTCTGAAAGGCAATTAGATATAAGATTGGAAGTCAGCAGAGAGATTGGGGCAGGAAAGGTAGATTTGAGAATCATCAACATAGAGATGTTAATGAAATCCATGGGATTTGCTGAGATCACCAAGTGAAGAGGGCTCTCTACAGTTAGAGGAGAAGGATCCAGCAAAGAATAGGAAAAGGAGTAGTCAGACAGGGAGGAGGAGAACCAGGACAGAGTGGTGTTCCTAAAACCTGAAGAGAGTACCAAGGAGGAGAGGGTAATCAATAGCATCAAAAGCTTCAGAGAAGCCAAGGAGAATGAGGACTGAGGAAGAAAACAACATTGGATTGGGTGACGAAGAGATCGTTGGTAACTTTGGAGAGAGCAGTTTTGGTGGGATGATAAGGCTGGAAGTCAGATTATAAAGGGTTAAGAAGAGAGTGAGAGGAGAGAAAGTGGAGTATCTAATTGCAGATGGCCTTTTCAAGGAATTTAGCTACAAAGGGCAAAAGAGATATAGGACAGTAATTAGCAGGGATGGAAAAATCAAGTGGAGGTTTTTTTCAGGAGAGGGGAGATAGGTGTATGTTTATAGGCAGTAGGAAATGAGTAGAGAGGGAGAAATTGAAAATAAATGAAAGAGGGGCAGCTAGGTAGCACAGTGAGTAGAGCACCAGCTCTGGACTTGAGTTCAGATGTGACCTCAAGACACTTGACACATTTACTAGCTGTGTGACCTTGGACAAGTCACTTAACCCCAATTGACCTGCCTTCCCTCCTCAAAAAAAAAAAAAAAGAGGGATGACGGGGCAATCTGTTGGAGGAGATGGGGCAGAATAAGTAGAGGGGTTAGCCTTAGTCAAGACCAACGCCATCTCATCATGTCAACAAGACATGGAAATAGTTGCAGAAGTCACTTGCACGATAGATGAGGAAGAGGGGAGAAAGATGAGGGAGCTCATGCCAAATGGCCTCAAATTTTTATATAAAATATGAGGCAGGATTCTCAACTGAGATAGTGGGGGAAGGGAGACCTATGGGAGATTTGAGGAGGGATGAAAAGATTTAGAAAAGATTGTAGAGAGGGGGATAATAAATTCATATGGGAGGTAGGGTAAGATTGCCCAGCAGCAGTAAGGGCCCAGTTGAGACAGTGTAACATAAATTTCTAGTGGACCCAGTCAGAATGGTTCCACTATTTTCTCTGCTTCCTTTCAGCATGCGTGTAGGAGTGAAAGTGATGAAGGATAGGAATAATCCCAGGCTGAGGCTTGGCTGAGTGTGATAGGCAATATGGCAAGGGAACTAGAGATTGAAAAGAAGGCAGGGGAGAGTCAGAAAGCCAATCGATTGTGGTCAGATACATAAGGAGATTTCAGAATTCTAGAACATGGAGGTAGTATATTTGTGGGTGATGGCAAGATCAAGGGTATGGCCATCTTCGTGGGGTGGAGTGGAGTAGCTCATGGGAGATGAATAGGTAAGTTCTCCTAATCTATTCTTTAAACCTTCTAAGCCAGGGGTGGGGAACCTTTTGCCTCAAGGCCACATGTGGCCCTCTAAGTCCTCAAGGGCAGCCCTTTGCCTGAATTTAAACTTCACAGAATGAATCCCCTTCATAAAGGGGTTTGTTCTGTAAAACTTGGACTCAGTCAAAAGGCTGCACCCAAGAACCTACAAGGTCACATGTGGCCTCAAAGCTGCAGGTTCCCCACCGCTGTTCTAGCTTCCCTTTCTAATCTGACTTTTAGTTAGCTGATTTAACTCTTCACTAGGAATCCAGGTGTCACAGTGGATAGGGCACCTGAGTTCAAATCTGTCTCAGACACTACCTGTGATCCTGGGCGGGCTCCTCATCTCTACAATGGAAGTAGTGATAGCACTTACTCCCCAGGGTGTGAAGGTCAAGGACATACTATTTATAAAGCATTTTGCAAACTTGAAAGTGCTGCATAAATTCTAGTTATCACCTCCATTCTCAAATCCTGCATCCCCATTCACCTGTTGGTTTTTCACATTTAAACACTGTAGTCCCATCTCTGGATCACCCCCACCATCTGACTCCTCTGCTCTTACTCACAAGCTGGTGATCGGAACTGGAGAAAGTCTCACAGCTCTGCTGATTGGGCCCACTACAAAATGTTCATCACTTTTTAGCTGGGCTATCACACCATTGTAGCAATACAGTCCTCTTTTTTCTTTTATAATTGATTCTCTACTCCTATTTTCCCAACAGTTGTTCCAAACCTCTTCTCTCCTTAAGCTACCTCCATGCTCTCTGTTGAAGACTTGGTCTCATACTTTACTTAGAAAATAAGGTCTTCTGCGAGCTCCCTGTTTTTCTTTTCTCTACAACTCAGACCTCCTTGACATCCCCCTTCCTCCTCCATTCCCTTCCCTTTACTGCAATCTCCTTGCCAAGATCAACTCTATTACACGTGCCCTCAATTGAGTCACGTCCCTTTTCTTCTTTCTCCAGCAGATTGCCCTCACAATCATCCCTTCTCTCCATTTAATCTTTAGTATTTCTCCAATTACAGGTTTCATCCTTATTGCCTATAAACATGCCCATCTCTCCCCCATCCTTAAAATCCCTTGCTGTGCACTGCCATCACACTGTCTCACTCCTATTTATGTCCGTGTTGTCTCCCCTACCTCGATGGTGAGCAGCTAGGCGAAGCGGTGTAGAGATCACTGGACCTGGAGGCAGGAAGTTGAAATTTGGCCTCAGACACTATGTGACCCTGGGCGAGTCACTTAACTCTGTCTTCCTTTGCTCCCTCATCTGTAAAATAGAACTAATAACCGCATTCACCTCCCAGGTTGATCATTTGAGGAGGATCAAATGAGAGTATTTGTCAAGCACTTTGCAAACCTTGGAGAACTACATAAGGCTAGTTGTGATGACGATGATGACGATGATGAAGATGATGAAGAAGGTGAACTCCTTGGAGGCAAGAATTGTTTCATTTTTTTTATCCCTAGTGTTTAGCACAGTGCCTGGCATATGGCAGATAACTAATAAATGCTTATATGGGCAGCCAGGTAGCACACTGGATAGAGTGCTGAGCCTGGAGTCAGGAAAACTCGTCTTCCTGAGTTGAAATCCAGCCTCAGCCATTTACTAGCTGTATGAGCCTGGGCAAGTCACTTAACCCTGTTTGCTTCAGTTTCTTCATCCATAAATGAACTGGAGAAGGAAATGGCAAAACCATTCCAGTATCTCTGGCAAGAAAATCCCAAATGGGGTCACAAACCCTGAAATGACTCAACAACAACCAAAAGAAATGCTTATGGATTGAGTGGTGGAGGAAAACTTCTGGGACTTGAGCTGGGCCCAATAAGTTGGGCTAGGAAGAACAAGATAGCAGAACTTTCCAGGTATGGAGACTAGCACGAACAGAGGAAACTTGGGATCCTGGACTGTGGTAGACAAGAGACGAGCTTACCTGGAGTGGAGGAATCACAGATTTAGAGGTGGAAAAGATCTTAGCAATCATTTAGTCTGACCTTTTTTCATTTTACTAATGAAGAAACTGAGACAAGCCCAGAGAGGCTAAATGACTTGTTCAAGGTTACACAGATAGTAAACAGAGCCAGGATTAAACTCATGTCCTCTCATTTCAAGTCTAGTGTTCTTTCTGCTGTACCATGGAGCTTTATAATGGGCTTATATTGGAATTAGGTTGAAAGAAGTCTTCAAAATCAGATTTCTGCCCTCAAATAAATTATGTCAAAAATTAGTAGGGATCCTAAGGACTCTGACTCCTCAAAGAAAAAGAAAAGTTAAGGGAATGGAAAGGCAAGTAGGAATGAGGTTTTGGTGGCAGGGGCAGGGTCATGGAAGGGGTGTTTTAACCAATTGCTCCTATAAGTGATTTCAATTTCTATTGACACAGATATCTTTCCTTCCTAGTAGACACCAAAGGGAACATGGTGAGAACAACACATATATCGATAGAAAAAAAAAGACAGAAGTATATACTCACCATTGGGGCTTGCCTGTTTCATGAATACTCATCAGTGTCCTGAGCAAAGTCCAAAGAGAAGAGGGGTTTCCTTGTAAATGGTAAGATCCTCCAGAAACTCCTATTTGTGGACGATGTGGTACAGATTGTACTGAGCCCAGGAATGTTCTGTCACTTCATCAGTGAGATCCACAGCCAAACAAAAGAGACTAGTCTTGACATCCAAACGGGAAACGCATCAACAGATGAACACATAGTGAACAGATTACTACATGTGTTTGGATAGATAGCCCCCTGGATCGATGTATTGGCACATATACCTTGGGACGATGCTTCAGATGGCTAGTGAACTAAGTGCAAAACTAAATAGAAGATTAGGATGGATTAAGTTTGGGAAACTATGTGATGCTTCTAATGATTCTAAATTGCTTCCTGCCAGAAAAACCTCTTTTCAATACCAATGCTCTCCTGGTGATACTTTATATGGCTGCAATTCATGGAATACCATGATCTTGAAAGAATATGGATTGTAGGTGACCCAAAGGGCAACTGAAAATAGTCTAAACATATTACCGATGACGATTGGCATATGGCTTAAAAGTGGCATAAGATATCGGGACATACATGACTTACAAAGGTGGTGGACTGGACATCTCTCCCCTAGCAAGATTAAGGGATAATGGATGGACAGTTTGAGTGCCACAATTTTAGCTTTAAAATGTCAAATGGAACGATAAGAAAGCTTGCTGTGTAGTAATCCTATGGAAGATCTATAGAAAGATACACATTAAAGGAGCATCCATACCAATTAGATCATAGATTAATTAAAAAAAACCCATAGATTTAGAATTGAGAGATAATCTAATCTAAGCTCATTCTGTAGATGAGGAAATTAAGGCCCAGAGAGGTGAATCCACTTGCTCAGAATCAGAAAGGAAGTGAGATTTGAATTCAGGTCCTATGGCTACAAAGCCAGTGTTTCTACTATATGGAGGTATTCAAATAGCTAAAATACTATCCCAATTAAAATATTAATTTGATGCCTGATTAAAGCATGAAGATGACCATAGGCTTTCCAGCTCAGACAGGTCCTGCCATGCTGGAGAGACATTAAGTCTAGGAGAGAGCTATACTTACTATGGACCATGTCTTCTGAAAGTAGAATTATAAGTACTGTTTACATGATGGGGGTTATCTCAGAAGTGTTTTGAATGGGGTGTTGCAGCTCTATGGGATTGTTCTGACCACGATGCTTAAAGACTAGCCTAGCTGATTGCAGAATTTCATTGCCAGAAAGCTAGTCATCAGGTGATGAATTTTATTAACCACACCATCTCATGATCTTCAACAAAAATGTGGAGAAAATGGTCATAATGATGTAACAACATAACCAGGAAGTACTGAATTAGGAAATGCTAACTTTTAAGCATAATTTGGTTATTTCCCTAGTGGTGACCAAAGCAAATATCCTAAACAGATATCCTGAGAAAGTTCTCAGGCCGATGCTGTCCTGCAGCCAGGAGCCTCAATCCTGGAATAGATCAGAATATTCTGTTAAAATTCACAGTAATTTATAATGTATTTATAGTGTGCACACTGGTGCTTTTCTTTTCAGGACCTAACATTTCTAGTTGGTTCGAAAAAAGAAAAATCAAAGAAAATTGTGTTCCTGCTTTCCTGTGCATGGCAGAGAATACATGTGCTCATCATCATCATCGTCATCATCATCATCATCAGAAGGCATTTATTAAATACACCCCATAGCACAGAAGTGTATTGGGAATTATACAAATAATTACACAGACCCTGCTCTTTAGGAGCTTACACTTTAAGACATGTATATATGCAGGCGTGTGTACAGAACATACAGACAGCAGCACAGAAACAGCAAACCAGTACATGCATGGAGACTAAGCTATTTACATTCGAATAAGGATATGTATTTTAGAGGCGGCACACAAAGGCCAGTCCCAAGTTAGATTAAAAATCAGGAATCCTAATGTCGGAGCTTAATGTTTCATAGTAAAAGGGAAGCACTTCTTGGGAGGTCTCAGATAATTTTATGGAGGAAGTGGAATTTTAGCAACTGTATATGATGGGGGTAATCTTGGTAACCGTGTTTTGAATGGGGTTGCTTTGACCATAATGCTTAAAGAGAGTGTTGGCTTTGGTTTTTTCTATCAAGTTCAAAGTCACACAAAAGGCCCAGTCATTCCAAGGAGCCAGGCCATGAGAAAGCACCAGCTAGGCAACTTTTCCAGCACTTTTATATACAAAGGGTTAGTCCTTTCCCCTGGAGTTGGCAGCCAAAGAACACTACTAGAAGCTTCTGACCTATCTCGACCCCACCCTTCTCAAGTATTTGCAAATACCAGATTCATTGCACCTGGACCCTCTAGTATCTAGAAAATTATTAACAAGGCTCAAGGAGAGAGAAGCTGACAGAGGGAGGCTGGGAGATCCCAATAATGTTAAAACTATCTCGTCCAACCCTCTCATCTTACAAATGAGCAAACAAAGCCAGAGGCTTGCCCAAGTTTACAGTTATAATCATGATGGAACAAACTTTAAAACATCTTTTTTTCAGGGGTGACTACATTTTGCTGTGGATTACTACTACGTTTATGTGAAAGTTCTTAAGTGCATTGCTGGTTTTGTTGCATTTAACTGAATACTTCAGATAGTTTAATCAAGCAATTCTGGTGCAACTAGAATCATAGTGGCCATTTAGTCCAATCTACAGATTTAGTCCTATTTACAAGGAGGAGAAGGAGGCCCCAGAGAAGCGATGTGCTGAAAATCACAAAATTAGGGACAGAGCTGGGACTATATATATACACAAACTAGTGTCTTGACTTGCCGCCTAGTGTAGTTCCTATTGTACCCGGGTGCCCCTTTCAATTTCTCCTTCCTTATTTTCAAACTTGGCAAAAAAAAACCACTCTTTTCTTTGTAAGACTTTAGGCTAGCCTAAAGTTAACATGGTGATGAATCAGAACACATCAAAACATATGCATTGGTTTTGTTCAAATTTTCAAATAACAATTACTCTAAACTAGGATTAAAAAAAAAAACCAGGAAAACCTTATAAACAGGCCAACCATACAAGTCAAGTGCATCTTGGTCATAACTGTATTACCATTAATATTATTAAAATAAGACTCTCAGCCATGCAATTTCCAAACTTTTCTTTAACATCGATAGGAAACCTGCATTATCCATTTAAAATTGTTTCTAGCAACACCTAGAAGCGTCAGCAAAGCTAATCCATTCACCACCTGAAGCAGTAGGGTCATATTTCCTGTTATGAAGAGACCACCAGCTATGATTGAGGGAAGACTGTAATACACTGCAAATGTCTAAGAATTTCACTTCAAGGTACACGGGTTCAGAACATCACCTCATAACATAGGTTTATAAATTTAAGCAAACTCTAGAGAACGCTGTATTGTATTTGGAGTTGGAGAACCTCGGTTTGATTCCCAGTAAGCTCCTTTACTACCTGTGTAAACTTGCACATGTCATTTGGCCTGTTTCCTCAACTGTAAAATAAAGGGGTTGAAGTAGATTTCTAAGGTCCTTTCCAGCTTTAAGTCTACAGTCCTGTAATTATGAAAACCCAACTTACCCAAAGTACAAATTAGGGAATGATTCTTAGCATCATAAGAGAACTCACCTTCTTTAAAAAGTAATCTCTCATGCACTTAAATTATCTTTTTCACCACCCATTATATTTATGAACAACTTTTAAGGAACAGATCTCAGCAACATAATCCCTGTGTTGAATGAATTCAATTCACTTATATTTTTCAGATAGTTTGTCGAAAGTTGGATTTTTTTTTTCCATTTTGTAGTCTTGACCAAAAAAAAATTTCCTTAGGTTGTGGCTACATAGCGCCTAAACATCTAGATAAAAAGCAAAACTCTGAGAATCAACCTGCAAACGTGACACCAGTGCCCCGATACTTCAAATATTATTCAATTTTATATCTGTACCCACATTTGTTATCATACAACTATAATCTTAGGATCAATACTTCCCCTTAAGGCAGCTTCTTTGAAGGCAAGAAGGCCAAGGGAGCCCTGGAGACCTTTTAAGAGAATAGAAACATGATAATTCGAGGAACAGTGTTCTGACTCACTATCTGCTTTAATGTTTGTTCAGTGGCTTTAAATTTATATTGAATGACTTGGGCACTCACTTGTCAGTGACCAGGAAGGGATTTCCTGAGGTCTAGTCCAGATCAACTATTCTGAATCTAGGTAACTGGAATGAAGCAGTGAGGTAATAAAGTATTTTACTGAATCATTATTTTCGTATTACCTTAAGTATACGTGTGCGTTCAGAAGGTTATACATTTGCTGCCTGACAGTCGTTTTGTGAATTAGAACACTGAATCAAAATAAGGCCACCAATTTATTTGACCAGTTCACTCATCCCAATGTTCCAAGCAACATAGATGATAAAAGTAAATGAAATTAGCATTTTTAAAATGTTTGGCATAAATTTTAACTGCTTTCCTGGCTGGATTATAGCACTAGAAATCTCTCTTAACTGACGTGCTGAAAAGGTTGCTCCCTTCCCATTTGTAAACTATGAATTGCACTAGAGGATTTGTAAAGGGCCCTACCAGAGCTAATCTGTGATTGTATTCTCCCAGCTGCTTCAAGTAGCAGTCCTTTGAGAGGTTTATAGGATTGGAAGAATTTAACATTTTGTTTTAAAATAAGCACGTTGGAAGAAATGTCAACAACCTATCTACCTTACCTTGTATCTTACTGACAAGGCTACCAGTTTTAAATTCTGATCCATAAAAATTCATCTTCCAACTAGTTATAGGGCATGCTGCACAACATGACACTATGGCTCTGAACATCTCAGGAAAATCAGCTGAACTCCTTGAGTCCAAGAAAGACAACTGACAGTATTTGGGATCAAGATAGGATGTCAGACATTTCCTCCAATCTCTCTCCACAAGTATCTGGGTAATTATATTGGTAAAAGGAAATGTTTTTCTACTTCCTCAAACTTTCCAAGTTTAGAAGAACCACTGAAAGCTGAAGAACTTTAAACGGTCCCATAAAAGAGGAGAACAATTTATAAACATTTTAGAGGGGAATGGTCAAATCTCATTAAAGTGAATTGTGAAAAAATTTAGACAGTTGCTTTGGCTATATAAGAATTTTGCTACAGCAATTATTTCTTAGAATAAGGAGGTAACCATTTGAGTCTTTTAAATTTCTGTTCTGAGTTTAGTCACCTACCTGTATAGAGATGTTCTGGGTGGAAAAATATTTTAATAAAAAGGTTTTGCTTTAATTTACAGATCTCATGGTTCAAAGCCCTTGGGGGTTTGTATGTATATGTTTTAAATCCAGAAAACAGCCCAGCTTCAGGTATATGAGACTACTGGTAAAATGTAGTCTCAAAATGCTGTATGTTAGCTCTCGAGAACTGTGATAAAAATGAAACAATGATAAAACCTCCACTGAAAAAAATGGATTAAAAGATAAAAGAGGAATTCAAGTCCTGGGCTTTAATTGGGGTTAGTACTTATTTGAAAAACTATTTTAAAAATTACCACACTAAAAAACTGGAAAAAAAATTGGAAAAATAGCTGAAAAAAATATTGTAGTCATGTTAATGAAATATTGTGATTTAAGGCATATATGGAATTCAAAATGATTTGGTAAGACTTGTATTTAAGGGATACAGAATTTTATATATATATATATCTACGATAATATAAAAAATACTAAGAAGCAGTCTTGGTCTGATGAATTGTAACAAACAATATCTACCATGAAAGACTGATTATGAAACCCTTTATCCTTTCAGAAGAAGGGAATCTTGGTATGGAATGGAGCATATTCAGACATGTCTGCTGGATGGCTTTGCGTGAATGTTTTTTGTCTGAAGGAATCCAACTGGGGAGGTGTTAAGGGGAAATGATTGGTGTAAAAACAAAAGACAACAATAAAACATTTTTTTAAAAATTACCAGGCAATGTACAATTTCATTAAAAATCTGGTGTGCCAAGGAGGTAATACAGAAATGACACCTCTGCTACTTAATTGCCATGGGAAAGTAGGTGAATGGCTATTTGCAGTGTTGGGTTGCTTAGAGGTTAGAGTTCCATGCTTTAAACTTAAATGACCAAAACTGAATTATTTGGAGCGTGATGATTTACTGATAATCTGACAGCTCAGTCAATAATTGTTTGGCATTTTCAGCTTTTAAATTTCCAGTAATTTATTTCAAACTTAGTCTTTCAAAACAATGACAAACTGAAGTTGTCAACTTTCTTTTCCTCCTGCAGGTGCACCCATAGGTCCAGTCTTTGCTTCAATGATCACTAACATCAATAACTTAGGCAACTGAACAACTCATCAATGAAAAGGAAGCAGGACCAGTATTTCACTTTGTTTATACACCGTTCCACCAAATTTATGGAGCCAAATGTTTGTACCTACCCCTCACCTTGAAAAATTAAGCACTTGGCTCAACATTTCCATGTAACCTCAGCGTAATGAAAGGATATAGATGGAAGAGGGTTCAAAAGGTCAGTTTAAATTATTTTTAAACCATTAAAAAGAAAACTAGCATCCTTGCTTTTTTCTACATGTTAATACTCTGAAAGCCAGAAACTTTTTACTTGAAAGTGTATGGGACTTTTTCGAGTAACAAATTAACCATTTTAAGGGAATTTCCCTCGACATACCTGTCCCCCCAACCTTCCCAATGTACAAAAGTATCTTTCCTCCTTTATTTGTAGGTTATAATAACTGTCTTCATTCAAACTCAGTGAAAATCAGGGATTCAAAGTAGCAATATATTACATAAAATATACTTAACTGACCCTTTACAGTTGAAACATACCCAAAGCTCTTACCACAGAAAAATTCACTAAGAATGAAGTTCTTTTTTAGGACTGTAGCATTCCACCAATTTCTAGATCTTTAACAAATCATTCTGCTTTAATATAACCTCTTAATTGGCAACAAACAATAACAAGTCACTGAAGAGTAAGCAAAAATGAATGCTAATGTAGAAGCACATGGTGCTAGAATAGGAAGAAAAGTGTGTAATCCTTAAAATGGATCCTCCTTTCCTGTACATGAATTGTTCTTCACATTTGCAGATACATTCTTAAAGCTACAAAATCTTTGCTTTAAAAAGGCAGGAGTGGGGGTTAGGGGTACAGGTGCTATGTGGAGTTGAAGCATTTAACTTTATTCCCCCGAAAGAAGTTTATCACACCAAGAAAAACAGGGGCAAGGGTACATTATGTTGAATTTTAATGATGATTTTGAATAAGAGATAAAGTCTGATGGCACACTGGGTAACTTAAAACCATCACATATCTCTAGCTGGTATTCCAAAGGGAGAGGTTAAAAAAATACGACTAATACAATTTCTCTTAATCTTCACCTTTTTTTATTTTCCAAAAGTCAAATGTGTTGTTATTCTTAAATCATTCATCCTCAATTTTGATTAAAGTACCATTATCTTCCCCAGATATGAAATTTCAGGATCTCTTTGGAATACTAATTTCATGTTTCTAGGTTTAACAAAACTTTAAAATTTTAAATTCCACCCTAGTTCCCTGAATCGTTTCAAGACAGTTGCTGATGTAAATTTTAATATAAAATATTTTGTCACAAAATAGTATTGCTTTTGTATGCACATTGTTGCAAGATTACTTTGCTTCTGTCAATAAAAACTATACCATTTTCCATAAATCCTAAACAAATTAAGAATTGTGATGTAGAACAAAATTACACAAGGTGAAACAGGTGCCAGCACAACATTAGGTAATATTACATCCAAAAAAAAAGTTGTAATGGTCCCAAATATATACTCAATAGCTAAGCATACACTCAGAGGAGGGAAAAAATAAACAAAAATGAAACAAAAAAATTATGACACAAATGACCACGTCTAGAATTCCACTCAATCTTTAATCAAGTAAGGACAAGCCCCACTTAAAAAAAAATCTGCAGTTTGAAGGGCAAAGGGAACAGATAAAAAAGAGGAAACTTTATACTCAGCCCCTCCCCCATAGAGGTTTTTCCAAACCTGTTGTAGCTTGACTAAAATGTTCAGAATGTATGATTTCAAAGGCAGGTCTCTTTATACAAAGAAACTGCTGGCATTCTTACTAGTGAAGAATTAGACCAGAAAAGCCCATTCTTCTAAGTCTCATACATGGTCCAAGAAAGCATATATTGATTGTAGCAACTGACCAGCCAATCCAGAGTTCCACTAACAAAACTCCTGCCCTGTTGGCTTTTTTTTGTTTCCATTTCCTTCCCTGAGAAAAGGGCAATGTGTGGTCCAAGCTGGAAAGCTCAAAGGCTTAAGTCTTTCCCCTAAATGTATAATTTCCCCCTCCTTCTGCTCCATTGAATTGGCACTTGATTAGCAGAAAGCCAAGTGTATAAGGCTGATCTATGTCAGTCATTCACAAGAGACTGCTGCTTTGTTGTGGATCTTTTTGGGGGGGGAGGGGGAGGGGCATTTAGTAGAGAACCAGTTTTTTCAACAGGAACTGATCTTAGGCAGTTGCCATTATGACTCAAGCTTTGCTTTCTTTGACAATGGTAGAGTTTCTTCCTTATCTTCATCTTCATCATCCTCTTCATCATCATCAGGATAATCTACAAGACCCACGAGGCCTCCCTGTTTGGAAAGACAGGGGGTTTAAAAATTGCTTTTCAAAAAGACAGCACTCCTCCTTCCAACAGAGCATGTATCACCCAAGAGAATATTAATCACAGTACTAAATGTTTCTAACTTCAAGCAGATTACATTCCAGTCATTTGTAAATTACTTGTAAGCAACTTAAAACGGTTTTACCTAAACAATGTAAATGGTGATGAGATCCCCAAGTCAACCCTGATGTGCCTGGAGTACAATACCATTAGTCCTATAGAGCCCTAGCCACTACCTATTGTAACTATCCATTTTTTATCGGGGGTAGGGGGGGGAAGAGATATGTGCCCAGAGCTCTAATTTGGGTTAGTAAAGGAAAAAAAATTCTCTTTATATTACAGAACTGGAAATAAACCAAGGATTCCTTCAATTACTGGCAGTGGCTCCTATGATTTGAGGCAGAGTCCCTAGGACGGTTGGGGATGAAGGGATGGGAAAACTAGAGTGAGAAATGAAGTGGAAATTTTCTCTCTCCTCAGCCTTTGCCACATCAGGGCTGAGTGAGAATAGAGGCTGTATGGTAGATGTCTCACAGTAGCAGGATGAGTTTTACCTGAATAAAAGTGTAATATCTCAAACTTAATTACTTAGGAGAATGGTAGCTAGGATGGAGAATATCATAGACCAAAATGGCTTTAGTAATCATAAATCTATTCCAGATTGGTTAACTATCTCTAGTTCAAAGTAGAGGTGGCTCCAAAAGCTTATATTTGGGATAAGTAGGAAAAAATTCATTCTGTTAGATCAGCAGAGACTGGAGTGCCAAAGTAAGAGCTCTAAGGATGACTCAAGGATACTATTTTTTGGTTCAAACATGGGAAGGTGGAATTTCTGGTCTGGTGCTTATTAGCTCTGTTAGAGGAAAGCTGTAATGGTAGCCATATCAGAAGAAAAATCCCTTTATGAATACCTCCAAATGTTTGCCAGAGATCTGTGAAGGGATGCTCCAGCAGATGGCAGCAGAGAGTCATAGCTGAAGTCACTGGAGAGGTGACAGCAGGGACCTTCTGTACCATGGAAATCCGAGACATTGTCAAAAAAGGGCTGTAATACCAGGAAATCCCCAGTATGGAACTTTTGGGAGTATTACAATTTACCTGTGGAGTGGACAATACCCTGACTCTTCCTTAAACTTTTTTTTTAATAGAGTACAAATGTCAATATACTGAGCTATCCAATTAAGAGATTTTTCCAGGTTTCTGGACTGTGATTCAACTGTCCCTTTCAATTCTGCACAGATTAGCCCATATCCTAAATTCGATGCATGTTGCTGACATGAAGGTTATACACATGCACATGAGAGAGTAGATTTCACAATAGGAAGGGCATAAAAGAACTTCAACTCCTTCAGGACACTTACTCTGTAATCTGTTTCCACTTTTTAAGATGATAAGGAAAATAGCTTCTACTTTACCTCATGGATAAGCTATTCTTTAACATCTGTGTTCCCAAAGTCTACAGGTGGTTATTAGCTGGATAAGATGATAAAATGAAATATCCCTAAGATTTTTTTTGTGAACTATTATTTCTGGAAGACATTTATTTGAGCCCCTTAAAAGAATATCTTAGACCAAATTAACAGTTTTTAGTAATCTTAAACCTCTTCTGGTTGACTAACAAATATCACTACCTCAATGTAGAGGATTATTCCCTAATTACAATAAAAAATTTAAAAAAGAAGTAAATTAAAAAAATTAAAAATAAAACCCAAAATATTAAACTTGACAAGTAATCTCCATAAGAGAATTCAAGTGGGGATATGTCAGGCAAGGAAACTAACCATGTGGGGAAAGCTACTGAGTCTGAAAGTTGAAAATATACCTTTGTGGTAATAGCTGCCGTCTGAGATGTGCTTTTAGAAACGGATCCAGGAGATCCTGGTGAACCTGGAGATCCAGGTGATCCCGGAGACCCAGGCAAGTTAGTTGCAGATGACTGACTGGTAAGATTAGTCTTTGTCCCGCTGGAGAGGGAAAGCTTGAAACTTGGGCTCTGGCGACCAGAAAGATTAGTTTTCAGAAGCACCTCCTTTTCTTCAGTTTCTTTTACTGAGAAGGAAATAATATTCTTAATAATCTGGAATATGCACTGTGCTTATTTTCACATATCCTTACATAAAAGCATGAGTAATTCAAAAGAATGCTACCTAACAATTTTAGTTATAAAAAAAGGAGTCATTTAAGTTGTGCCAGTTGGCTACATACAGGCTATAGCTTGTAGAGTTTGCAGAGGATACACACAATATTTTTATATACTGGATCACAGAAACAGACCTAGATTAATTCATATTACTCCTATCTCTCCCTCAATTATTATTTTCCCCATAAACTAAGAAACTTACCCAAATGTACAAATCTATAACTTCACAACAGATGTAAACAGTTCCTTAAACAATATCCTATCTAGAAATTATGTGAATACAGAAAAAGATCTGCAATTTCCTAAGCATGAGTGAATCCTGGCTCTGTGGAAACCTCTTTCATCTCTACAGACTGCAACTGGTCCATGACTTATAGGAAGTCCTAGGATGCTGATCTAGGCACACGGAGGTTAAGTGTCAGAATCTGAACCCTGGTCTTTCTGATGCCATGGCCCAAAACTACGGCAAAATGCTTCAAAATAACAGCTAAGTCTAAAGAAATGGTCGACTATATCAATTAAATTTGCTTTAAAAAATGATCAACTATGAGATTTTAAGCAGACCACATTCATGTGCCTAAAAATAAAGAACATGAAATATATAGCCATGCCTCTGGGTCTTTTTTTTTTAAACATCTGACCCCTTTAACATACATTTCTTCCTTTCCATGAATTTACTGATTGGTTCCATAATATCTTCATCGTTTTTTGTTTTGTCAGATGGAGGTACCACAGCCTCTCCGTCTTCCATATCTTCATCATCAGTATTAAACCACATTTCCTCTTCATCTTCTAGTGTTCGTGCATCTCTCCGATATCTGTGATTTCTCAAGATGGAACGCATACTGTAAACAGAATCAATTTAAAATACAGTCAATGAACTTGCGGAAATATAGATTACCTTTTTACTATCCTTAAAGTCCAATGCCCAATTCAATCAGCTGTAGTCTTAAAAGGAAAACAGAAAACAAAACCCATCACTCTTTAGATAGAAAAACACTTAGGTTGATGAAGAGATATAAAATGATCTAAAATCATCTATCATATAGATTTAAATGATAAAGAATATTCGGATACATACACTAACAGCCTCCGTCTTAACTTGTTTTCATTACATTAAAGAAAAAACTACTAGTCTCTCTCACTGCCTTTCAGTACATCCCATTTCCCATTTTCTCTAACAGGAGTCTAGACTTATTTTACATCAATGGTGTAATTTGTTGCAATGGATAATAAAAGGTCTATTTAATGAAACAGGCACATATGTTTTGATCAACAAAAATTATGACATTACTGTGATAAATTTGGAAAATATGAAAGCTGAAATTCAAAATGGAAAAAGGTGTTGGAATGAAATTCTGGCAAACGAAGCTGAAAACAGTCAACTTTTTAACCTCTATTTTGATAAACGTGCTTGGAAACTATAGGTCAGTAGATCATGCCAACATACAAACATGAGTGGCAGTGGATAAGGCACTGGACCTAGAGTCAGGAACACCCGGGTTCAAATCCCACATTAGACACTATTTGTGTGACACTAAGCCAAGTTACCACTTCTCTGTGTTTTGGTTTCCTCATTTATAAAATGAAATCTATAGACTCTGTGGTCTATAGACATCTAAGATCATCCCTTCCAGTTCTAAATCTTAAGATCCTAGGATCTCATACATCTCATACAGACAGAGATTAGGGAATCTCTCTCTGTTCATTTCTCCCCAAATATCAAGCCCCCTTGCATCCCTCCTTCTCCCTTTAATGAAAGTGAATAAACAATGAAGAGAGCCAAACGTGTATTCACCTGTCAAGTTTGGGATTATCTTGCCTTTCCCTTTGTTGTTCAAATCTCAGTTTTAATCCTTTAAATGTCTGTACATAATCTACATCTTCCAGTGCTTTCCAGTAATTTTCAATTACATGAGCTGTTAATGATTTTATATCTTCCTACAGAAAAGAATTATAATCATAAACCAAAAGAGGGAAATGTTATTTTAGGATTCTGAAGTTTTATTATCTGGCTGAAATGTAGCAAATATAGCAATCTATTAAAATAAAAAAATGTCTATGTGAACTTCTTTTAATTAAAGAGCAATAATTTCAGTCATGTTTTAACTGAATTATCACTAAATATGTGTAAAAAGAAATACCAGATTATCAGATTTAAGTGTTGAATGTAGTGTCAAAATACCAACTTTAGGGAGTATTAGTTGATAATGTACTTTTGAATTATTTCTGTGATGTCTACTTGACAAAGTCAATTCAATATTTTAAAAAATAAACTCAGGAAACAAATTAATAAAAGCAAAGTAATTAAAAGTCAACAGTATACTTGCTTTCAATTGATTTCCTATTCTCTTAAAATGACCACTTTGCCATCCATCATTAAAATTAATGTTTTGAAAACTATCCAATACAAGAGAATTATAACAACTCAGGTAAGACTGTTTAGTCTCTATACTAAATTTGGGATTCAGTAGAGAACAAAATTACAAAAAAATTATTTAAAAAAAATACCAAGAACTTAAGTAACCCCAACACATAGCCTATCAAACACATTCTCCTAACAATATAATACAGCAAAATCATGGATGCAAAAACATTTTGTAACTAAAAAAATTACTACAAATAAATCTAAGTTAACAAAATTGTCAATAAAAAAATTAGAGGACCCACCACTCTAATAAATTCAAACATCTCTATAATGGCAGAGTTCATTAAATTGTATCGGGATCCATTGTTGAGAAATGCTTTGACTACTGGTTCAAACAAAAAGCTTTTCATTATGTAGCGGTTATAGAATTCATCTTTCAACCCAATGATCTTTCTCTTAAAACGAAGGGCACCTGCAACAAAGAAGCAAGACTGTTTAATTACAAACCAGTTCCATGATTTATGCTTTTAAAAAAAGAAATTACTGCATGTTAACAACTACAGACAACGCATTCCTGGTTCAGAGAGTTCACATTTCTGGAAAAGTTAAAGATTTAGAAAAAAACAACCATCACACACATATACATACAAACCAAGTATGTTATCAAGAAACAACCTCTAAAAGTAAGTCTTAACTATCTGGAACAGTCTTTATTGAACACTAGTTTCTTCATTGGAAACACTTTGAAATATTTAGTTAACCAATCCAAACCTAAGGCTTTTTTCAAAGCATGAATTTTGTCAGTGATTAAAATTCTATAAATAGACAAAATTGTTACTTATAGACAAAATATGGTTTACATTTTAATCAATAGTGAAGAAAATTTGACACATTAACTTATTGTGTTTCCTACCTAACACCAGCATATTCTAATATTATCCTTTTACACACTAAAAGTAGAAAACTATTATTTTTAGAAGGGTACTTGTCTTAACAAATTTGATGAACGGACTTTCTACACTATTTCAAAACAGCTTCAACTTGGACGCTCCACTTTTTTTTTTTTACACTTCACCAGAAATATGAATTGACATAATTTACTTGTGGTAAGGTACAATAAAATCAGAAAAATTTGCCTTCCAAAAATTTAGGAATGAACTTGGAGGAGAGTCTTTAAAATTTGTTAATCTACGCTCTTATCTCAGCGAGTATGCTTTTAAAAATTTTTTTCTAGTTTTCTTTCTTTTACAATTAATTAGGCTTTAACTTACAGATCAAGAGATATATTCACATCTTGAAGTATGGGGAGTTACTCAATTAAGTCACCATTCGTCAAGATCCAAATATACTCTGACAACTAGACTTCAACAAAGCCCTCTTTTCCTAAACCGAATCATCAGTAAGTTAATGCCCCAGTTATTGTAAACAGTTTAAAAAAGCATACTCACTTCATGCAGTCACATCGTCTTCGGTTGGCAAGATTAAATATTGTGTTTGTTTTTTGGATTCTTTGGAGATCATGGAAGTGGCTCGTTAAATTGCCAATTTGTTATTAATCAAGTCCTTCATGAGCAGGTAGCCAGGTAACCATGCTGACACGGTTTCTGGGTGGGAAGGCAGAGGAGTAAAGCAGCTCAATTTTTCTTCAGTTGGCAGAAAAGAGGTCCACAAGTGAATGCCAAATTAGGTACAGGTGATTATAAACTGCTCTAACAATCAAACTTATTCAAGAGTGTCTCTTACAAAAGAAACACACTCTGGATAGGGAGTTTAAAAATAGTTTATAGAATACTAATTTGTTTTTAACTATTGAATATTTTCAAATACATAAGCATGGTGAAGTAGACAGTTTAAAACTAAGATAGACAGGGAGACATTTTTCCGTGTAATTAGTAAATCAAAACCTCATAAGTTTTTTTTTTTAATGTTCCCAAAGTAGCAACACTAGAAATTAAGTGTTTTTACTTCAGATAACCAAATGAAGTGCAATGAGGCAGTGACAAGATGTGCTATGTTCCTCAAATATATTTAGGGTTTGGGTTAAAGTTTTAAATTTGGCCAAGTTAAATAAAAGTAGAACTGTTGAGGGTTTTTATGCTGGCAGCTGTACAGAACTTGTCTGGAAACTTGTATTCTATCAAGAAATATATTAATTCTAAATGCTTCAGAGTTGAATAATCACTGTGAACCAAATTCCCAGATGTTGTATGCAATTCTTAAGCGGACTCCCCGAAAATCTCATATCCCATATTTACAAAGTTCTGACCACTTGCAATATGGATGCTATTAGTCGTAGTATAAGCAAGGGCACTTGAATACCCCAAGTACTTATACAATATAGAAGGCAGTCCCTAACAATAAAATTTCCTAATTTCCCCAAATGACCTACAACTTGTTTGTATTAAGAAATCAGTTATGCAAATATTCAACCACTATCTTTTGCCAAACTTATTTTTAAAAAATTTCCAGAGTTCTAAACAAACAAAAAAGGATTTTCAGGGGAGCTCCTGGGATAGGTCAAAGGTCATGAGAATTAGTTATATAATTGCCATGTGGTTTTCTTTAAGTAATTAAATGAAAACCTCTGTCATTGAATATTTTTTCTTTACTATAAAACATGTTTACACTTTTCAAAACAAAAAAGACAATGACTGTAGCTAAAAACATTACAAGGTAAAACTTCATGATTTTAAGCAGACTATATAGGAAAATAACAGTATTGTTTATAAAACACTCAATGTGGGCATGTGCTGTACTTAATGTGGAAATAAGTTGTTAATCATTCATTTTTTTCAGCCACATTCACAAACTATGATTGTATCCAAACAGGTAGAATAGTAATAAATACAATCAGAGTATAGTTATGGTAAAGAAAATTCCAACTAAATAATTCAAGTAACCTTTATATTTAATTTTGGAATATCATATATTTGTATATGGGTAGGATGTACTTCAATTTTAATAAATTCTGAGAATTCAGAATGCACACTCAGATAATCGTAGTTAGTATTTTCTTGAAATTTATACTTTACTCTTTAGACTCATAAAATTTCCCATGATGCCAATATATCAAGTTGGCATCGTCTGCCAATCTACAATACTCCAAATTTGCAACCATTCTGAAGAAATACTAAAAGTTACCATCCCCAATGTTTAGCAGACAGCTATCCCAATTGAATGTTTAACATGTACTTTAGAGATGCTAAGCTTCCCTAATAGGAATCCTGAGGGGACAGATCTCTATTAAAATAGGTGAATGATTATTAAAACTTGCCATCTGGTTAACACTAAGATGAGACTTGTACTAACTTATCCTTTTAAACAGTTTGGTTGGTTGCCTGAGATGAAGAAAATGTGTAATGATCACTTGACTCAGTCAGCACTTGTAATATGCTTTATTATGGTTGATATTAAAGTATAACAATGTCCTAATTGCTTTTTCCCAATTGACACGTTAATTTTTACATTTCCTCCTGGTCTATATAGGAAAGTGATTAAAAATGCAACAAAAAATTTAAAAGCAACTTTCAAACAAAACAATAAAGCCACACTACAAAACTGGACTAAGTTAAGACCTGGAAATCTGTTCAAGTTTTCCATCTGGATACATTAGTCAATATCTCCATGCTCCCAATACTGGAATGATGCAAATTACAAACCTAAGTAGAGATCCTTTCTCTTTGTCCTTTTGGTTTGCCCCTTCCCTTTGGAAGGGAACATCATCAAATAATATATTTGCACATAAAAGGCGTTTCTTTATATATTCCACTAACCTAGAATGAATATAATAGTAAAGAGATGCCCTGTACATTTTTTGCTGACTTATCTGCCAAATCAAAGCTACTAGTGCTAGTGAAATACTTAAATAATAATAATGGCTGAAAGGAGCACATATACATGATAGCATCAATAAAGAACCCAAATATGCAGAGTAGGAAATAATTCCACTATAAATGTGATAGCAAGACAAAGCAGGTGATTGAGAATTGACCATATGTGCCCTCAGAATAATGTGTGTGTGTGTACATAATACATTTAATTATGGATACAGACCAAGTAACAAATATTACCCTGAGAAATGTGTAAATTACTCAAAAATAAAATGTTGACAGTGAAAGTTTTTAAATGGCTTGAGAAACCAGGGTTTTGTTTTGTTTTTTTACTTTTTCAGGTACATTTTAAAAAAGTAATCAATTAAAGCAACTTAAGTTTTAAGTTTAACAACACAGCAGACAAGTACTTAAACCTGAATTCCCTTGAATTGAATCTGATTTTTAAAACACACATTTAAAAAATAAAATGACAAAAAAACAAATTAGTCATTATCACGTTATTTTTATTCAGCCTCTAGGAAGGGATCATTCTGCCAGTAATTTAAAAATTAGAAGTGTTATATATGTCAACTAATTACTTGAGAGACTAACACCTACATGTTCATGAACTGCTTTATTGTAAACAATATTCGGAATTAAGAACTGTGCTTTATAGTCAAGGCAAGTACTGAAAGACAATGAATTCTGAAAATTCAATTGGACTAATACTTATTAAACATCCATTTTTCATAGAACCGTACTGTGTTAGGTGCTAGGGATAAAGAACAAGAGAAAAAACTAACCCTTACCCTGAAAGTACTTAAACATTCTAGTTGCTGTTTGTTTTGATGTGTTGGGAGGCAGGGGGAGAAAAGAGGGAAGATAAAACACACACAACACAAGTAAGTAGAATCCAATGGAATTTGAAGAGGGAAGGCATCATTATGTAGGTCAGGAGTAAAGGCTTTGGAAAGATGGTGACACCACAGCTGAGCCTTGAAAGAGAATTCTGGCAACTGAAGGCAGGAAGTAAGGGTGCAGGGGGGAGGGCACAGGGGACAATTTATACCAATGCATGAAGACAGGGGATGGACTGCCAAATTTGGGAATGCTACCAGCCCACTGAGATATTGAAGGGGAATTTTAGGAAACAGGTAAGGTAGGAAGAAGTCAGAATGCAAAAGGCCTTGAAATGCCAGGCAAAAGAATTGTTTATCCTAGAGGAAGTGGGGAGACACTGAATGTTTTGGCAAGGAGTAACAGTCAGGCCTGTCTTACAAAGATTACTGTAGCAGCTATATGGCAAACAGATTAGAGAAGGAAAGAATGGAGGCAAGACCAAGCGAAAAGTAATGAAGGACTTAATGCAAGTAGCTGCCTTAACAGAAATGGAATTAAGAGTCAGGTGAGGCAGCTCGTCATGCAATAGACAGAGTACTGGGCCCAGAATCAGCCTGAGTTAAAATGTGACAGTTACTAGCTGTGTAGCCCTGGTGGTCATTTCACCTCTCATCTGCCTCAGTATCCTCAATTGTAAAGTGAGGATAACAGCATCTATCTTCCATGATTATTGTGAAGATCAATTAAAATAATAATAATTACAGAGTGTTAAGAACAGTGCCTGGCACACAGAAGGTGCTATATGGTTATTTTTCCCCTTCCCCCTACCTGAGTGAAGAGAAAGGGACAGACTCAAGATATGGTAGAGCTGACAAGATTTGGCAACCGACTGGATACGAGTCAATGATAACTGAGGTTATAAACTGTGGTGCTCGGGAACACATGAACGCCTTAATAAGAAATAGGGAAGTCTGGAGGAGCAGTGTTTATAAGGGAAAGAGATAAATGGTTTTGACCATGCTGAATTTGAGGTGATGACAGATGAGATCCAGATGTCCAGCAAGCAGCTGACAAAATAGGACCAAAGCTCTAAAGATAGGTTAGGATTAGTTATACAGATTCAGGAGTGATCTGCATGCCAGTGATGACTGACAGCACAGAAGCTGAAAGGATCACCAAGGAAGAAAATAAAAAGAAAAGAGGGCCAAGGATAGAGCTCCAGCAAAATTCAAGATAGTGGTTGAAAGACATATGATGACATAGCAAAGTAGACTAAGCAACAGTCAGATGGGCAGAAGAACCACCAAAGAACAGCATCGGTAAAGCCAAAGGAGACAGTATTCAGGAAGTGTCAAAAAGCTGCAGAGATATCAGAAAACAAGGAATAAGGTCACTAGATTTAGCAGTTAAAAAACTGTAGTAACTCTGAAGTTTCACTGGAGTGGTATGGTAGGAAGCCAGACTGCAAGAGGCTAGGGGGGTAGGAGAAGGAAAGAAGTGTTTCTTAAGCACTTACTATGTGCCAGACACTATGCTAAGCACTTTACAGCTCAAAGGAAGGTTTTTTCCCCCTCTAAGACTAGAGAAGGACTGAGTATGTTTGTAGATAATTAAAAACAAGCCAGTAGATAGACTGAAGATTTGGAGGGGTTGGAGAGAGAAGGAGGAAAGAACAAAAGGGAAAAGCTCCCAGATTAGAGGAATGGGTGAAAGGATAGGAATAAGGGTTCAAGTAGAGGGGTCTGGTCTTGTCAAAAGAGATAGGCTACCTCCTCTGAGGCTGAAACAATGGAGGTAACTATGGGTGAAGACATAGGAGTTCTAAAGTATGGAGTTGGAAGCTAAGTGCTAAAGTGGATAGAGCTCCAGGCCTGGAGTTAGGAAGACTCGAGTTGAACTCTGGCTTCAGACACTTACTAGCTGTATGACCCTGGGCAAGTCACTTTAACCCTATTTGCCTCAGTTCTTCATCTGGACAGAAGGAAATGGAAAACTATCCAGTATCTTTGCCAAGAAAACTCTGATTGGGGTCACAGAGAGGAGGACACAACTGAACAAACAACAACAATAAAGGTATGGAGAGAGAAGATGATGAAGCTCTAATTGATGGCTTCAAATTCTGCAGTAAAATATCAGTTAAAAAAAGTAAAGTATTCTGTTGAGAAAAGGGGTGTATGTAGTGATGGTGGGGAGGGGGTAGGGTGGAGGCTGAGACAAGGTATGAATGGCCTCTAAGGGAAGCCATTCAAAGAAAAATAAAAGGATTTCTATATAGAAATCGGAGTCCAGCCAAAATTTGATAAATTTCTACTAAATGCAGTTAACATATTTCCCTGACTTTCCTCAAGAATGAACAGTATGAGAAAAGAAGGCAAATAGTGTGAGTAAATCAGAGTTTAGGACTGGCAGCCCATGACAAACAAGGAGTCATGGGAATCAAAGGTAGAAAGGATTTTAGTTGAATTTGGTCAAGACTGTGACAAGAAGAAAGCATGGGAGGACAGAGGAATGTGGGAACCAAGAGAACAGGAGCTGGAATTTACAATGAGAAAAATAACAGGCAGAACAGAGCAATGGAGAGAGGAAAATGTGATCAGACTGGAGAATCTCACAGTTCAAAATCATGGAAGTGGCAGCTAATTGGAAATTCCTGCGGATGGCACGAAGATCAAATGAAGAGGTATGTCACAGAAGCTGGGGAGACCAATGAATTAAAGGCCAGAATATTCCAAAAAACATACAATTTTATATTGAACTTGATAAGTTCAATATAAGCAAGGATCTAGGTTGAGTAATATAGATACATGAAGTAAACTCCAAAGTAAGAAAAGTTGCTGAGTGATGGTGACACAGGGAGTGTGGGGGTCGTGATGGGAAAGAAGCATGATATCACATCCTAGACTAATATATTAAAGGATGTGAAAGCTGGGGAAGATGGCCAGGATGAAGGGGAATCTGGTACGGACAGAGATGGGATTCTAGAGGGTAAAATGGAAAGGTGGTGGTGGTGAGGAACAAAAGAAAGGGACTGAGGGGCTGGAGGGCTGAGAACATCAGAAGTAGGAAGGCTGTTTTTTTATCTTTTGCTTTGAGGAAGTAACTCTGAATGAAAGAGATTAGGCAAATAAGAGTTGTAAATTTGCTAGCAAAGAATCCACTGAGTAAGTCCCAGATGACTAGGGTCCCCATCTTTTAGGATTCTATAATGGTGGAAGTGGGGGGTGGGAGGTATGGAAGTAATAGGGTTAGAGTTAACCAAAATATGTCCCTAATTCACAAATATTTGGGGATCGTTGTAGTCTGTCCATTCCAGAAAATTAAAAGTAATCAATAATCTGTATACATATTTATTGATTATTCTAAAATTACGGGGAAAAAATAAAACCATTTGATACCAATAATACAGTGGTAACCTTTTTACTATGGTAATGGTTGATCCTACTAGAAGTAACACTTACATAATGCCAAGAAAGCATGCTTTGAGGCCATGAGAACTAGTACTCTCCGTAGGATATCCTTATTAATAATGTAATTCTTTATGTGGTAGGTATGATGTTCCACGCAGAAGGTTAACAGTTCCAACACAAGTGCCAATAGCTGGGCAGTTTGAAAGTCATCTAAAATAAATGCAATCATGAAAAATTCTTTATTGTGACAATATATATTTCTTTACTCCTAAAATAAGAGAAAGTTAAGTATATAATAGTTTTGACATTTCTGAAAAGAGCCATATAGATTCATATCAAAATCTCCACTCATCTACTAAACTCAAAAAAGGAAAATATAGAGAAGACAAGAAAAAGCACCCTGACTTTTAAGTAAGAGGAATACAAGTAAAGGGGACTAGCTCATTCAAGTTTCAAGATTCACAACTTAACAAAAAAATTTACAGCTGTATTTAAATTTGTATTTTAAAAGTAGGTCAAGTGCTACTTGTATTAATTCACCTGATAAAATAATTTAATTGTATTGGGTAAGATACTCTTAACTAGTAACTTCAGTTGAAGTTCTTGGTGATTTAAAGAAAACAACAAAGTTCTCCAATGTACAATGCAGAAAAGCTTACGAGGAAAGTACAAGACAATACGACTATCTAAACTATTTATAAGCTCTCAAGATTCATTATCTTTGCCCACACTTTGCTTTTGTAAATACAGGTGAAGTGTAAATACCATTTACCAAAAAAAAGTTTAGTTCTAAATTCTAAAAGGATATCATAAAAGTATAACTAAAACGAATTTTGCTATTCCCCTTTTATGATTTTATTATATTTTGTAAATCTCAGTTTTCATGGCAAAGTTAATATTAAGATCAATGAAATCTTAATTTGAAATGATTCTGGGGGAAATCAGAATTTAACAAATTTCAATAGCTACTTTGAACTTTAACAGATAATCAACTCTAAATCACAGAATTTAGAAACAATTAACAAATATAAACTATTTCTCCGAGTCATCTTACCTTTACTAGGTTTCTCTTCTGTTGTGTTTGCCAGCAAGGGGGCCGTAAGAACATGCATGCAGTGCTTATAGAAGAAACCCAGAAATTCAGTCTTTTCAGTTTTCTAAGGAATTAAAGAAACTTTCATGAAATTTAACTTGCACAAGTTAAGAAGAGTCTTAATCACTAAGAACAGGAATATTATGATAACTATGAAGGTTACAAAACCCAGGAAGGGCAAAAAATAGCTATTGCTTACGTTGGCAGTGGCTAGCATGTTCTCCGGGTCAACTAAAGTTCGAAGCAGACCCATAAGCTGGACTGCTCCTCCAAGTTCAGGATCTGTATCACAAATCATATGCTCTATAATAAGGTTGATAAGCAGAATATCCTGGTGAGAAGAATACACACAAAAAGGTGCATTATTATGGGATGAAAGCAATATTAAAAAACATTAAAATATAAACTACAGCATTAATTTTATCCCTCTTCTAACTCTAATATTTCCTCCTATTGTTAACACAATGTAATAAAGGGAGAAATTGATTTAAATCTTTAATAGGTCTATAATTTAAGTACACAGTTACGTGATATTGATAAACACCATGGAAAACTAGTAGCTGACCTTTTCAGTGCCTTTTTGTGTGGCCTTGGCCAGTAAATCATGCATTTTGTTAAAGAGGGTAGGAGGTTCAGTAGGAAAACTGTTTACTCTTGTATACCATAAGGAGAGCTGGTATGCAAGCAGGATAGCCTTTCTTATAAAAGCAAGGCAGAGAAGAGGGTAGATAATGGGAATGACATGTCTGCTACGTATGGAGTGGACGATAAGAGTACATTAACTACATTAGGAACATGATGAATAATTGGCTGACATAAAAAGGAAAAGGTATAAACCATTTTCCACAGTGCCTGGTGCATTATAGGTTCTTAACAAATGTTTGCTTTAGATGTGATGTGGCTTGCAGCAATAATTAGTACTACTAACTTAGTTCTAAAGATTGCTTGACAAAAAGAAAATCAAACCATATATTTATAAATACTTTAAATGGACTTAATGCCATTGCTTAAATACAATTCTAAAAATAAAATATTAACAGTAACTTAAGGATATTTTAAAAGGTCCCCTAAGTAAGTTGGTTCTAGAATTAACAGCAAGGAGAAATGATTCACAATTAAACAGAAAAATAAGCTAACAAATTAGAGCATTCAAAATAAACTCTAGTTAATAATTCTTTAAAAACTAATATTAAAATTGCCAAAGGGACATTCTGCTATTATAATGATGTAGCTAAAGAAAGAAATAGTATAATTCACATTCTCCTATAAAATCATTTTAAAAGAGATCTGCATTCCCCATTACTTCCCATTTCTTCTATTTCCTCTCTGGGTTAAGCCAGCAAAAATCAGAAATGCCATTAAAATTTTAAAATGCTTCCTTTAAGTTATTAAAAATCTTCATAAGCACAATTAGAAACTGATTAAATGATAGGGACAAGTCAAGAAAGCAAGTAAATGGCAGAACAAGAAATAAACCTGATTCTCAGGATTTTTAAAATGACAACATAAATTAACAACTTAATGAACCCAAAAGATAAATATTAAATTTCTACGAGGATAGAAGACGATATTTGATTCCTTTACCACTGGTTAGGTAGGCCTATATGCTTTCCTCTTTCCCATTTAAAAATATCCAGTACTTAAATCTTTAAGAAATATTTACTAGTAGTGCAAATAATATTTACCTTGTTGGTTATTTTTTGCTCTGTTAACTTCTTACTTACATCATCGTTCTGTTGTGCCTCCTGCATGACAAACTCTCGTACCATGGATGGATTATATTCAACCAAGTATGAGAATATATCTGTAGCAGCACTTCGCACCTGTGCATCATCCATACCCTGTAGATTAAAAAGTACCTTTCTTTTTCTAAAAAAATACGGAACATGGGAGACATACATATTTTGGGCATTCTTCTTATAACTTGAAATGCCTGTTCTTCAGTTTCAAAATCTTAGCTGTCACTAGGTTTCAGAGTTGGAAATGAAAAACCATTATTAATAGATTTTTGAATGAGTGTCAATTTAGTAAAAGTCTCAAGAATGTTTTTTGCCCAAAATAATATCCAATAATGAACAGTAGCAGAATTTTGCTCAGTTGATAATTTTGCTTTCAGAGCCTTCTTCACTTCTAGCTCTCTTTCCAGTCTGCTCCACCGCCCCAAAAGTTGCCAAGCCTACCTAAAGACGACTCTGCCCTCAGGCCTCCTCAATAATTGGCAAGTCCCTGCCTGGGGATCCCCAGTAAAGATCTCCACTTCACTTTCAGCTGACTCTTTGGTCTGTTTCATGTAGCCCATATATGGGTATTTCTGCCCCTTTTTATGTGGGGCCTTCCCTGTTAGAATATACGTTTCTTGAGAGTAGGGACCATCTTGGTTTTGTATCCCCAGAGCTCATTACAGTGCCTGGCACATAGTAAGTGCTTAATAAGTGCTCTGACAGTTCAAATTAAATAAACGGATTCAGTATACTGTCCACAGAGACAATTCAAAATATCTAATCCACAGAAAAGTCAAAACCTCTTCATAAATCCAGTTTAAAAGGTTTTAGTAGAACTGACACATTAAAAAACATAGTTCCTGTTTATAATAATTAGGATTTAGAAAAAATGAACTAAACTTACAAGGATGACTTCTAGAGCTTGCAGAATGCCCATACTTGACAATGTCTTAAAAAAAGCATCTCTGTTTTGGGGTTGTAACGTTTGGGAAAATGCACAGAACTCTTTAAGAAAATTAACCTGAAATTAAGAAAAAAATATTAATGAATAGAAAAGTTGACCATTAATTGGTTTACATTATTTTTATAACATATAAATTCTTACCAATTCTTGTCTCTTTTCTTCATCTGTTGCTTCATCTGTTAGTTGTGCGAACAAATCTGTCAAAAACTTTTCATCTTCCTATAATACCAAATGATAACCATTAAAAATTAATGCTCAAAATTAATCTTAACATAGTAGCTGCAATGTAAGGTTATCATGGAAAATGTAAATTGCTACTGTGTAAAAAAGGATGGTAGTAGAATACAACAAAATGCCAATTTCACCAAAGAACATGACTTCTTTAAATCTCTAGCTGAATGAGTTTTATTTGAACAGAATCATCACTTTCTTTTAATCGTTTTCTGGGAAAGTTACCCCTCTCCCAATATATCAGTTCAACTAAAGAAAGCATATCCAAGAGGCAAAATTCAAAATTACTCTATTACTGGCTATAAAATATTTTTATCAAATACTCCAAGGATAAACACACAGACAGCAAACTCATCAAATCTGCAGGTGACAGAAAACTAAGAGGACAGCCAACCACACTGGACGATAGGATTAAAAAAAGATCTCAATAAGCTAAGAAATTGACCTAATTAATAAGATGAAATTTTCATTCCTTTTTTACTGTTATAATTGACAAACATGAGTATTTCTTTATATAAAAACTAGAAAAAAGAGGGATTATATATAACATAAACTATTACATACTTTTGAAAAAAAGTATATATAGCTCAGTAGTTCCAATATAGCTCTATTTATTGAAAGTACCCTTTTGAACGTCCTTGTGCTCTCTTGTGCATTTTCTAAAATGTTTCACTGACACTTGTATTTTGGAATCACTACCACTGCCCCCTCAATTCCTTCCATAAATACCCCTCCCTCAAAAAATAAAGTCCTACTTTTCTTTAAAAAAAAATTTCTCAAGCAAAACAAATCTACATATTGGCTGCATCTGAGAATATGACTCATTCTGCACATCTAGTTCATCAGCTCTCTTCTACAAGGTAGGCAGCATGATTCATTATCAGTATAAGATGACATTTAATATTGATAAAGTCTTTAACACAAATTTTTAAAAAATCAGTGCCATCAATACAAGGGGGAAGGAAACAGCAGTTCTTCTGGAAGTTTTAGGGGTCTTTGAATTGCAATCTTAACATAAGCCAGCAGTGCAATGTGGCAGCCAAGAAAGCTAACTCAATTATCAGATACTTTGAGGGGGCATAGTGTCCAGGATCAGCTGAAGAACTAGGGATATTTAGCCTGGAGACAATAGAGCTCGGCCACAATAAGTACCCCCAAGGGCTCTAGGATGAAAAAGGTATTATAAGATTTATTCCACTTGGCTCCAGATAGCACTAAGAGCAATGAGTGGAACATTAAGTAAGGAAAAAGTTCCTCAAAAAAATCTGAGGTATCCAAAATTAAAATCAGTTGCCTTGAAGATATAGGGTTATTCCTCAATAAAAGTCTTCAAACAAAGGCTGTATTGATAACTTTCTGTTAAGCTGGAGAGAATTTTTGTTCAGGTATGGGTTGGACTAGATGCCCTTTAAGTTTTCTTCCAGCTACTGAGATTCTATGACATATTATAAACCACTTTTAAGACTTAATGAGTTGCTGAAAAATTGTATTTCAGATGCATTTTTCATTTATTTCAAGTAATTAAGACATACTCTTTCTAGAATATCAAGACAGAACTAGTTTCCACATTGCTATGAAATTATCTAAATGGCCAAATATCACCACCAACAATCAATAAATAAGCATTACTTAAGTGCTTACTTAAATTAAGAGGCCAGGTTATAAAGAGCTTCAGGCCCAGCACTAATGACTGGGGATATAAAGAGAGGCAAAAACTGTCCCTGCCCTCAAGGAGTTCGGTTTAATGAGGAAGACAACTTACAAATAACAATGCACATACATACAGTAAGTGGGAGGTAATCTTAGACCACAGGTACTAGCTGTGAAGGGCCTCTCCTATAAATGGGATTTGAACTGAGTCTTGAAGGAAGCCAGGGGAGCCAGAAGGCAGACAAGAAAAAGGAGAGCATTCCAGGCATGGAGGACAACCAATTGGAAAGAAAGGGGTTAGAAAATGGAATGTTCTGAGCAAGGAACGGTAAAAAGGCAAATGCTGCATCACAAGAGTACACAGAGGGGTGTGAAAAGATTGGAAGACAGTATAGGGCTATGGTATTAAAAGTAAAAGAAAAGAACTTTATATTTGACCTTGCCAAGACTAGGGAGAGAGGGAGGGAGGAAGGGATTGAGGGATGGAGGAAGGGGAAGGGAAAGAAAGAGGGAGAAAGATGAGAGAGAGAAACACAGAGAAATCGTCAGAATTCTGCGTTAGGAAAATCACTTTGGCAGCTGAGTAGAAGACTTGAGGTGGGGAGACAAATCAGAAGGCTATTGCAACAGCAGCAATTGTGAGGAACCAAGGGCTTATATCAATGTAATGACTGTCAGAAAAAGAGATATACACCAAGAGACAGAGCAAAGTCAGAAATTTTAAGATTTAGTGACTGATGTGGATCCCTAAGAATTAAAAATAATATTAAGGGTTGCTTTTTCAGTACCTTCTGAGGCCCTTCCTGAGCCTGAGGGCATCCTAGAGTCTCCCTTATCTTGAGTTACCACATAACTTCCCCCTAATCCGGGACCAAGGAATTCCAGCTCTCTGGACCTGGGTCATAAAACTGTCTCCCTTATCTTGTAACATTTGTTGTCCTCTACCAGTGTCCTCATCTTATCCTATTCCTAAATCTCCGCCCCCTATAAGAAACCCCAAAATCAGCCTCCAGGCTGTATAGCTTTTGGTCTATATAAGTCTGGTTCCTTCCCTACTCAGTGCCTTTGTTTAGCTCCTTGCTAAATCTCAGGCCCGCTGCTTTTGCATCAATAAAGCTCCCAATGGCTACAGAGAAAGTCTAAGAATGAATTCTTTCACATCTGATGAACCAGCTCTCCCAACTCTGACCTCATCAGTGACAGACTTGATATGTGGGGTGAGTGTAAGTGAGGAATTGAAGAGGACACCCAAATCACAAGCCTGGGTGACTGGTGATGGCTTTTATATTAATAAAGGAGAAGAGAGGGATGTGGTAGGGAAGACAATGAGTTCTGCTTTGGACAAGCCAAGTTTAAGATGTCTATGGGACAGCTAATCTGAGAAATAAAAAATGGAGGTCAGAAGAGATGTTAGTGCTGAATAAATAGATCTATGAATCTCTGGTATAGAGATACAACGAAAAAGCAAAAAGGGTCCTTCTTCCAAGAATCTCACATTCTAGTGGAGAAGATATTATATGTGTATATGGGGGTGTGTGTGTGTGTGTGTGTGTGTGTGTGTGTGTGTGTGTAAATGTATGCACACGCATTTGTGCTCATTTCCTACACAACTTGGATATCACTTATCAGATTTGCTGCCCCTCCCTGCCAAAAAAAACTTCTTTGAAAGGCCCTTCTCCCCAGTTCCTATTTGACAGTGTTTTGATTGTGTTTGTGCAAAATCTTTTCAATGTCATGTGGTCAAAATTATTAATCAGAATAGAGTATATAGAAATGAATTTTAAGAGATAGCTCTGGCAGTTGGGAAAGGCCTCCTGGGGGTGGTATTTGAGCTGAGTCTTAAAGGAAGCCATGGAGAGTTGGAAGCTGGGAAATAAAGCATTCCAGGTGCAGGGAACAGGCAGCAGAAAGGCAGAGACAGGAGATAGAATGTCCTTTGAGAGAAGCAGCAAGAAGGCTGGTATGGATGGTTCATGGAGTACGCGGAGAGGAAAAGAATACGAAAAGTTTGGAAATATAGGAAGGGACCAGAGTTTTAAATATCAGTGAAGAGACTTTACATCTGATCCTGGAGATAAGAGGAAGTCACTGAACTTTACTGAGTAGTGGAGGGGTGACACAGACTTATACTTTCAGAAAATCAATTTGGTAGCTAAGGTAAGGACAGGCTGGAGTAGGGAGAGATATGAGGCAGAAATCAGGCCAAGACAAGGTGATGTGCACCTGAACTAAGTGGAGAGAAGGGAAATAAGTGAGCAAAGTTGTAGAGAAAGGATTTATAAGATTTAGTAACTGATCGAATCTGAGAAGTGAGCAAGAAAGGTCAGTATGACATTGAGGTGGTGTTCTCAATAGTAGTTCAGAAGAAAGGAAGGCTTTGGGGCAAATAAAATGAGTTTTGTTTTGGATATGTTGAGTTTAACATGCCTATGGGTCCCAGTTCAAAATGTCCAACTAACCAAAAATACAAAGTATTAATAACTTCTGTTCTACCGTGATATGACACCATTTTAGAAGTATAGTTGAATTTAAGAAAATTCAACTATTCCTTAGAAATATATTTTAAAATGAGGGTTATAACACTGTCCAAAATGTAAAATATCAAAAGCAAAAACCAGTTATTTGAAGAAAGGAGAACTAATTACAAGAGTTATAATGCATTTTCCCAGTGGAGCTAAATGCCAATTAATAAAAAGCTCTAATTAAATAAGGCATCATTTCAGGTTTTCTTTTAAAACAAACAAATTCTATCTTGCACCCAATGAAAAGTGACAAAAGTTCACCCATTAAATTTTTGATCTGACTCACCTGTAACATACCAACAATTTCCACTTTATTAAAAAAGATAAAGGAGTGAAGTGTTGATAACATATTTTCCTCAAAAACTGAAGGGGTAGGTAGAACCATATCTTGTATATACTGTACTCTGTATGTTTGATGAATTTTCTGCTTTAGCTCAGGATCTGATATTGGAATCACCTCTTTAAATTTGGCTGTTTTTGTAAGAAATTCCCTGTGTTTCCGTGGCTGTGATAGAGAAGGATCATATTCTAGGCAGCCAATTACGTCCATTATACATTCCTCAGAAAACATAACTTCAAAAAGTGCAGTTCGATTCAAGAGGAAGATTCCCTTGATAATTTCATATAAGTGGTGTAGTCCTTCAATATTTTCCAAGTCCTCACACACATGAAAAAGTTCCAAGAGCTTTTTAATATAGCCCTCATTTTCCAGTGCTAGTGCGAGTTTTTCACGACGAAGGGGGGAAGGTAAAGAAGATGCCACAAGTTCAGCGATTTCCTCAAGTCGACTTAATTCACAAGATGGCAACTCTAAACCTGGTGATGACATATCATCAAAACGTTCCTCTTCAGATTCATCCACAAGATCCTGAGTAATATCCACGGAAGGGTCTTTTCCTTGAACCTGTTAAAAAGAAAGAACTCTATCAAGTATATAATTACAGCTAGTAATTTTAAATTCTGCTCTAGAACATACCTCAAAAATGATAAAAACAAATTCTTAGGCTTTTACAAGAGGTACTTATTATCAAGAAATTAATGACTGTAATTTTCAATGTGTCTCCAAACAAAATTGAAATATGAAACAATCCTTAATTTTTTCTTTGCACAATAGAAAGCAAAATTTGATTTATAACTACAGATGTTATAAAATACTTGGGAGTCTACCTGCCAAGACAACCCCAAGAACTATATATGAACACAATTACAAAACACTTTTCGTGAAAAGACAGATCTAAACAAATGGAGAAATATTAACTGCTCACAAGTAGGCCAAGCCAATATGATTAAAAAAATGACAATTCTACTTAAATTTACTTATTCAGTGCCATATCAAACTATCAGAGAATTATTTTATAGAACTAGAAAAAATAACAAAATTCAAAAAGGTCAACATAATCAAGCAATAAATGAAAAAATGTAAAGGAAGGAGGCCTAGCACTACCAGATTCAAACTATAATAGTGATAATTATCAAAACAATTTGGTACTAGCTAAGACAGAGAATGGTGGATCAATGAAACAGATAAGGTACACAATACATAGCATCAAATGACTATAGTAATCTAGTATTTGATGCAAACCCAAAGATTCCAGCTTTGGGGGCAAGAACTCACCATTTGACAAAAACTGCTAAAAAAAACTACAACGCAGTTTGGCAGATGCTAGAAATAGACCAACATCTCACACTGCACACCAAAAATAAGGTCAGAATGGGTAAATGATTTAGACATAAAGGGTGATATCACAAGTGAATTAGGGGAGCATGGAAAAATTTTCCTGTGGATAAGGGAAAAATCTGTGACCAAACAAGAGAGGATCCTGGGAAGTAAAATGGATAATTTTGATTATATGAAATTAAAAAGCTTTTGCAAAAACAAAAACCCTTGCAACTAAAATGAGAAGGAAAGCAGGAAAGTGGGGGGAAAATTTATAGCAAGGTTCTCTCTGATAAAGGCTTCATTTCTCAAACATATAAGGAACTGAGCCAAATTTATAAAAATAATAATTATTCCCCAATTGATAAATGGTCAAGGGACACATGAACAAGCAGTTTCCAGAAGAAATCAAAGCTATCAAGTTACATAAAAAATGCTCTAAAGGGGGCTGCTAGGTGGCTCAGTGAGCAGAGCACCAGCCCTGGAGTCAGGAGGACCTGAGTTCAAATCCGACCTCAGACACTTGCCACATGTACTAGCTGTGTGCCCTTGGGCAAATCACTTAACCTCAACTGCCCTGCCAAAAAACAAAAACAAACAAAAAAAATGTAAAAAATGCTCTAAATCACTACAGGTTAGAGAAATGCAAATGAAAACTCTGAGGTACTACCTTACATCTATCAGATTACTCTAACATGACAGAAAAAGAAAATGACAAATGCTGGGAAGGATGTGGGAAAATAGACACACTAAAGTACTACTGGTTGAGTTATGAAGTGGTCCAATCACTCTGGAGAACAATTTGGAACTATGTCTAAAGTCTATACCCCAAAGAGATGAAAGAAAAGGTGAAAGGACCTATATGCACAAAAATATTTACAGCAGCTATTTTTATGGTAGCAAAGAACTAGAAATTGACGGGATGTCCATCAATTGGGCAATGGCTACAGAAGTTGTAGTACATAATTATGATGAAGTACTATTGTACTACAGAAAATGAGGACCTGGGAAGACTTTGTAATCATCAGCTGTGAAAGACTTAGGTCAAGCAATACCTCTACACTGTCTAATTAATTCTAGAGATAGTTCCCATTCATCACCCCTGAATAGGGTCAGCCAAAGAATTGCATCCCGAACATCTAGTACCCCCATGCCAATTTACAGGGTGGAGTGCAGCTCGGGAATCCTTGGTTTAATTCCCTTCATAAAATTCCACTGCATGACCAAATTACTTAACAGTCCAAGATGAGATGCATCCAGAAACCAACCACAGAGAAAAATATAAAATCCAACATATACACCTCTGCCTGGCCCACTAATGATGCCAGGAGACATAAGGATTAGGTTCCTGCCTTTGACCCATGCTTACTAAGTGATGTGGCCTCTCTGTGCCTTGGCTTCCTAATTTGTGAAATGGAGATTAAAGCACCTATGGTTCTTACTTTGTAGAGCTGTTGTGACAAACAAATGAGTATATACGAGGCTTCGTAGACCTTAAAGCTTTATAATTTGGCTCATTCCATCTCTCCCTATTCCTCACTCCTCCCCTAAACCTCCTCTTCATTCTAAGACCTCCATCTTTTCTTCATTTTTTCTTAAGGCATATAACCCCTACTATGATTTACTTTTCATCCCCTCTCCAATCCTGCCCCTAGAGTTAGCCATTTTAACTTTATATTGCCTTCTCCTTTTAAGTCTCTCACTCCCTTGACCTATGACTACTCATCTCCTACCAAACCACAGTCTTGAATTATTTCCACCACCTTTCTCATTCACTGCTACTCACAGAGATGGAGGAAGTTCCACAAGCTGTGTTGACTGGGTACATCATAAATCTGTGTTATCCAACTTCAATCAGGCTCCCACTAGAGGAAGGCAGTATTCCTCCTCCCTAATTGATTCCCTATCTAGTTCCCCATAGAAGCTATTTTAAACTTTTTTTCCCTTCCTCTAGGCTCCTACACATCTCCATACACCCATGAGGACCTTGCCTCTTTACTCAGCAAAATGATACCATTTAGCTTAAATTCCCTCTTCTCCTATTTCTTCATCTTACAATGCCTCGACAACACCACTCGCTTCCTCCTCCTATTCCCCAGTCTCTGATGAAGAAGGAACCCTCTCTGCCATGGCCTTTTTCTTCTCCCTGGCTCCTGATGCTAATCTCTCCTTCTTCTCTTCATACCCATAAGACCCTCCATCTTTCTGTCCTTCACTGGCATTATCCAATTGTGGATGTTCCAAGCTTCTGCCTTAGGCTCTCTTTTCTCCATACTTGCTCTCTAGGTGATCTCATCAGCTCCTGTGGATTTACTTACCATTTCTATGCAGATGACACACAGATCTATATATACAGTTAGCCCCAATCTCTCTCCTCTTAACTTTAGTCCCACATCACCAATTCCTTAGCAGACATTACAGATGTCCTAGAGATATCTCAAACTCCAAATATCCAAAATGGAACTCATCTCTCTCCTCAAACCCTATTCTCTTCCAGTCTCGCAGGCTATAACCTTGGTATTAACCTTGATTTCTCACTCTCCCTTGTACCAAGCACACAACTGCCAAAGTGCTTTCCCTTAAGCTTAAGTGTTGATCATAACTGAATATTTTCAGTGCATACCATTCTCCCTTGGTTCGCTTAGCGATCTGAATATTCCTATTCCACTTTCTGTAAATTCCAGTTATTGGAGCTGTACTACTAAATAAAGCAGGAAGACTGTTAAACAAAAATTGTCTATTTTAAAACTTACCTGACATATTTTTTCCCATATTTCATCACATCCAGCTTTTTCTTGAAAGCTAAGGGCCAAGTCATAATTTTCTGCTTCAGACCACACAATCAAAGTGTCCTTGGAAAGATAAAAGGAAGAATATATTAAGTAATCATCTTCTTGAACAAATAATTAACCGTGATCAGATCATCATAAATGCCTTTAAACAAATTATAAAATATGCAAAATAAAAGAATGAAGTTAAGTGGGTAAAGTTGTTGACTAACAACCAAATTCTACTTCTTAGTATGTAGACAGATGGTAGTAACTATTTTCAACATCCTGTACTACGGTTTTTTAAAGCATCTTGGTATCTATCGATATTCGCATCAATACATCAAATATATTATTTTCTTCCTATATCTCCCTGGACTGTTTTAAAAAAAAGGCAGCAACTTTCTGGTTTTTACTGGCCTCTCTTTTCAAGAGGATGATGCAGCTTTGTTAAGGAATGGTTTAAAAGAGTTTGAGTTCAAGGCACATTACTGAAAAGTGGTTTAACCATTCTGAAAAAACAACTTGCAATTATGTGAGAAAAGTCACTAAACAATGGTCTGCAAGGAATTCAGGCATTAAGGCAAGTTCCTCAAACAGCAAAATATTCACAGTAGCACTTTTCATAGTAGAAAAAAACTGGAAACAAACTCAGTGCCTCCTGATTGGGGGATGGCTGAAACAAACTGTGGCATATCAATATAACGGAATATCATTATGCTGTAAGAAAAAATGAATAAATGATTCAAAGAAACATGGGAAGGCTTGTACAAACTGCTACACAGCAAAGAAAATAAAACCAGAAGAATATACACAATAAATACAGTAACAGAAATGGAACAGTCTATAACATACGGTCTTCTGATTTACTTTCTTTGCTATGTAACAGTTCATACAAGCCTCTGATTAGCTAAAATGAAAGTCCTGGTCCTGAAGGTGATACAATACATTCTCTTCTCTTGGTCAGGGGCAAGAAAGGCAGAATGTTATATATGTTGTGATAAAAGGTGGCTCTATGGGTCGTAGATTTTTTTTGTTACAAGAGAGAGCTCAGTGAGGGTGAGTTTAACAAGAAATAAATGGCACAGAAACAAAAGACACCAATATTTTGGTAATGGACATGAAAAGTCACAGAGAAGCCCACATCTCCCACAAAACCCCAGAAAATATCTGAAAAGAGTTTATCTGAAAATAAAGACAAAGGATAAAAAAAAACAAAGAGAAACAGAAGTCCGCTTGCCAGATAGCCAGAAACTGGCAGAGAATGATGGTCGTAGGGAGTGTGGTAAGAGGTGTGCCATTGCTTTTAAGGAGGTACAACATACTTGGGTAATGGTGAGATTCAGTGTGTGACCATCCCTGTATGTGGTTGAGGTGAAGGAGTAGGTCATGGGATGGGTTTAATTCTTCCAGGTCCATTTAGCAGAGTATGAGTAGGCATAAAGGAAGAGGATGGTAGGAGTAATCCAGGGCTAGGATTTAGCAAGGGATAAGCAGCAATAGGACAAAAATGTGAGAGTCTGAAAAGTAGAGGACAGTGTACACTTGAATTGATTAACTAAAGGGTTGAGACTGGAAAGGGCAGGTTGTTGTGTCTGTCCTTCATTCTCAAAGAGAACCATGACATCCAGGAAATGATGACATGACTTGCAGTTGACTTTGATTTGAGTGAGGAAGGGCTGTGCAAGGTCACCAGCCTCACTTTCTCCTCCAAAGCCATCTGGATCTAGTGGCCTGATGTTCACCAAGACAGCTGGAGATGACCCAGGATGCACTGGGAGACCTTGGCCCTTTCAGGCTAAGGTCTTTGCAGGTTGTCACTTTGAGTGAGGTAACAGCTCATTCAGTGAATAGGCCTCTTTAAGAAGTTAATCAGGGGATGGCCCTTTTAATCAAAAACTCCAAAAAACAAACAAACAAAAAACCAAATTGGGAGGAGAAGACCCTCATGGTTCTTGCCCAAAAGAGAAACAAGTTACAATTTTGTATTTACATTCACTCTGTGCTAGGAGGGCAGGGACCTATAGCCTAATTTATGAGCTCCAAAGCCAGTTGGTTTTAAAGCTTAGTTTTTGAGAAAGATATCTAGCCAGTGAATCCAAAGTTAAGGAGGCAGTCATTGGCCAAGTAAATGCACCTTCCTTTGGGCAAAGCATAGGGAAGGGAGGGGAGGGGAGGAGAAGGAGAGGCTACTCACAGGTTTGTTTGTCCTTAGTTTTTGAAGAGGTCCATGACATCAGGGAAATGATGACATGACTAGTTGGCTTTGATTTGAGTGAGGGAAGGCTGTACAAGGTCACCAGCCTCACTTTCTCCTCTTAGGAAGGGCAGAAAATGAAGTCAGAATAGGGATAATACCCTGAAAAAGTACTTTGGGGTGAAAAAACAGAAAGCTGCCATGGGGGTGGGGGTGGGGGCAGAGATATTTAGGATTGCAAAGCTTTTAAGATACAGAACGTACTTAGTTAACAGTGAGATTTAGGATGTGACCTTGTGTGGCTGAGGTGAAGGAGTAGGTCATAAGAGTTTGAGGAGTATCAACACTGACTGAACTATATTCTTGTGCAGAATAAGGTCTAGAGTTGAGGACAGTAAACAGTGAGCCAGATGCTTAACTCCTTAAGAAGAGAGGATGACCTCTGAATTGGCACATAACAGCCAACACAATTTTAATTTAGAGTAGAAAATTTTAATAGACTGAGTTTTAAGAGTTGTTGAGTGATGATGGCCAAAGGAGATTCTGAAAGTAATAATGAGGAATAAGGAATATTCTAACTCCAGTTTTTTGCGCATGTGTGTCTGTGCATGCATGCAAAATTTGTAAAACACCAACATGTACATGAAATGAGATCTGTCTATGTATGACAGAAAAAAAAAACCTAAAAATCACCGACAATAAGATGTAACATCATGTGTTTACAGGTACACTAGACAGCTGTAGCTATGATTATGACAATGTGGGTAATGCAAAAAGACTTGGGGGCATTGGTGTTAAAGAGAATACAATTATGCTAACGATATACCAATAGGCTTATACCACAGGCCACAATGAGAAGCTTAGGATAAGAAACAATAACACAATTTACTACAATGTTACAAAAGGTTAGAGATACATTTATCAGCTAAATTAGTGTTTCTTTGACAAATGATAGACTCTAAGTCAATGTAACAATGTGGTTACTAATATTCACAAATCAGAGTTACAAAAGCCAAACAAAACATGATATAAAGGAAGTTCTGTGGTCAGATTATTTGAGGAGCTGTATGAGGGATGGATTAAAGAGAAAAGCTGTTAAGAGGTCACTGTAATAGTTCAGGAAAGTAGTAGACAAGACCCTACTCTCAAGTTTACTACTCTGGTGAACCTGCTCTCAAACAGATAACGGAATGGATGCCAGAAACACTGTAGAAATAAATTGACAAGATCTGGAAATTGAATGGATCTGGGCGATCAGGGAAGGAGAAGTTAAGGAAGAGTGAAGGAAAGTGAAAAAGAAAAAGTCCTTACAAACAAATATGCATCATCAATCAAGCGTAAAAAACTCCCACACTGGCTGTGTTCAAAATATTTCTTATTCTGCTCCTTCAATCTGTTACCTCTCCATTCAAATACCATAATTTGTTTGGCCATTCCCTAAGAGAAGGACATTCTCTTAGTTTCCAGTTCACTACTACAAAAAGAGCTTATTTAAATATTTTGAGACCTTTTCTTCATTCTTTGAAACCTATAGTAGCCTGAGGTGGCATCAATAGGTTAAAGGTATATCATTTTAATGACTTTTTTGGAATAGTCCCCAAATGATTTCTACAATCTCTATCAATTCAAAGCTCCAGCAACAGTGCATTAATGTGCTTGTTTCCCAAAGCTTCTCATTTTTCTTTTTTTAGTCATCTATGTCCAGCTGATGAACATGAAGTGGAATCTCAGAGTCACTTTAATCTTAGTTTCTTTAATTATTAGTATTTGATGCATTTAAAAAAAAACAGCTATAAATACCTTGGATTTCCTTCCTTGGGAAGGAAATATCCTTTTATATCCTTTAATCATTTATCTAGTGAGAGAACGGTCATTTATTTTACAAATTTAAATCAGTTCCTTATATACCTTAGATATGAGACCTTTGATCAGATAAATTTGCTGCAAAGATTTTTCCCAGCTACCTTTTAATTTTAACTGCATTGGTTTTGTGCAAAATCTTTTAATTTTAAATAATCAAAATTGTCCATTTTATCTTTCTGTGATCCTCTCCACCCTTTGTTTCAAGGTCATGAACTCTCAATTCACAGATCTGAAAAGTTTCTTCCCTGATACTCTAATGTGTTTGTCACCATTTCTGTCCAAATCACGTATCTATCTTATTTTTGCATACAGTGTGAGATGTGATCAGTGTCTGTTTTCTGTTAGAATGCTTTCCAGTTTTCCTAGAAGTTTTTTGTTCAGCCTTTATACTAGTAGCTGGGGTCCTTTGAGTTTATCACATATTATGCTAAGTTCCTTTGCTTCTGAGTATAATATACTTAATCTGTTCCACTTACTGCTCTCTCATTTTTAACCAGCACTAAATTTTTTGAAGATTATTGCTTTGTAGTATAGTTAGAAATTTGGTTCTTTTAGACCCTCCCTTTCCCACTTTTCCTCTCTTATTATTTCCCTTGAGATTTTCGACCTTTTCTTCTAGGTGAAGAGAACTGATCTAGTTAATCTAATCTAACTAATCAAGTTGGGAGTCAGAACAGATCTTGGATTCCAAATGCCTGCCCAGGAAAGTGGAAGGGAGGGCATGATGACTCTCAGAAGAGCTAGGATCAGATTCTCAACCCCTAAAGCTCTCAGCCAGAACAGAAACAATGGATTGCCTAGGGCAGATATCTAGAAGAATTGATTAAATAAACAAAAAGAAGAAGGCTAGGAATGCCCAAAACACAAACCCAGAAGAACTTCAAAATACCTACAAGCAAAGACTCAAAGAAAAACACTATTGTCATACCAGTTAGAATTTCCATAAGAAATAATGTAAGAATTTTTAAATTAAGCAAAATGAGAGTGCTAGAAAGAACTGAAAACAAAACGAGAGCTACAGAGAAGACACTTAGAAAACTATCAACTTAGCATAAGATGTACAAACACTATACTAGTAAGAGATTGCCTGAAAATCAGAACAGTCCCCTGGCAGAAGTTCCAGAATTCTAGAATTTCATCCCACCCCAAATAAAAGAGCCTGGATATCGTATTTCAAGAAAATGTTAAAGGAAAGTGCCTAGATCTCCTAGATCCAAAGGGTAAAATGAAAACAGAATCTACTGGTCCTTTCCTGAAATAAACCTTAAGATGAAAATTCCCAGGAAAGTTACCACCAAAATCCAGAGTTTCCAGATAAAAGAAAAAACACTGAAAACTGACAGAACTAGTTTTAAGTACCAAGGAATCACAATCACCTTTAGCAAGCTTTAGCAAGCAAATAAGACTATCAAGCAAAACTAAGTATAGGCCTACAAGAGAAGAGAAAAAAAGACTTTAAAAGGACTTACAAGCATTCCTGATGAAACAACCAGCACTTTGGAGAAATTTTGAAACATAAAAAAGAGAATAAAGAGAAGTATAAAAAAAGTAAATTCAAGCAACAGAAAAGATTTTATAACAACGAAAGAGATTTTTTGTTATATATTTTAATGATTTTAAAAGAAGAAAGGGACAAGGAAACCCAGGGAAAGGGGAAAAATGGGGGGGCATATAATCAGAGGGGCACAAGTCTATAGATAAGATGAGGGGTAGCAGAAGTTTGCTTTGAACTGACAAAAGGCAAAGAGAAGAGAACCAGAAGAACAATTTTTATTAAAACATAATAACTAACAATTCTGAAAGACTTAAGAACTCAGATCAAGCAATAATCAACTATGATTCCAGAGGACTGATGATTTTAAATTGTCATATCCTGATAGATATGTGATGGACTAAATATGCAAAATGAGGCATGCATTTTTGGACAAAGTCAGTGTGGGAACACATTTTGCTTAACTATATATACACTTATTGTAGGTTTTTTTCTTTTTTTCCTTTCTTTTTTCCTTTCCTTTTTTCTACCTTTCTAGGGTAGCTAAGGGGACAGCCATCAGAGGAGAGAAGAAATGATGCTTAACTGCAAAAAAAAAAAAATCTTTAAAAGTTTAATTCCTAAGACCTAAGGCAAATTTTTCTTCAGTTTCTTTCATTACTTACTCTGTATATCAGCTGAGACCTTAGTTATATCTTATCCTTTGGACCAGTTTATTATCATTAACACCATAAAGCAAGGGCTAGTTATACAACAGAAATAAAAGGAAACAAAACTTAAAGCTAATCAATTTTGAACTCTGCCAGCAAAATTTCTGGGGTAAAAATGAGGTGTTTTTTTTTTAAAAAAAAGATATCTTAACTATCCATATAATGATTGGTTCTTGATTCCCTTCAGCACTTATCAAGAGGATACCTTTATCATCTAAGAAAATTGTAAAACCATTATAAAATACTTTAAGCCTTAAAAGTCATATTAATATGGAATTAACAGCCTCTTTATAAAATAGGTTTGAGATCTAGGAAAGATCTTTGTGTTGTTCAGTCGTTTCAATCATGTCTGACTCTTCATGACTTCATTTGAGGTTTGCTTAGCAAAAATACTGGAGTGATTTGCCATTTCCTTCTCCAGCTCATTTTAGAGAAGAAAAACTGAGGTAAACAGGGTTAAATGGCCTGCCTGAGGTCAGATTTGAACCCAGGAAGATGAGTTTTCCTGAATTCAGACCTGACCGCGCCACCTAAGAGGGAACTTGGGAGGGCATTTATTCCAAACTAATTTTATAGATGAGGAACAGGTTCAAAGAAATGAAGTAATTTGCCAAAGTTTGGGGTGCTAGGTAGCATACATGGAATAAAAATCCAGATGTCCTCACTCCTAATCCTCCATCTAACACGGGATTTCTCTTCCGAGGAATCGATTCACCCATGATAAAGTAATGAAATGAAACGTAAGCTAAAAATATTACTGGCAGGTAGATAAGTAGCTGACGGCCAAACTACACCCAGAATGGTGATAAGATTGGAGGGAGGTCACTAGTGCAATGCCAAAAGGCTCTCAGCCTTAAGGCACATCTTATGTAATCACTAAAAATGCCTTCAATAGGCATGCTTATCAGTTCTATAGATGACAAGATGCTAGGAGAAATGTCAGATTTAACTTTTTAAAAGTCTGGAATTGAAACAAAAACAAGTTTAAATTCAACAAGTGATTAAATTTAAAGTAATGTAATTAGTTTGAGTAAATAAAATGTATGTAATGGAGGAAATCTGGATTTGTGCCAAAAAGGTTTACAGGTTTTAGCTAACCACAAGTTTAATATTAGCCAGCAGACATGGCTACCAAAAATGTTACTGTAATATCAGACTATATTATTAAAAATTGCTTTTAAGATCCCAGTTTGACTTCTACTGAATTCTGCCAATCAGACCATATCTTGGAGTATTATGCTCAATTCTGAATGTAAGCTATAAGAAGGATCCTAACAAATTGCAGTACTTAGAGGAAGAGCTGCTGGCTCCATAAGGGGTCTGGAAACCATGTCATATATAAGGAAAAGATAAAGGTACTGGGAGTGGAATAGGAGATTAATTTGAATACAGGGTGGCTTCGAATTCTTGAAGGGTTATTGCACAGGAGAGGAAATAGAATTGTCTCATCCTTTAGGCCAACAAAAGACTAGTACAGGCAGATAAATTATAAAGGCTGATTTCACTCAAAAATAAGAAAACAAAAACACTTAAAAGAGGTGATCAACCATACAATGGTCAGCCTTATAAGAAAGTGAGCTCCCTGTTACAAGCTCCCATGGTCAAACATAGGCTGTCAAGGATCCTGCAGAAGTTAGTACATTATATAGGAAATTAAATTGAAAGGTGTTATTTCCAACTTTGATTCTATTGCTTAGATGAATATCCATATGGGAAGGTAACTTTTGGAATTATAGGCAAGGGGGAAAAAGAGGTCATATTGCCATTCATATAAAAGATAAGAATAACAATATGACATAAAAATCTAAAAGCTTGTGCAAAACAAAATCAATACAGCTAGAATAAACTGCTGATTAGGCAAAATCTTTGTATTGAATGTCTTTAACAAAGGTTTGATATACAAGCTATACAGGGAATTGATACAAATACCAGCAACAGTCATTTCAATAAATAAGTGGTTATGGAATTTAAACAGATATTTTTGAAAAAAGTAATGGAAACTATCGACAACCATGAAAGAATGCTCCAAATTACTCACATGAGAAATACAAATTAAAATAAATGAAGTTTCACCTCAAACTCAAGACTGACAAAGATGACAAAAGATGAAAATTTCATTTTTAGAGGGGTTGTAGGAAAACAAACACTAATACACTGTTGGTGGAGTGGGCAACAGGTCCTATGCTGGTCACTAAAATGCACTTTGACTCAGATATCACTAGTGAACATAGACACTCAAGGAGAAAAAAAACAAAAACATAATGCCATATCTATATATACATATATACATATACACACATACATATATACATATACATATATATATATATATATCAGCACATTTTATGGTTGTAATATCAATTAAGTTGGGACTTTCTTACTGTTTTAAAATGACTGTCTTTGATTGAGTCTCACTAGGTGCTAAGCCCCAGGCCCAAACCGCTATCTCTTAGGTGCTAAGCCTATATGAGTGTGACTTGGTAACTAAGGTGGGGCTCCAGGCAGGGCCAATGAAGGGAAGTCTGATTATATCTTGCCTCTCAAGTAGGCCCAAAACCCCTAGCTATTAGGTGCTAAGTTGATGTGGGCGTGAAGCCCTCAAGGTCCTAGGGGAAGGTGCTAACTCCAGAGCCAATAGTCAGAGCTTAAGTTCTTGTCATTCAGATGAGGTTTGACTATGGCTAAAGAGTGCGTAAAAAGGGAAGACAGATCAAAAGAACTTGGGCTTGCTGTGTTCTGTGAGCTGGTTGTTGTTGGTTTTACACCCCCACCGCAGCTGCAAGCCAAATTGTTTAAATAATGGTAGAGGCTGGAAACTAAGAGTCCATCATTTGAGAAATGGCTGAACAAACTGTGGTATCAGAAGTATAAGGGAACAGAAGCAGAAGAACTGACAAATGACTTTGGACACTTAATGATCCTAGACCTCATCTAATTTCTTCACCTATAAAATTAGATGGACAGATTTACATGAACTGGTACAGAGCAAAGTAAATAGAATGAAGACAACAATTTATAGAATGAATCACCAAAAAATAAAGAAAACACTGAAAGACATCAGAACTCTGATCAATGAAAGAATCTTGAGGCTGAAGGTGAAATATAGTCCCCTGTCCTTTTATTAGAAACACAGTGGGACTATAGACATAAAGTGAAGCTTATCTTGTTAGACAAGGCCAAAGTTTTTTAGGGAGTTAACTATACTTCTCTATTATAAGGGAAGGCACTGGGGAAGTGTCAAAAACATTTACTTAAAAATATGTGGTTGTTCACAACTTGTAGCATTCTACATAAGCATTAGAAAAGGTCTGACCTCAGGAACATGATCAGTGCTCTGGGATTCTGGGGTTTACTTTTATGAATTCACCACTATAGGGAGCAGCTAATGTGGGTTGATTTTGGAATTATAATCTGCTGGCTGAAAATTTTTAACCTCAATATTTTTGGAAACAAATTAATGACAAAATACTAATACTGTGTTTTCAAAGCTATGACCACAAATTTAATTACTGAGAATCACAGAACATAAACTGAGAGGATATGCACCATGTTTTGCTCATTTTGTAACCTCAGCAGAACAAAGCACAAAGCCTTGCACCTTTTCAGCTACAAATTAATTCTATAATGAACAATTCTGTTAGTTTAAACTGTGTCCAACATCTAGGAATGTGGTGAAAGTAAATGGCTTTTAAAGTAGGAAACAAATGGTGCTCCTAGGGGACGAGAAAACATGGGCTTTATTTTAGAAAGAGTTAAATTTCATATGGAATTTATCAAACCAAAATCACTACTTATATATTCCTATTCAATTCAATGTAAACCATTAAAAATTAGAAAAAGAGTCAGCAAAGGATATGACAAGGGCTGATATGTAGAGTCTAGTACACTACAGGAAGTTATGCCCTAATACAAAGTATATATACAAAATCATCTGAGGGAAAATTTTTTAAATTACAATGGGTATATAAAATTTCCTTGTTTATAAACTTAGGCAAGTTATAAGTGGAATATCTGGTAGTGTCATATCATATAATCAAAAACTCTCAGACTTCTAAGAGACCTCCTTCCCAGCAAAGATCTGTTTGAAAATTTGTGATAATGAACTCTCTACATACTAAGGCATTCCATCCTACTATAGGTCAGCTGTGATTTTTAAAACGTTTTATCTTAGACAACAGAAATTTGCCTCCCTACAACGCTTACTACAAGTTGAGCCAAGCAAAACACATCTAATTCCTTGTCCTCACTGGAAGTCCGCAGGCAAAGATTTTAAGACTATCTACTGGGAATATTGTGGAAAGGATTTTGGGGTGAGCTGTGTGTTAGACTAGATAGGTTTCAGAGGGCCCTTCCAACTACTGACAGAATCTCATTTAACTACCCAAAAAGAAAAATTACTTTGGCAAGCATTCAAGCTGAAGGAGCAAAGATAACCCCATCCAACTAAAAACTTGTGAGTTGCAATACCACCTTTTCTATTGCCTTGTTGCATAACCTCTACAAGTCATGATCATTAAGCCTCAATTCCACATTAAAAACTGGAATACTAGTAACAAAGTTTCACAAGGTTGTTTTGATTCAATTGAAACATTTATCAATCCCTGCTACATGCTAGCTGCCTGGAATACAAAGATAAAAAGTAACAAGTCCTTGCCCACAAAGAGCTTACAGTCTAAAGGGGAAAGAGGTAAGATACAACAGATACATCCAGATGTTTATGAAAAATTGCTGTGTCAGACCCAAAACAGAGATTCAAAGTCTTTTAAGGAAACAGTAATAATAACACTTTCAGTTAGAAATTCATGAAAGGCATCATGAAGGATGTGGCACTGAGTCAAGTCTTAAAAGAAGAAAAGAAATACTTCAATAGGCAGATAAAAGAGACTGTGGGTCCTAGTTGTGGGGGACAGCTTGCAAGAATGCAGTGAGGTAGGAGAAATCATGACAACATCAGCCAGAATGCGGAGTGCAAAGAGTAAGCAATATATGCATAAGCAATGACACCAGACTACAAAGAATGAAAAAAAGGACTGTGAACATCTTTGTAAAATGAAATCGGGGGATAAATAATATATCTTAAGACATCATCTTTCTCCCACAGTTAGATATAGTATCAATACTATCTTTTGTTTTACATTTTAAATGCACAGATTTGACAAAAAATGCTATTTACTTTCTAATACAGTTGACTAACTCAAGAAGGAGAGTAAGAAATACTTTTCAGGTGGCAGTTGCCAGACTTCTCAACCCACAAACACCAAAGACAACAGAGAAGAACTGCAGAACCCACGAAACAGCAGAGGGAAGCAGGGCTCCAGCCCAGGTGATAGAGTTCTAGGTTCAGCCACCGCCCAGGGGCAGTGGAGGTGAGGCAGCTACAGAACTACAGCTGCAGTTGCTTCCGGCCCCAGGCCCACCTGGTGGGAGGAATTAAGTGGCAGATCAGAGCAGGAAGGCACAGCCTGCTTAAGATCTGAGTCAGGTCTGGGTTGGTGGTTCTTGGGGAAGGAGGAGTGCTAGTGTGGCAGAGCTAGCTGCATAAAAATACCTCTGAAAACAACAGTGCATCCCCTCAAGCTTGGAACGAAGTACTCTTCACTCTAAAAGCAGTCATACCCTGCTGAAAAACTCAAGGGTCAAGTAAGTTGGCTGGGAATATGGCCAGGCAGAGAAAACACACTCTGATTCAGTCTCAGACTTTGGAATCTTTCTTTGGTGACAAAGAAGACCAAAACATACAGCCAGAAGAAGTCGACAAAGTCAAAGAGCCTACATCAAAAGCCTCCAAGAAAAACACGAACTGGCCTCAGGACATGGAAGAGCTCAAAAAGGATTTGGAAAAGCAAGTTAGAGAAGTAGAGGAAAAATTGGGAAGAGAAATGAGAAGGATGAGAGAAAACCATGAAAAATAAATCAATCACTTGCTAAAGAAGACCCAAAAAAATACTGAAAAAT
>CM053624.1:196681614-196720620 GCA_028646595.1 Phalanger gymnotis | reverse complement strand
TATCAAGGAGAACTGCCCTGACATTCTAGAGCCACAGGGCAAAACAGAAATTGAAAGAGTCCACAGATCACCTCCTCAAAAAGATCCCCAAAAGAAAACTCCTAGGAATATTGTCACCAAATTCCAGAGCTCCCAGGTCAAGGAGAAAATAGTGCAAGCAGCCAGAAAGAAACAATTTGAGTATTGTGGAAAAACAATCAGGATAACACAGGATCTAGCAGTTCCCACATTAAGGGACCGAAGAGCTTGGAATACCACATTCCAGGTCTATGGAGCTAGGATTAAAACCAAGAATCACCTACCCAGCAAAACTGAGTATCATGCCCCAAGGCAAAATATGGATTTCCAACAAAAAAGAGGACTTTCAAGCTTTCTCAGTGAAAAGCCCAGAGCTGAATAGAAAATTTGACTTTCAAACACAAGAATCAAGAGAAGCATGAAAAGGTAAACAAGAAAGAAAAATCATAAGGGCATTACTAAAGTTGAACTGTTTTATTTTCATTCCTACATGGAAAGATGATGTGTATGATTCATGAGACCTCAGTATCGTAGTAGCTGAAAGGAATATGCATATGTATGTGTATGTATATATATAAAATTCGTAATTCAAACTCTTGTGAAAATCAATGCTGAAAACTAAATATGTTAAATAAATTAAATTTTAAAAAATAAAAAAATAAATACTTTTCAGACATGGTTAATGCAGGAATTTCTTTTTAACTATGCATATTTGCTACAAAGGCATTTTTCCCTCAATTGGGGCAAAGTAGAAGGGAGAGAACAGATCATTAATTGAAAAAATAAAATAAAAGGCAAAGAACAAAACCTACTTTATTGACTTTGTAAGGTACTCAGATCAAAAATGCACAAGTGAACTTCAGTATTATTTGAGTACAGTGATTGCATTTACTTTTGATCTCAACTTGTAATGGTAAGAAGGGTGGGACTTTTTTTTTTTTACTGTTTTCTCTTTTGGAATGCTAAGATAATCAAGTAACTTTGAGTTTTGCATTTCAAATGTAATAGCAAGCAAAGTGGGACTTTTTGTTGTATTTTGTTTGAGTGCTTCTCAGCACTAAAGCAATCAAGTGCCTTTGTTTCAATCAAATGTCTTTGATGACCTGCTAAACCAAAAGCTTAGGTCACATGGGTTTGAGGTCTTGGTTATGCCACCCTCTGACCCTGAACAAGGTATATAAGCTTTGAGGCTGGTGTTTTGTTTTGGGGCTCTCAATCACTGGAAGGGTGTCATGTGATTTGACCAGACAAGACTCTGGGTAGCCGTTAAGGAGCCCCCTCCTGACTTTGAAAACTCCTATGTTGGTGTTTCTCTCTCTGGTAACTGTGTATATGTTGCTATGGACAGATAGAAGCCTGCTGATTAGTGTTATTTTGCTCTGTTTTTAAAGTTTCTGTTTGTATTTGCTATGAAGTTCAGGGTGCTGACTTTTTCCCCTGAGCTAAGTGAATGATATATGTATGTTTAATTAAAGTGAGATTGTTAACCCCTTAAAGTTCCTTTCCTTAGAAAAGCAGATCAAAGAACTTGTGCTAGTAGCTCTCCTGTGTGCTGGTGTGTTGGTCTCACACAGCCACAGCAGCTACTAGCAACAATGTTGTTATACTCATCAAGATTTACAATGCTGTAACTGACAAAGGCTGCAACATTCTATAGTATATGTGGTTATCAATCTAGATGTGAATCAATTTGAATTTTTTCATGCAAGAATTTAAGTTTTGCAATTCTGAAGTGCCACATCACACCTATCAGATTGGCTAACATGACAAAACAGGAAAATGATAAATGTTGGAGATGTGGGAAAACTGCAACATTAATGCATTGTTGGTGGTACTGTGAACTGATCTAACCATTCTGAAGAGCAATTTGGAACTATGCCCAAAGTGCTATAAAACTGTGGATACACTTTGACCCAGCAATACCACTTCTAGGTCTGTATCCCAAAGAGATCATAACAATGGGAAAAGGACCCACATGTACAAAAATTTATAGCAGCTCTTTTTGTGATGGCAAAGAATTGGAAATTAAGGGGATGCCCATCAATCAGAGAATGGCTGAACAAGTTGTGGTATATGAATGTGGCATATAAATGCAACAGAATACTACTGTGCTATAAAAAATGATGAGCAGGTGGAATTTGGAAAAACCTGGAAAGACTTACATGAACTGATGCTGAGTAAAATGAGCAGAACCACTAACAACTACACTGTGTGAAAACTGACTTTGATACTTAGCTCTTCTCAGCAATGGAAGGATCTAAGACAGCTCCAAAAGACTCATGACAGACAGTGCTCTCCACATCCAGAGAAAGAACTTTGGAGTCTGAATGCAGATGGAAGCAGACTGTTCGCTCTGCTTTTCTTTTGTTGTTTTGTTTCTTGTGGTCGCTCCCATTAGTTTTAATCCCTCTTTACATGATGACTAACGTGAAAATATGTTTAATATCTTGGGGAGGAGGAGAAGGTGAGGGGAAGGTTTAAAACTCAAAATCTCATGGAAGTGAATGTTGAAAACTAAAAATAAATTATTAAAAAAAAGGATTCAGTATATACAGATTCTAGTCCCTTTAGTGCTCTGCAGCAGAACTTCTGCCAATCTCTTGTTTTAAGGAGGAACTAATGAGAGATTCAAGTCCAATATCTGAGCAGTGATACTAAAGATTAACACTTCAGTAGCTGCTTTGTCATCCCTTTTGCCTAATGGTTGTACCCACTTAAAATCTAGACACAGAAGTCTCATCTGATAATATATTCTGAATATTATTTAAGTTCTTCAAGGATCTGTGATTCTCTTGGGATAAGTGGATGCTATCCTTCTAACCCTAGAGTAAATGCTATTTAATAAGTGACCAGTGGCCAAAAATTAATCACCTTGCACTCAATCAAGTGCTGAGACCTTCTAAACCTGGAAAGAATGGGTGCTGGAAGACAGGCATACAAAACATTACTAGATCCAAAAGCCTGTAGCTTAGTAGGACTTCCAGAATTTGGTCCATCCAAATATGGAGGTCATTTTTAATTTCACATAGTCACCCTATATGTTACAAATGTTAAACAGAAATTCTTTCCACATCAGAATTTAGAAACCATATTGTGTAGTTGTCCACTATGAGACCGTCAGAAAAGGTAAAGCAATGGTACTACCTTCTAATTATTTCATGCCAACTAATTCAGCTTAAGATAAGAAAAAGAAAATGAATTTCAAGTATTACCTGCTGCTTCTGGTATGCAGTGTTAGGATTAATTTTGGACTCCAAAAGTAGAGAACCTAGAGTAGAGGAAAAAGCAAAACTTAATAAATACAGCTCACATTTTCTTCAATTACGTTACAATTTTAAATAGTCACCATAAGCTGATCATACTTCATAATTTATGTTCATTTTTTTTACATAACACAAAAACCAGAAGAAATTAGCTAAATATTCACTTTAAGAGATTCTACAGGATTAAAATGTCAATGCGCGACCTTAAAAATGCTTATACTTGAATGTTCTTTTTAAAAATTATTCATGTTCAGGCTTTAAAACTACGTAGACATAACCAAGTATACCCCCTATGTTCTCTGAGCCTCTTCTCTCTTCTGAAAAAGAATACTTATGTTACCTACTTAATGGTACTGGTATAAGAAAGGTACTTTATAAACTGCATTTTTTTCATGAATTATGATAAAGCACTATACTCTACCAAAGACAGAGAAAATATGACCTGGACTGAAATCTAAAAGCTCCAAGCACATCATTTAACATGGTATAAGCAACAGAAATCCTTATTCTAGACCATGACTTAGTCAATGATAACAGGAATTGATTGCATTTTGACTCTCTAAAGCCTTGAAGCCATAACTGTTATTTGATTTTTTTTTTAAAAAGATCATTCGTATTAGGTTAATTGTACTTCTCAATTTCCCCTCTACCATAATAGGGGCGAAGGGAGAAAGCAACCACCTTCAGGCAATAAGTGCTGGGTGGGAGAGAAGGAGTAAAGTACACTTTACACTATATCCTAAGACTCCCCAAAATAATATCTGGAAGCCTAGAACTTAAGACAAAAAACAAAGTACAAAAGACTTGGTGATAATCACCTAGCTAGTAGGTAGACAGGTTTCCACTTAAGCTGCCTCTAATTTTACCTCACCTTACTCTTATCAATACACAAATTACTCTAAAGAAAGACAGCACAGATTTGGAACAGCAATGGGAAGAGCAGTAACTCTTCAGACCTTTAAAAAAAATTAGATTTGTTCTTAGTATCTCAGATACCAAGAATACTACTACAGAATACTATTCAATGGACATGTATTAAATGTCTACTGTATGAAAGGCATTATGCTACAAGTTGAGTATATGAAGCTGAAAGCCTACAATCCAAGGGAGAGAAAATCCATATTAAGTATAAGACAAGATACTATAAGTGGGTGGAGGGGGTGAAGGAGAGATCCCAAATGTGGTAGAAAAACTTGGGAAGAGGAAGAAAATAGTTTCATATGGGGGAATGAGAAAAGACTTTGGGGTAGAAGTAGAACCTGAAATGAATCTTGAAGAATGATTTTTGACAGGCAGAAATAAGTTTTTTCATTCCACGAACAGGAGAGCAGATTGCAACCTAGCTGTTGACTGGGTATGTATATCAAAACACAATTCTATGACTAGCCAACTCTCACATTAAATTTCATCTTAACTAGCCATAGTTCTCTAGCCCTTAACCAGGACACCATGGCCCAGCCAGCATCTTGCCATGTCCTATATCATAATCTCTTCCCCCACTCCCATCCCTTTCTCACATCTTTTTCAGTAAATAACCAGTGTTACCATTGCCAGTAGAAAGGATGCGACTCTTTGACTGCTCTATCCACTCAAAATCCCTGTGATTCTGAGACTTAGGCTAACAAAAGCTGAGCTTTCTTCCCTGGACTTTATGCCCAGCTCCTTTACACCATACCAGCCCTGTCAGTCGTATCCCTCAAGCGTCTCTATCCCAATTTATTCTTTTCTTTCATTGTGTCCTCTGAAACCAGGTTTCTATTGTTAATTAACTACCCTTCATGTTATGCCTCTTCCCCTCATGTTCCTTACACCTCTGAAATCATGAGAATCTGGCTCCACCTAGAAGACTACATTCCTGGCCATCCTTCTCTATTACTGGATGTCATGAACCACTCTTCCAAAAGGCTAGAAGAAAATGGGCAGTAGACATGCTTCCTACTCCTCACTGCTACTTCCAGCAACTCTCTTCTACCACAGTCATCCAGCAATCTCACCCGCTTTAAAAAAAAAAAAACCACCTTTCTTTCACTCCACTGCCATCAGCTTAAGGTAGCAACCAATTTCTCTCCTCCCTTGAACATCCAAATTAGAAAAAGTTTGCCCTTATTGGGTGCTTTCATTTCATCATTTCTAACCAACTTTTCAACCCATTAAACTGTGCATTATAAATTGAAGCAGTCTGAAATTGCTTTCCAAGGTTAGAAAAAGACAGAAATTGGGGTTAGAAACCTCAGTAACCATCTAGTCCAACATTTACCCCACCATATTTAACAAGTGATCATTCAGGTGCTTGCTTGAAAACCTCTGGTGAAGTGGAAACCTGCTATTTCCAAGGGCAGTCCATTCCATTTTTAGATAACCATAATATTATGTTATGCAAAGTTTTCTCCCACTATAATTAATCAAGCCTAAGTTTTCAAAGAAAGAAATCCAAGCTATCAATCACCACATGAAATAATGCTCTAAATCACTAAAAATTAAGAGAAATAGGAATTAAACAACTCTGAGAGACCACCTCACACAGATTAGATTGGCAAAGTTGACCAAAAAAGGGGAAATAATAGATGTGGAAGGGGCTAGTAAAACAGGTACATTAATATACTGAAGCTGTGAACTGATCTAGCCATTATAGAAAAAAAATTGGAACTACGCTCCCCAAATGATTAAACTGTGGAAATATCCTCTGACTTAATGATACTGATTCTAGCTCTACACCCCAAAGGGAAAGAAGAAATGGACCCATACATATAAAAATATTTATAACAGCTCTTTTCATGGTGATATAAAACTGAAACAGGGAAGCCCATCAATAGGTGAATGGCTGAATACATTATGATATATGACTAAGATGGAATACTATCATGCTGTAAGACAGAATGAAGGGGGATGGTTTCAAAGAAACCTGGGAAGATATGTACGAAGTGATGCAAAGGAGTGAGCAAAAACAGAACAATTTATATTTAACAACAACAGCGTAAGTATCAACAACTTTGAAGGACTTAGGAACTCTGATCAGCAAAGACCAACTACAATTCCAAAGGAGTCAAGATGAAATGCTACCCACCACCTCCAGATAGAGATGATGGATTTAGAGTGCAGACTGAGGCATACATGTACATATGTATGTACATGTGAATATGTGTGTATGGAAATGGCTAATTAATGCGGAAATCTGTTTTGGTTGACTAACATGTTTTTAAAAGGTTTTGTTTTTCTTGCTTTCTCAGTGGGGGAGGGGGAAGCAAAAGGGAGAGAATTTGGAGCTGAAAATAAAAATATATTTAAAAAAGAAATATACTCCAAAACAATTATTGTTGGGGGGTGGGAATTAATCAATTCCTAAAGTTGCCTCACCACGATCTCTTTATTGCTAAGCAAACAGCTCTTCCCTCACAACCCCCAGTACTCTGACACTGCTGACTGGTATTCTGGATTCTCTCCTCTTTCTAGGTTTTCATGAAACTACACTCTTTCCATTCACTTTCTGTTTGTCCAAATGATTCTTCTCAATATCCTTTGTCTTCTAGTTTGTCTTCTAGAACACTCTACTGGGTTCCTTTCCTAGTCTCCATCTATACTCTTCTCTTGATAATTCTATTAGCTTCTATGTATTTAAGAATTATTGTCTACAAAAGATTTCCAAATCTGCACATCTGACCCTCTTCTCTCCTGGGCTCCAGTTTTATATTTTTCAACCACCTGCTGAACACTTTTCCCCTAAACCTGTCCCACTCCTAATTTCACTATTTTTGTTGAGGGTACCATTATCCTTCCAGGCACACAGAATGAAAGGATGACCTAAAAGTCATCCTTCAGCCTTTATCCTTCAAATCCAATCAGTTGCAAATTCTTTTCTATTCTATCCTATGAACAAGATACCTCCATCACTGCAGTTGGTGGCACAGTGAATAGTTCAATAAACCTGGAATTAGGGAACACCTGAGTACAAATCTGTCCTCAGACACTTACTAGCTGTGTGACCCCTAGGCAATCATTTAACCTCCGTTTGCCTTGGTTTCCTGAAATGAAAAATGAGAGTAAAAATACACCTAGTTTGCAAAGCTGTTGTGAGGATCAAATGAGATCATATTTGTAAAAAGTACTTCCAACCATGCCTGGCACACAGTATGCACTATATGAATGCTTCTTCCTTTCCCTTTCACTCTTCTGGTCACCAACCTGGTCCACAGCCTCATCATCTTTTGCCTGGATTATTGTAATAATTTCCTAACTGGCTTCCCTGCATCCAGTCTTTCCTTTCTAAATTCCATTCTACGCATAGATAATATCATTATGCTTAAAACACATGTCTAACCACATCATCCCCCTGTCTTAAGAAGCTATAGTGGCTTCTCATAGACTTAGGATGAAATCAAACTCTTTGGGCATTTAAAGCCCCTCACAATCCAGCTCCAGTTTATCTCTTAGGATTGATTATACATCATGCTCACCCCCAACAAATTAGCTTGCTTCTATTTCTATGCCTTTTGCACAGGCTATCCCCCATGCATGAAATCCACTCACCTCCTTATCTCTGACTCTTGGTCTCCTAGCTCCCTTCAAGATTAAACTGAAGTGTCACTTCTCTCAAGACGCCTTTGCTGATTCCCTGTTTTTGCTTCCTCTTCATAGTAGAGTAATTTTGTAAATAACCTGTATTTTATATCTACTAAATACAATGTAAGCTACTTAAAAGCAAAAGACTGTCTTATTTTTGTATATCAACATTCTTCTGGTTTGAAAGTGAGAATTTGTTTTCTGAATGCAATAGAAGAAACACTAACAATAAAGTCTGATATTTATCAAAACACTAGTAAAAACTAACTTAGGCATTTAAAAAAACAAAGTTAGGGGATATTAATTTCTCTCATTTTTTGCAATGAACTGAAGAACTGGTTTCTTCCTTTTAGCTAAAACACAGTATCTAAATCTACTTTCTTAAAGGGGAGAGGGGTGTAAAAAAACAAATGGAATTGGCACTGAACAGATAAATGCATATAAGTCAGGATAATTTCTATTGATACTTAGAATTTCCCCCAGCCTCAGTACAAATTAATCTCTGAATGTAGAAAATTTCTGAATTTTTTACAATGTACAATTGTCTAGAGCAGGAGATCAATTTCAATACAAGGATTCAACAAGTTTTTAAGACTGCAAATTAAGTCATTAGCACAGTGCATTGAAAATTGCAGAGGCATCCGAGAAATGATTAAAGGCTGGAAAAGCAATTTCCCTTGAAATCTGAGTATTCTCAACACCACAAGATTAACACAAACTATTTTATAAAATTAAACATACAATTTATCAGTCTTGAAGTAGTTTCATTATATTAAAATTGTCACCCTTGATTCAGAACAGGAGAAAAAAGTACACCATCAGATTTTAAGACAAACAAACTTGGCTGGCATAATACCTGACTATAACCTAAATTTAAAACTGAAATTATATGAGATCTATAAAATCAAATGAAGTTCTATGTAATGGATCATAAAAATATAAGTTTTCCATAAAGAGTACTATTAGAACAAAGACTGCAAATTTTTCTACATATACCCTTTCAATCTGTCAGCCTTCTAATCCCCACTTACTGATACTCAACAAACATTTAAACTAAGCCTGGGCCAAGCACTCTGCTAGACACTGGGGAAGAGAGTTTAGGTAACACAGGCCCCTTACGGCGTTGACTTTCTAGAAGTGGAATGACACCTGGTTTAAATAGAACTGTAACAAAAGACAGACTCAGTCTTAAAAGAGGAAGAAATTTTATAGGTCATTTAATCCAACTCCTTCATTTTATAGATGGGGAAATTGAGGCCCAAAGATGTTAAGTGATTTGCCCACAATCACAGAACTCTCTCTCTGTGCGTAAATATGTGTGTGTAAAATGCTACTATGTTCAAGACACTGCGCTGAGGACCTGAGGACACAAATAAATACACAGTGGGAAAAGAGAAGGCAATAACAACTGGGAGGCATTCTTACAAGGAAGTGTCACTTGAGCTGAGACTTAAAGGAAACTGGAACGGCAAAAAGTAAAGGTATGAAGGTGGTAGATAAAACAAAGGTATGTGAGGAACAATAAACAGGGCAGTTTGGCTGAACAGTAGAATGTGTGAGGGGAAGTAATGTCTATCAGCATAGAGAAAGATACTGCAATAGTTCTGCTCATCACAGAAGCAGGGCGGCATTGGAACTACCATGTTAAATTTGCAATATACAAAACCAAAAGCTTTATGTAGTTCAGATCGACAATTTCATATGCTATTTTCTATTTCTGTTCATTGTACATGGGAAAACGCTCTTTTTAACATTTGACAAATTCATAAATAATAAGAAGGAAAATTTTTTAAAGTCCAAGTTACAAGGGCCTATGGAATAAGCAGCATAGTTACTATAGAAGTTGATTCAATAGGTCTTGATAATTAACTGAAGAACTGAAGGAAATTCAACAACCAAATTTCTAACGGAAGAGACTCAGGTGAACTAGTGGTAACGCCAGACAGAAATGATGAAGTTACAAGAAGGTTTCAGAAGAAATATGCTATATTTTAAAAGTATAGAGGATTTGGTTCTAAATCTCAACCCTGCTACTTTTCACTTGTATGACTTCAGACAAGTCACTTAATCCTTCTGGCTTAGTCTACTCACCAGTTTAAAAAAAAAAGGGGGGGGGGGTGTTGAATTAGATGAGTTCTAAGGTTCCATACAATTCTAAAACTATGTATGACACTATGAAAGATATTCAGGGAAAGATTTTCTAGCAGGCAGTTAGATGTGCCATTCTCAAAGTCAAAAAAAATTTGGGACTGGAGAGATTTTTGGAACAAAATACAATTACCTTTTCAACTCATATCTCATTGGTTGCCAAAAGCTATTGATTCTAATTCCACAGCATCTCTCAAATGTGAGGAATTATACCTTTAGATTTAGAAGGGACCTAAAGATCATTTAAGCTAATCTTACAGATGAGGAAAACTGAGGCCCAAAGGGGTAGGTAATTTGTTCAAGGTCACACAGATGGTGAAAGGCACCCAGGTCATCATTCTCCAAAAGCCAGTGCCCTTTTTATTGTACTTCAATGTCCCTGTGTCACCCTTTCCATCCCAAATGCTACCCAATCAAGTCAATCTCTCATCACCGCTTTTTTGACTTTCCTAGTTAGGTTTCCTAGATTTCCCATCTATTATTACACACAGGTCTGACTAGTTCACTCCCCTGCTCAAAAAACTTTAGTGGCTCACCAATGCCACTGAATATAATACCAATACCTGTCATTCAAGGCCCTCTAAAACCCGGCTTTTCAGATTTTACCTTTTCAGCCATATCAGATATGTCCTCCTCTTTGTGCATACCCTCCCAAGTGCTATTATTTGATCTTGTTTATGCCCTCTTTCATCATGGTGACTTCACTAATGCTATCTCTGTACCTCAAGTAGGGGGACATTTCTAGTCATCCTGATCTACATCTTGCCACTGGACCCAGATGGCTCCATAGGAAAAAGTGAGGCCGGTGACTCTGCACAGCAGTCCGTCACTTAAATACAATTCACTTGCAAACCATAACATCACTTTCCTGATGTCATGGTCCTCTGCAAGAACAAACAACAACAACAACAACCTGGAATGAAATCCTCCCCATCTACCTCCTTCTACTGATATTCTTCTCTTCCACTGGATAGCTCAGGTACAACCTGAGGTCCACTACTTCCCTGGTCTCCCCGCCAGAAGCAAGCCCCTCCCCATCTTGAATTTCTCAATCCATAATCTATTTGACCTTGTCCATATGCTTAGGTACAATAATTTTCCTAAAGCACAAAACTGACCAAATCACTTATCCTGCCCAGAAACTTCAGTAGATCTATAGAATAAAACATTAAATTTCCCAGTTTGGTACTTTAAGTCATTCACAAACTAACTCCAACCCACCTCTTTGGGCTTACTTCCCCATTACTCCTCTTCAGGCATTCTACGTTTGAGCCACCTGCCCATTCACTTTCTCTTGAATTTGGCACTTCTCCATCTCCACACTTTTACAAAGCTGTCTTCTATCCCTGGAATGCACTACTTCTTCAACTTTGCCTCTAAGAAACCACGGATCTCTTCAAGGGGCAATTCATGTGCTACACCATAGGGAAGTCTTTCCTTATTTCTCTAGTTTCTAGTACCATTGTCTTCAAATTATCATCTATAATTGTGACTTCAGAGTGTTGATGGTGAAGCATACATCCCAATACTCAGCAGACAGGGAGGGGGCTATCAATATAGAATGAGGTATATATTTTCTGATACAGTCTTTTTGAGGACCTGTTTTTCTTTACTTATGTTGCAAATGACCTCTGAGGGGCAGCACAATTCATTGGGATGGGACAGGTATAATCAATAGAAACATTTAAACAGAAAAAAAATCATATATATGTACACACATACACACACACACACACACACACACACACACACCCTGTTTACATATCACATTCTCCCAATAAAAAGAATTTAAGATCCTTGAGGACAGAGACTATGATTATTTGCTCACACCTTATCCCATTAGACTACAAACACCTTTAGATGGAGGCTGAATGATTATCTTTGTACCCCTTGCATATAGTTGATATTTAAGTAATGTTTTCTGAACTAAATTAAACCCAACATCAAAAGATCTAGGACAAGTCTTTTTCAGAAAAATATTTTACCAATCCAAAGTATTCTATTTTTTGTTTTTTTACAAATTTTCTCTTACTGCTTATGTTCTAGACATTCATTTTTGTATCTGTTCCTAGAAAGAGCGTCTATCCTAAAGTTCACTGTTTTTAGTTTAACACATTCTAAATAATCAACATACCCAGGAAAAAGACGTTCTTGATCCTAACACTTACAAATTAAATTTGCTTAAGAAAAATAAATTCCTCAAGAGATTTATCACATATTTAAGATTGGTAATGTAATTGATGCTATTGGGGATATAGAAGTACAAACATTCCCCTAATTTACAAATGCTCATTAATGACACTGCCTGCCCATTTCAAAGCTATTTCTCTCTTGCCTGTCCCCTTCCCTCAACTTGTATTAAATATAGGGAAAAGCTGATCCAAGTCTTTTTTGTACAAACATATTCTATGTTCTCCCCATTCTGCATCTTTGCCTCTTTTGATGCTCACATAAGTGAAAGTGTTGGTTAAGTACTCTTTATTTTCCCCCTTACAGACACACTTATTTTTTTCTTTTTCCTCTATAATTTCTGTTCAGGTGCTTTGGGATTGTCCCCTACACCACAAACAACTAATCACCATGAGGCAACATAGAATTGTATGCTAGTCTCGATGTCAGGAAGACCTGGGTTCAAATTTAGCTTCTGATGATTACTGATTAGATGACCATGGGCAAGTCATTGGATTTCTCTAAATCTGTTTCCTTATCTAAAAGACAAGGGTTTTTGGACTTGAGCTATAAGATCCCTATTAGCTCTAAATCTAAGATCATGGCTATTTATAGTATTAGTAATGCAAGAAAAGGAAAGCCTTAAATTTCTAAATAAGATACAATGAATCAATATTAATCTTTAAAACCCCTGAAAGTCTACAGACAACCATCCAGACTCTACAAAACTCCAGCTAACTCTTCATTTTATTCAAGATGGGAAAAAAAAATTCACTATATTTTGTTTAGTTTTCAGTACTACATGCAACAACATTGGTTTTTCTTGGCTTTCAGTTACAAGTGCACGGTATTTCAGCTTCATTAAAAGTCAGATAGCTTTTATGGATTAGTTTAATTACTATGTAAGATTTGTTTCCATGGAGAAATGTGTTCCAACTTAGAAACTTTTGGAATACAGCTTTTAAGCTGAGAATTGCCTATTTAAGAAATGATCTCTGTCCTCAAAGAGTTTAGTAAAGTGGTGGGAGGGGATAATACACTTAGGTCAAACTATCTTTTACAAAAGTTAAGAGCACAGTTGTCCTAGAGCAGTCAATTCAGATTCTTTCCTTAGCACTCTGACATTTGCTATAAAGTTAAGAATCAGCAACCTGAGAGACAGAGCCTAAAGCTATATGTTATTTAGAGTTGGATTTGCAAGACATCCAGACCTCACTTAGCAGGCACTTCAAAAAGTTACTGATGGTGTTCCATTTTCAGCTCCCTAAGCAATTAAATCTGAAATGCCTATCCTTTTTGCAATTGTTTTGAAATTGTCTAGTAGCGTTACATGTCAGGATCACTGCAAAGGAAGTCCACAATAACCTACATATTTTGAAGGAAACCATGCAGTTAAATATGCCTATTCCTTGGGAAAGCCCTTGCCTATGATAGCTGTAGTTACATTAGTATTTTCTCAAGGTGACAGCAAGATTTTTTTTTCCTCTTCAACCGATCCTCAACATCTAGATAAGGAAGGATCCTATTTATCCAACATAACTGTACTGGACATCTCCATGACTTGTCAAAGCTACCAAAAGACAGGTCCAATTAAAATTTTTCTGTGTGCAGGTACTATGCTTCTTTGAAGACAGTTTCAGAGATTTTAGGGTGGGAGAAAGAGCCATTTCACCAATTTGGAGGAGAAAAAAGTTTAATTTCTCCCCAGTCCACTCTCTCCTTATTTCTACTTGGGTTGAAGTCATCACTAGCCCTCTACTGGACTTGAATCAACCACTTAACAATTTCCCTTCACCTCCAATCTCCTACCCTTTTCTGCAAACTAAAAGCAGAATATTTCAACGCTGACAGCGTAAGTGTCTTGGGCAAGGACAACAAGAAAGAATAGTGACAGAGGCACCAAAAGAAAGAAAACAAATGGCCCATCACTGTATGACCAAGACAAACATTCAAGGTGACACACAAAACTTAAACATTTTGGTAATATCAGGAAAACTTCCATCAGTCTTGAAAATTGTCTTACACTCTGCATATACAGGGTGCTTCTAAAGTCTGGACACATAGGCAAAAATGCGTATTTCCAAGAAATTTTCAACCACATTTTATTTAATTGGAATATTAACAGATAACATCTTCAATATGATTTCCATCATTTGTGATGCAAAGGTTGACATGCTTTGCAAGATTCATGTGAACCTGATGCAATAATTTCACATTGCTGTCAATTTTCCTACACATGGAATACGCTTTAATTACCTGGAAATTCTACTTAGAAGACCTCATTTTATTATTTTAGAATTATAGAAATATATAATAATCAAATTCATAAAAAGTGCTTCCTTGATAATTACTAGCAAGGGAATAAAGCTATTTTCAGCAAGAAAATAGAAAAGAAACCTCTTGGTCCTCTACTTGAAACCTTGCATAAGGCTGTGCGCATAAAAAAGATGCAACAAGAAATAAAGCAGCACTAGGATAAGGCAAACTACATCAAATATCCTTGATAAATATCTGATATACAAGATGTACAGGAAATTAACAAACATGTAAGATCAAGAGCCATTTTCCCGTAGATAAATGGTCAAAAGATATGAAAAGGAGAATTGTAAACTATAACCTTATGAAAGAATTCCCCAAATGACTAATGAAAGAAATGGAATGAAGACATAGGAAAGTACATCCCCAAGCCACTCCACAGATGTTGTACATTGCACATATTTTGTACTTGGGATAGCTCTCCTAGGAAGAGATAATAGGAAGGATCCTGGGGCGAACTATCATGATATAAAAAGCAAAAGACATCAATTCTTATAAAAAATAAGAGAAGTGCAAATCGAAATAAATAGGTTTCATTCACCCCATACCCAGCAAATGAGCAAAGATGACAAAAAAGGAAATAAGCGATGTTGGAGAGAGACACACTGTTGGAACTATAGATCGGTCCAACCATTCTGAAGACCAATTAAGCATCATGTGAAGTAACTATAACATCCACACCTTCTCACCTGGAGATTCCACCGACTCGGGTATTAAACATATACCTCAAGGAGGTAAAGACAGAAAAAAAAACATTCTTTATATACTAAATATTCATAGCAGCATTTTTTGGTGGTATCTAACAAATGGAAATAAGGTGGGTACTCACTGACTAGGGAAAAGCTAAATCAGTTATTATACATGAATTGAATTGACTATTGCTATGCCAATAAAAATAAAAAAAATGTGGCCCAATGATGCTGCCCTAGAGATTGTCCACCACTCCCACTAGCACTTACTTTGGAAATGGTGGTGGAAAAAAAAATGACCTAATGTATTACACAAAACTGGCTGAGCAGGCTATGACATGACAGACTGAATGAAGTTTGTAACTGCAAGGAGGTGAATTATCCAATAAGGAGAGAAGGCTCTTTTTTGTTCACTGCTTACAAAAATGTTGTAGGAGCTTTGAGGTCATCTTGGGGGTTGTCTCAAGTACTGAATATGGTATTGAGAAAAAAAAGAGCAGATGACCTCAGAATAGAGAGAATACTGAGACTAAGCTAAGATACTTTTTCAATGATGTACCATCTCTATCGGAAAAGTTCTTCATTCTCAATGCTTCATAAACAGAAATCAGTTTTTTATTTTAAAACAAAAGAGACTTCCAGCCAAGATGGCTGCCTGAAAAAAGGAAGGATTACCACACTCCCCTACACTTGCTGAAAAAATGTGAAATTCCCAACTGAATAATGATCCAAGAAACAAGAGAAAACAATTATTGATTTCTTCCGTTCAAAAACTGCACAAAAACCTGGTCAGAAATCCACAGGCAATATGAAAAACGGCTGCCAGTAAAGCCACCTCCGTTGCAGACAAACAACCCCATGGTCTCCCAAGAAGTCCAGAGAAGGTCCTGAGACATACTTAGACTGCAACACCCTCTGACTACAGGCAGCAAGAGTGGAGCACTTCTTTCCTACCAAGGCCCCAGGGTAATTATAAACCCACATACTCCCTTTGGGGAGCAGCAAACAGTGGCACAGTAGAACTAGGTTCCCAGGTCTCTAGCATCTCTTGAATTCTATTGTGAGACGCTATAAGGTCCTCAGTATTGAGACCTTTGAGCACCAAATTATAGGGAGAAGAAGAGCATGGGAGTAGAAATCAGTGCAGGAACCCAGCCAAGGAGAGATGAAAGGGTCCTGATGACCCCATTCAAAACTGTAGCAGGATGTTGACCCCGGACCTAGCCTAAACCCTAAAATCAGGAAACTAAATCTGGAGAGTTGAGTAAATCAAAGAAAACACCTTTTAGAAGAGAAAGTGGTCCATAATCCCCAAATAAATAAATAAATAACTTTTTGAAAACTAGAAAGGAAAAAACAAAAAAAAAAACCAAACTAATGACTCCACAAGATAGCAAGAAACATTACAACAAAATTAAAAGATAGGAAAAAAGTTATTTGCTATTGAAAACAACCAATTTGGAAAAGAGGTTAAGGAGAAATACTTTAAGACTCCAACTACCCTCAAAACCATGATTTTAAAAAGCCTAAAAGGCTGTATTTCAAGAAAATATAAATAAAAACAATTACAACTATAGAGCAAAGTAAAGACAGAATCCACTGATCATTTCTGAAAGAAACACAAATTTAAGTTCCAGGAATGACAAAGTCAAAATCTATAGTTCAAAGAAAAACTGTAAGTATCTAGAAAGAAGCAAAGAAATGCAGTCGTTATCACAAGACCTGGAAGCATTTACTAAAAAGGAGAGGAGGTTCTGGAATACAATACTCCAAAAAGCAAAACAGTAAGGCTTATAACCAATCTCGACTTACCTTGCAAAGCTGAGTATTATCCTATACGGTTTTATAAAGTGGGCCTTTAATGGAAGAGATGACTTCTAAAATTTTCTGATAAAAAGACTGAAGTTAAACAGGAACTTTTAAATACAAACATAAGAGTTCCAGAGAAACCTAAGGAGGTAACAGTCTTAATAGGGGAAAATAAATAAGTGTTTCTTCAGAGGCTTATGTATCCAAGGATATTGAGAGATTTATAAAGAAAAACAGAGGTCTAGGGTAGCAGCTGTGGATTGGTTCTTTTCTCACTTTTAGGTGAGGAAAGGGATAGTAAAAAGAATACAAATAATGTAAAAAAAGTACGAAAGGGTGGAACTTGCTATTTCTCCTAACTGAAGTTCGTAAGAGTAAACAAACATGTATGAAATGATGGAAGGAGTAGGCATCAGATCTCTCACACACACACTCACTCTCTCTTTCTCTCTCTCCCTCCCTCCCTCGCCATCAAATTCAAAAGAGAAACAAGTGGGGACGGGAGGATGGGATTAAAAGGGAGGACAAAAGCAGCCAGGTAGTGGTAATAAGCAAAACAAATTTCCTGATCATGAAAAGTTTGTGTGGGAGGGGTAGGGAGGAGGAGAGGGGAGGGGATTCAGGAAGGAAAAAGATAAAAACTAGAATCAAAGGTCACAGATCTATTGGAGAATGGCTGAACAAATTGTGGTGTAAATATAATAGAATACCATTGCACTTCAAGAAATGTCTAAAGAGACAACTTGAAAGAATCTCCATTACCTTGAACTAATGCAGAATGGAGTGAACAGAACCAGAAGAATACTGATACACACTGATCAATGTAGTGGCCAATCATGTGTCCAGAGAATCTATGATAAAGTGTGCTGTCTACCTCTTAACAGGGAGGTGATAAATAGTACCTAGATGCAGAGAGGTTTTTTATGTGTGTGGATTTGTTTTGCTTGACAGCTTATTTGTTATAAGTTTCCCCACCCACGCCCCCTTCTGGTTTCAGTTGGAAGGAGATTAAGGTTAGTAAGTGATGCCAAAGAAACAGGGACCACTAAAGCATTTTTTTAATTCATAGAAGACAACTGAAAGCTGTTCAGAAGGAAGTAAACAAGCGGGATGGGTTTGAAAGCAATGTGTGAAATTTGTTATATAAGGCCAAGGGAGTGGCCCCCCGCCCCGGGCCCCCAGCAAGGGTATGAAAGGGAGATTAATGGTTTCATATACAATCCTCTTCTTGTACTCTGCTATGTATGTGTAAATAGTCTTTGTTTTGGTGTTTAAATTCAAAATTTTAGAAGTATTTAAAAAAAAGGAAATGAAATTACTACTATTACTGGACTGAGACCGCCAATAGATGACAAGAAAGAAATTATGGATCAGTCACAACAAGTATATCAAGAAATTTTTGCCACGGGCAAAAAAGGAGATGCAACCAATGCATCTTTTTAAAACTGGGTTAGGCCATGAACATATTTGTGTTGTGAGATGCTGAAGTCTCCTATAGAAGCTCGATCCACTCGCAAAGACCATTTTGATGAAGACACTGATAAACCTGACACAGTAAGTGAAGCATCATAAGGCAGCATACTAATAATGCAATTACTGAGAAGACAGTCTTACATTAGGGACATCGGAAACCAGGAGACATGGCTAACGGAGGAAGGGAGACTTAACCAGCTTTCCAAGGTCTGACTCATTCTAAAAGTTACACAGCAGGCTATCTGCCATCCATGTTGTACCACAAATAGTTTTTGTTTATGAGCTACGGATTATTAGCCATTCCCCAGACTCAATGTTGTATTTATTCACATAAGTTATCTCTCATATGCCTAAAATGCATTACCTCTCTTCATCTCCACTTTCTGAAATCCTTATCATTCTTCAAGGTTCAAATTAGATGTCACAACCTCCACCTTTCCTGATATACCCCAACCGTTAGTGCTTGCTCCCTCTTCCAATTACTGTATATAACATATCGGATTATAGATTAAGAGATGGAAGGGACATTCTAGTACATCCTTTCTCTTTTATAGCTGATAAAGGACCAGGGAGATAACATGATTTACCAAAGGTCAAAGAGACATTAAGCAGAAGTGACAAAATTTAAACTTAGTTCCTTTGATTCCAAACCCATTACTCTTTGCATCACATCATGCTGACTCTCCATCTACTCTTTCATACCACTCAAATTTACACTCTTAAGGGCAGACAGACTCTTGATTCTTGGGTCGAACTGTAAAATGCATGGAAAGGAGAAAATAGCACTAAGAATAAATGAATAGAAAATTTTTTAAAAAACCAATAGAAGATACTGTAGTTAACGGTTTATTATGAACTCATGGTATACCTGTCTTGAATTCCTCTTTTCCAATACTTTGTACCCCACTTTAAGAATTATCAATATTTTTAAAATGAACAATGGGTGGCTCAGAAAAAATGCCTATGTAATTACGTTTCAAAACCTCTAGTCCAGGGGTCTTCTCAACCCCTTTCAATTAGTTCCATTACCCAAACCTCAACCTACTTATGGTCCTAAAACTCTTAAAAGAAAAAAACCCACACAAAACTCAGATGTGACCTGTAAGTGTAGACACCCCAGTCTATTTCCTTATCAAGGCATGTTTAAACCATAACATAAATGGTTTTTTTTGGTTTGGTTTGGTTTTCTATTGTTGGGGTTTTTTTTGAAGGGGGGAAGGCAAGGCAATTGGGGTTAAGTGACTGCACAAGGTCACACAGCTGGTAAGTGTGTCTGAGGCTGGATTTAAATTCAGGTCCTCCTGACTCCAGGGCCATGCTAAACTCACCATGCCACCTATAGTTGCCCTGTAAGTGGTTTTTAAATGAAGTTCTGATAATAAAGACCTTCCCAATCCTGGGTAACTATATTCCTTAAAATTATCCTACTTATGGCCCAAATGTGTTTATCATCTAAAGGCTAACAAATTCTTTGCCTAAGTAGCTAGGTGGCCCAGCAGGTAAATTGTTGAGTCTGGAATCAGGAAGACAGGAGTTCAAATCAAGCCTTAGATACTTACTACTTGTGCATCCCTGGCCAAGTCACTGAACCTACCTGCCTTAGTTTCCTCAATTGTAAAATCGAAATAATAATAGCACTTACTTCACAGGGTTATGACAATCATAAAATACTTGTAAAGCCCTTAGCATCTGCCTGGCACATAGCAGGTGCTTAATAATTGCTTCTTCCCTTCCTCCCCACATCCCCATCCCTAGGGATAATAATTTGACAAACTTTACCACACGTGTTAATGGTAATACACAGAAAACACCCTATAGGACAGGGTGAGTCCAATAAAATGGCAGTTTTATTTCCATTCTACCACTTGTTCTGTGGCCTTGGGCAAATCACTTTATCTTGTGTCCATTTCTTTGTATAGATATAAGAAAAACATCTACAACTATAGGATTGTCTTGAGGAAAAAGATGAGCATAAATACATTTTTAAAAGCTAAAAGTACTGTACAAACTTCATGGCAGGTGGGGGTGGCTGTACATCTCTGTAATTACAAGTACAACAAAGGCTGAGGCTGGCAGGCTTTAGGAGATGGATGCTCTAGTGGGCTAGATGTCCTAATTAAGTTCAGCAGTGAGTATCCAGATCCAAGAGCAAGGGGCCACCAAACTGACTAAGGAGGGACAAACCGGCCTACGTTAGAACCAAGGTCAAAGCTCCTGTGTCCGTAAGCAACAGATCAAGTCTGTGAGGAGCACTTCCAGACTAGGTAAGCCAGAGACACCTGCCTTGGATAGACAGATATAGATATATAGATAGATATAAAAGTAAGCAAAGCAGAATATCTGTTCTTAAATCCTTTCAAACGGTTTTCCCAAACTGTGTACTGTGGTACTTTCTGAAGGCACTTTTTGTGTATGTTGAAATTCAACTTCCCTTACTTCTTTTATAAATTACATACAATCACAGACAAATTACTTTACTTGTGGAAGGGGACAAAAAGCAGATGACCATCTCTCACATTTCAGCAAATTCACAGGTGTATCTGACTAAACAAGGCAAATACCACAAACTTATCTTTTTTAAAAAAATGCAGTTTAGAGTATCTATAACAGCAATACAAGTTTTGAGATGAAGTAATTAAGTTATAGTAAACACAACTTCACCTGTTCTACATGAACCTCTATCACTGAAGAGAAATTTTATCAGTGATAGAAACATGTAGCAGGTAGAAAAATTTGTTCTGGATTTTGAGTACCTCACCAGATTCAGATGAATACTTAGCTTATTTCCCATGGCCATAAGGTGACTCTAACATTTCAAAATATCAAGATTTTAATTTTTGTTTCATTTTATGGAGATCGTATAAAAATAAAAAAACCTTAGAAGGTAACCAGAAAATACTTTTTTGGGTAAAAAAAGGTTAAACATAACAGTGTGGTCCTACTAATAATTCTATAATTACAATAACTAATACCGGTAATTCTCAATACATATAGCTGGCAGTAGCTTTAAGGGGTTTTATAAATCTTTTTTTTCTTTGATCAACAATCAAATTACCAATTATCCCTGTTAACAAAATAATTCATGTTTGGCTTTGTACTATGTCATGGCATTGCCCTGCAAGTCAGAAGACTCCATTTCTAGTTACAGCTCCAATGAATCATTGGTACTTAGCAGACACTTTACTTGCCGTGGACATCAGTTTCCTCATCTGTAAAAATGTTAAGCATTCATACTGCTTGTCTGCAGCAACTTTTTACTTGTTTGCAAGACTTCTACTGCCAAAGGTCCTTCTTAAAACCCTTTAAAAACTTTTAAAAATTCCATCTTGCACCTTGCTCCTGCCATTGATTCTGGCTCCCAGGACCTGCTTCCTACCGTTTCGCAAGAATTACTTCACACTGAGGAGCTAAATATGAGAAAAAGAATTTAGATATTTTCCTTAAGTATAATGTACTTGGAACTAGATAATAATTCCTAATGTCTTATACTGAGCTAGCATTATGACCATTAATTTTTATCTTTCATATTTACACTTGTTTGACCTTATTAAAAAATTGCTTTTAAAGATGCCAAACTCAGTTCTGAACCTGTGTATGTTGGCAAATGAAGGTAGACAACTAGTACATAATGTAGAATCCACCGTATTTTTCTTTTTATTTACAAACAGAGTGACAAAGTAAAGACCTGAAATATCAACAGATGCTTTTCAATACCCCCCTCCCCCAAATAAAGGAATAAAGTAAAAAATGTCTCTACTATCTTACAAAATTCGGGGAAATACACGAAGCATTGCTCACGAAGGCATGAAATAGTTGTGATCTTCATTTAAAAGGCTCTTAAAACACCCCTTTTCAATTAAAATAACATGCAGCATCAGTATTTCTAGGGCTGACACATTCATAATTTTGAAGGGGTGAGTAGGAGGAAGAAGCAAGGTACTGTGGACAATCTCTAGTTGAGGGATATACTAATCTCTTATGTGAAATGTATAATCATTGGGTTTCAATGTGAGTAAAACAAAGAAAAATAAAAATTTAGCTGTGTCAACTATAGGACACAATGTAACAAGGCAGACAGATGGAAATTATTTCCAAACTATAAGGTACAAAAGATGGCCTTTGATTCAGGGAGAAGGGGGGGCAGGGGTGCGTGTGAGCATGTGCGTGTGCAGGTGATGGGGGAAGGGGAGCAGAAGTTAACAAAAGCACTGTGCAGTTTTCCAATGGCAATTTAATCTACTCTGCTCCTTCTGTACAACTCTGGACTTAGATCATCATTTATTTACAGTGGTTATCCAAGATGTATGTTATGCTCCATAGGTTGTCTATTCAAATGTATATCATAGGACAACTTGCACTCTTTACCCACTCAGTTTTTCCAAGGTGGAGAAGAAGGTTGAACTCTTTTGAGTGATTATGAAGCACAACTACAAGTCTTTGCAACTTTTGTGCTTAACTACAATCAACACATTGACTTTACTGAACAGATGCATCATCATCTTTAGGGAATCCTTCCATAAAACAATGGGTTTAGACTAGATAACTTTTGAGGTCTCTTCCAGTTCTAAATCCTTGATGCTATGACTGTGCTATGCATCTTTCATGGCAGTGGTAAACACCTTTGAAGAGCAAGAGAACACGTATAAAGGATGTCACCAGAAAGTTGTATGGCAGAAAGAAAAAAAGGGTAATAGCCCTTTTTTCCCATTGGTATCTATGCAATGTCAAGAGATCTAGGGGAAGTCCTCCAGCATGTGGGGTGGATGTCCTATGAAGAATTTAAAGGAAACCATGAACAAGGGTCACTCAGACTGAGCAGGCACAAATGGGTTGCAATCTCTACTGGTTGAGGGGCCATCCATAAAAACGTACAAAATTCTAAAGTAACATTTAATTTAAAATTATGTTCTAATGTAATGGGACAATTTAATAATTTAACTTTCAAGATTTAAAAAAAATTATCATAAACTTATGAACTGTCAACAAAAACCAATAAGGAAATAAGCATACAAAATCAGGATATCCTCCGTAAAACTCTTACTATTAAACAAAGTAGAGCCAAATAAATTAAACGATGTTTCCATTCATTGTCCCTACTTCTAAGTCCTTTTGAAATTCTGTTATAGAATTTCATGAGCTTTATTTTATTATTATATACCTAACTGTAGTCAAGGTATAGGTTCTGGTACTAATGATCGCTTTATACAAAGTACCTCTACTTGTTCCAGTATGCTTCATATTTAGTTCTAACACCATGAAATTACATTACATTAACATATCAAAAAGTATCCAACTATTCTCCATTTGTTGGGCATACAAGATACTTCCTAATTTTTTGATACCCAAAACAAAGCAGTCGTGAAAACTGTTTCCTTTTCTATAATGTTTTTAGAATAAAGCCCTATCAATGAGATCACTGGCTCAAAATAAACAACGGTGACTCTTACTGTACACTTGCATAACAAATCTGTAAAATGTCCGTGCCAGACTGCAGGCCCAACAACACAAGTGCCCATTTCCCCACAGCCCACCCAACAAATCAAATACTCTTTGCTATTATAGCGGACACAAAGTAGTATTCCAAGGCCATCTGCACCTCTCTGGTCATTAGAATTTAAGACTTTTTTCGTGTAGTTAACCAGTTCATATTTTCATCTTCAAAAATTGTATTGTCACATCCCTAGACCAGTGCTCCACTGAGGAATGTGTAATTAGTCTTACAGAAATATCTGTCAGTTCCTTATAGATTCTGTATTTTCTGGATTAACTGTTTCAAGTGAACAAACACATTGTGGAATTCTGCTTTTTAATCCATTGTGACTTCTTCATTTTATTGGAGAGCTTAATCCATTCTTATTTAGCATTACAAAACTGTTACGTCTGTCTTTTCTTCAACCATTCTATAGAAAGGGAACGTAAGGTTTCTTATTATTTGACATTAAACTTAAGAAAAACACTTTAAACCAACTTCTTCACTAAATAACAAGGTTAACTCGGGTGGTACCCTTTGTCACAGGCACATTGAAACAGTGATTATCCAAAACAATACGGAGGGTTCAAACATAACATTAGCAACTAACTGGTCTTGATTTGAGAAGTGAGAATTGTTTTAAATATTTGTCCTTTTTTGGCTGAGGTTTGACTGTTTTAAGATTTCCTTAAAGCCACAGGTTGCACTGTAAACTTTTCAAAGCCTGAATACTTCTCAAATGTTGACAATTCATGCCTTAAACAGCACACTAAGTTTTGCTAGGCAAATTTTGTACATAATTATATTCCAGTTTCTCTGACCATCCCTTATCCTCCATAATTTCCATTATGATTCTGATGTTTTCTGTGTTTCTCCTTGTAGCTTGAAATATTTTTTCCCCTATCAGTGTATTCTTGGAGTTTAAAAACCTTGGAGCCTTCCTCTTTGTACAATGGATTCTATTTTATTTTGCTGTATGATTTTGCTTTTTCTGAGAAATTTTCTATGAGTATTTCCTGGAAGTGTTCTTATTCTTTTTTATAAGTTTTCTGTGATTTCAGTAATTCCGAAATTGTCATCTTGTGAAGTATCCTTTAAGTTCAATTGGATTCTGAGAATTTTTCAATTTTTTTGAAGCCAGTATATCCAATTGCTGAGTATTGTGCATAAACCTGTTTTTCCATAGTGTATTGGTTTTTTGAGATTTTCTACCATGTGTCCCATTATCTGTCTTTTTTCTTCAGCTTCTTCCCAATCTTTTTTTTTGGGGGGGGGTGGGAGGCTTTTGAAATTCTAAGTTGAATACCTATGTGACTTTTACTTTCTTTGACCTCTTTTATTGGTCTTAACAATTCTGTCATGTTAATTTTCTCTTATTTTCACATGTGCGGTTTTTCCTCGCATTTTTCTCTTTGGTGCCTTTTTTTCCAAAAGGTATGTGAAGAACCTGACTCCATTTAAATTCTATCATGGGTAGAAAGTGAACTTTCTAGTTTTAAAAACATTTCACTATAAAATGGTGTGATGATGTATTCTGAAGCTTAATCTTTAGCTCACTGAAATTGATGACAGCAGAGAGGAAAGTAGTCACCAAAAGATGATTTGAAAAAAAAATCTAAGCAAGCTCTTATATTCAAACAACCTATACTTTGCTTGTGGAACTATTCAAATTGAGTAAAGTAGCAACGAAGCCTAAATTAATTGAAGTACTCCAGAAACTTTCAAAGAGCAAAAGAGGAATAGAAGTTTTACCAGTCGGTATCATCATATCCTTTTGTGCCAACCTATGATTAGGAATTCTGGGTCAGGAGTCTCCCACACAAAAATAAACTGGAAACATTTTGCAATTTAAAAAATTAAGAGAGGTGCCCAGGGTCATTAAGCAAGTATGTGTTAGAGGTGGGTCTTGAACCAAGGTGCACCAGACTTCCAGGCTAGCCCTTGAGCCATGCTTTCTCTCCATACATTTAAACACGAAAAAAGGGCCAATACAAAAAAAAAATTAAGTCAGATCTTATAGGAAGAAGTGCCTTGGACAAAGAACAATATTACCAGCAAAATACTTTGAAGAGTAAACAGCATATATGTCCCCGAGATCAAAGTATTATTTTTTATTAAATTCGATGTTAGCCTATCAATTCTTGTTGATGTGAATCTGGAGCTCGTGTATAGTATTTCCAAGTAAAGTACTCCAAAATCCATTTCTGGTAGTTCTTCAAAGATTAAGAAATAGCTAATAAATCTCTTAATGTCTTGTAAAAATTACATACCTGTTTTGCTGATGGGCAAACTAGTAAGCACAAAGGAATTACTCAACGACTTTCTCAAGGTCACTCAAAAGAAGACCCCCCCCCCATTAGTAAGCTCCATGAGGGCAGAGACTGTCTTTTGTCTCCCCCTGTATTCCTCGATACTTAACACTGTGCCTGGGAACGTAGTAGGTGACTGTCTTTTGATCTCTATTTCCAGTGCTTAACATTGAGCCCGGGAACATAACAGGTGACCATCTTTTCCCTCGGTCTGTATTTCCAGCACTTAGCAGTAGTGTCCAGCACACAGTAGGGACAAGTAATCAATGTCTACCGACTGCTTTATGAGAAAGAAGAACAAGACTCCTAGCACCCAGTTCCCTACACTTCGGCCCCCTCCACACGTGGTGTGCACACCTGTGGGCCACAGGAGCAAGGCTGCCGGCCTCCTCTTACACATTAGAAAGCAAAAACAAGAGTTAAGCAAAATAAAAGACCGGTCCTTAGGAGGGAGAAATAAATAAGCCTTGAACACCCCCCCCCCCCGCCCCGTTCAAGCCCCTGGGGGGAGGGGTTTGATGGAAACTGCATTCGGATCTGTCTACTCGCTCTTAACTTGGTGTTGTCCCATCAGAGAGCCTCCCCCACCCGCCGATTCTCCCTAGGGTATCTGGGGGATCAAAGGGGCCATCTGTGAAGTGTTTGGCACCCAGTGGGCGCTCGTCTACTAACTTCCTTCCCTCCTGGGTGCCGTTTCCCCAAGGAGCTCCAAGCGTCCCCCGGAGGGGGGAATGGTGGCAAGCGCTCCTCCCGTCCCCCCCACCCGGTTTATTTGAATTTGCCTCCGTTTGGAGGAGGCCGGAGAGGGGGGTCTCCCCAGCGCCGCCGCCCAGCCCCCGCCGCCGCGCCCCGCTCGCACTCACCGTCGCTCTCCGCCCTGACAAGCAGGGACATGCCCTTCAGCCTCTCCACGTAGCCCGAGGTCACATGCCCGGTGCCCCGGTCGTCCCACTGCCGGTCCTCGTTCAGCGTGTAGACCTTCACCCGTCTCCGGGTGTCAGTCATCCTGCCGCCCCCCCCCGCAGCCACTGCCCGGGGAGGGGGTGAGGGGTGAGGGTGGGGGAGACGCCCCGCGGGCCCCAGGAGGGGGAAGGGAGGCGGGAGGCCCGGACAGACGGGGCCCTCTCCGCTCAGCGCCGCGCACCGCGGCTTCCCTGCAGGAGACCTTCACTCCCACGCGCGGCGGCCTCCTCCCTCATGTCACGGCCCGGGAGGCCGGGCTGGGGTGGGGGGGACACCCGAAGGGCCGGGGTCCGGATCGGCTGCCCCCCCTGAGAGCGTCGCCCTGGTGCTCCTGCGCGGATCTATTGTCCAGGCCCAGCTGCCCACCACGGGGAAAGAAGGAGGGATGGCCTCCACGGGGCGCCGGGCGCGGGTCACTGCCCTGCTCCCGCCTCCGCCATGCCCTTCCTTCGCCAAGCCGCTTCCAGCCGCCGCCGCCTCAGGCCGCCGCCATGTTCTCCTTCCTCATACCCGGCCCCGTCGCCGCGGCCGCCCCCGGCGGCTCCGCTGCTCCCCTGCGCTCTCCGGGTCTCGAGCGTGTCCGCCCCCGGCCTGTGCCCCTGCGCCCGCCGCTTCTCCAGAGTCGGCGAGGGCCCCCCTGGTCGTACCTGGGGCGCCCTTCCCAACGCCAGATCCCCTCTCGGCCGACGCCGCCGCCGCTTCTTCCTCCCTCACGGAGCCAAAGCAGCCGCCATCTTGGTTCATCCCTCAATAGAAGCGCGCGGGGTCTCCTACCCCACAGCTGCAGGGGCCGCGCCGAGGCCACGCCATTTAAAGGTACAGGCACCGCGGCTGGTGGCGCCGGCCTGGTAGGGAAGATTCAGAAGGTGGGAGGGAGGGGGAGGGGAAAGGGCGGGCCTGGAGTTTACAAGGCTAGACCGGAAGCGAGCTCGGCAGCTCTGGGGATGCGCAAGGGACCTCGTCGCCCTAGTGACGGTCCAGGACTTCCTAGAGATTCCTTGCGCACGCGGGTGCGCTAAGCCCAGGGACCGACTGCGCTGCGCCGCGCCGCCTCCCGTCGCTCCCTGCGCTCGTCATCAGCCTGGCGATGAATTTCAAACTGAGCCCAGAGCCCGCCCAAGCTTGGTCCCGGCCGCAACTCTGCTCAGAGCTCCACCCACGTGCGTTCGCGGGCTGAAGCTACGGGCGGTTCCTGGAGCCTGAGCCCAGGACCACCTCTCTCCCCGGTTTCTGCTAATTAAAATCCCCGCGCCGGCCCACGTTTTTACCCCACCTGCTGTTTTATTTTCCCTTAACTGTGAAGCCCCGGCGTAGGGACTGGGACGGTTCATGCTCCTGAGCCTCAGGTGGTTTGGGAGATTTCTCCCCACTGGGGCCGTTTGAGGAGCCAGGAAATAAAATCTGGTCTCTGTCTCTCTAGCCCTTTGTCGCTGTCTCTGTCTGTCTCTCTTCCGCCTTTCTTAATAAACTGAAACAAATAGTAAAAGCAGAATTCTGGTTTCCGTCTTTGAGAGGCAGTGAGGTAAAAGAGCAGAAGAATGAATTACTAAGTAGCGCTCGATAGTAGTGATCTCTTCCCCCAAATCTCCTGAATCTCACTTGGTTTGTATCGTTTCCAGCACACTTGCCACATTTTTAATATTTATAATATCCCTTTGTGTGCCTGCCCGCAGAGGAAGAGTCGCACGGTAAAATAAAATCTAGGTTGAGAGTCCAGACACCTAACTAGGGTTTAGTCCAAGCTTTGCCATGTGATCTGTATGGGCTGTTCATTTCACCCCTTTGGACTTAGGTGCCCTTATTTGTAAAATTGTATTGGATTAGATTATTTCTAAGGCAGAGGTTAACTTTTTTTTCCCAGCATGGAACTTTTTTGGCTCTCTGGTAAAGCACGTGGACCCCATTCTCAGAATTTTTTAAATAAATAAAAAAAGTATTACAAAGGAAACTATATTTGAAATGCAGTCATCAAAATTCTGGTTGGTTTGCTTTTTAAATTCATAGACCTTAGATTAAGAACTTCTACCTAAGACCCCTTTCAACTCTGTCAACTCTCTCTCTCTCTCTCTCTCTCTCTCTCTCTCTCTCTCTCTTTCTCTTTCTCTTTCCCCATACTGGTTAGATTTTAAAATTCTTCCCAGGAATTTATGGGATTCTGTCTCAGCCTTCTTTGTATCTCCCTCCCCAGTATCTAGCATGCAATGCCTTCCCCAAAGTAAGTGATAATGAATGTTTGCTGAAAAACATTGAAGTGCTTGAAGGAGGAAGAGGACCAGAGTAAACCCCAATCTGGGTACTCAGTTTCTACATAAGAATAAAGATTTATTTGTCTGTTTTACCACTTCCTTTCCTATTCGGTAAGACTTTGGATGGGGCCTTCTTCTGTCTCAGCTTCTTCATCTAGAAAATTAGTTTAATACTAGAACCTACCTCCCAGGGCTGTTGTGAGGATAAGAGGAGATAATATGTGTAAAGTGTTTTGCAAACCTTAAAGAACTATATAAGTGTCAGTTATTATTATTTTTCCAATCCTTTTTATTCCCCTTGGCTCTCCACTGAACTTCTCACATGCTGTCCCAAACCTTCTTCCATCCTCAATCACTGACTGTCTCCTCCCTCCCAGTAGAAAGTCTCACCTCCTACTTTACTGAGAAAACAGAAGATGTCTATAGTGAGCTCCTTTATTGTCTCCTAGCTTTGCTCAGAAACTCCTCTTCAGGAGGAGACGGACTTCATCATAACCTGGAATGACTTATAAGAACTGATGCTGAGTGAGGGGAGCAGAACCAGGAGATCATTATACACGACTACAGACACACGACATCTGTAAGGACTGACTTTGATAGACTCGACTCCTCTCATCAATGCAAGGTTCAAAGACAGCTCCAAAAGTCTCATGATGGAAAAAACTACGCTCATCCAGATTGAATGCAGATTGAGACAAACTTTTTGCTCTCTCTTTTTTCCCTTCTTTTTTGGTTTCATTTCTCCTTTCTCATGATTCTTTCCATTGGTTATAATTCTTCATTACAACTGGACTATTATGTAAATAAGTTCAATGTGAAGGTATATGTAGAACCTACATTAGATTACATGCCATCTTGGGGGGTTGGGGGGAGGTATGGGAGAGAGAAAAAATTTGGAACCCAAAAGCTTATGGAACTGAGTGTTGCAAACTAAAAATAAAAAATAAATTTATTAAAAAAAACTCATCTATATTTGATTTCCCACTCCCTGCCCCCTTTCTCCAGTTTCTATGAAGTATCTTCACTTTGCCAAAACCAACCCCTTTACTTGGGCCCTTGATCAAATCCCCAAAGGATTTTGATCGACCTCTCCTTTCTACTGGCTTATTCCTTGCTGCTAATCAATATGGTCAGACCTCTTCATCCTAAAAAATCCTTCACCTTTCCTAGCTGTCTCTCCTTTTCACAGCTAGCGGCCTAGAGAAGAAGCCATCTATACCCATTGTCTCCACTCCGTTACCCCCCACTCATTTGTCAGTCCTTTGCAATATGATTTCTGATTACTACCCCTGGATTAAAACTGACTTCGCAGATACCAATTGCCTGTTTCTCAATTCTCATCAGCTTTCGATGCTGTCAATCATCCCCTTCTTCCATATAACTCTCTCCTCCTTCAGTTTTTGTGACACTACTTTCTCCTGGTTATCCTACTTCTTGGCTGATTTTTGTTCTTAATTTTCCTGATTGGATCTTTATTCACATCATGGTCCCTAATGAGAGGTATCTTCCAAGGCTCTGTCCTAGATCCTCTTCTCTGTATGTGTACTCTCAGTAATTAAATTAGCTCCCAGTAGTTCAATGATTATTTCTAATGATTTCCAAAACTATATACTCTGCCCTAAGTTCCCTCCTGAGCTCCGATTTGGCATCAGATGGCCAATGGGACACTTCCACCAGGATGTATGTTCTATAGGCTTCTCAAATTCAATACATTTAAAACAGAACTCATTATCTTCCCTCCTAAACTTGTTCTTCTTCCAAATTTTCCTATTTCTTTTTGAAATCATCCTTCCAGTTAGTTACTCATTGGGGTAATCCAAACACTTCATTGTAAATCATGCCCCCCCCAGTCCAGTCAGTTTCCAAATCATGTCAATTAAAAAATATTTCATATCTGTCCCCTTCCTAGCCATATGGCCACCATCCTAGTCCAGGCCCTAATTTCCTAGATTTGTATAATAGCTTCCTAACCTCCTTGCTTCCAGTCTTTCCTTCTCTTTAATTCATCCTCCATACAATTTCCAAAATAATCTTATAGCTCCAATATAACTATGTCACTCCTCTGCTCAAAAATCTTTAGTGGCTCCCTATTGCCTCTAGGATAAATCACAAAACTCCTATGCTTGACATTTAAAGTCATTCATGTTTGGCTCTGTGTACATTTCCAGATCATTTAAAATTACTGTCCCTGCACAGTCTCTATGTTCCTTCCAAAGTAGCCCATTTACTGTTCCCTGAGCTCTGCATTTTACTTCTCATTTCAGTGCCTTTGTATAGGCCGCCCCACATACTTGAAATGCACTTCATCTTTACCTCTGACTCTTAGAATCTTTTAGCCCTAAAGATTCATCAGGCGCTATTCCCCACAGGAAACCTGTCCTGACCCCCCTCTTTGTCAGTTTTTCCCTCCCACCTCAAATTATCTTGTGTTTGCTTCCTATGTAAATGTTGCATCTCTAATAGAAGCTTCTTTTCGTTTTGGCTTTGTAGCTCTACCATGTAGTTAACGTCTTGAACACCGTAGGCACTTAATAAATGCTTATAGGTTTTAAAGAATGAGGAAACTGAGTGTCAGATGAAATCAGGATATCACATTAGTGTAGCCTCTGGGGTGCCAAGACCCAGGATCACCAGAGAATTCTTGCAACCTCCCTAGGCTGATGGAGAATTCTCGGAATGGATTATTCACAGGCATTTGGGAAAGTTGTTTCTTTTGGGGTTCTGGTGACTTTGAAAAAGGGACTTTTTCCCAAGTTTGGGGGCAGCAAACAGGGAGGGTAGAGAGTGTATACAGCAGGCTGACCAGACAGCAAGAGGAAGGAAGAGAAGTTTATGGCAGGAGTGAACTGGAGCTAAGATCACTCCAAACTGGCAGTTGTGGCTGAGAATGAAGTCCAGTCAACAGATCCTTTCTTCCTTCCCCCAACTTTTATTTTTTAAACTTGATTCAATGCTGGGAAAACTTCACCCAATGTTTAAATCTTAAGTCTTTCCTTAGAGACCTGTCTCCCTTAGACTAGCTGTAAATAGGATGGAGCAGGAAGAAAAATAATAAGCTCTGAGTTTCATTGTGGTTTTCTATATTTTGTTTAAATATTTATCTTCATTTCTAAGTTAATTAGTATTGCTAATAAATTCCATTAAACAGTGAGTTTTGTCTAAGATTGTATGAGTTCATGGTCTGGGATTGAGAGAGGGAAGCTAGCCTATGGGAGAAGAGATTTCCTTGGTTTTACTCTGGGGAAGGGACCTAGTCAATTAAAGAGTTTCTCCAATTTTTGGTCATTTCAGAGGATATTCCAGAGTATGCCTACTAGCCTGTCTTTGAATTTGGAAAAAATTTGCAAAGGGCATTACAAAGAGCTCATTATGCCCTCAATAACCCTGGGAGGTAGGTACTATTAATTATCCCATTTTACAGATGAGGAAACTGAGGCAGACAGAATTTAAATGACTTGTCTAGGGTCATACTGCTACCAAGTATCTGAGGCACATTACTGCAGCTAGCTTGCCTTGATAAAATAATTCAGTAGCGGAGAGGGCTAGGGGTTGGTGTGGACATGCCCATATAACTCAAACATTCTGCATTTTACATCTATACCTAAAAAGAACTGTACTCCCTTATTACTATAACATATACATATATGTGGATGAGGCTATTTAAACATACAGGCTCACAGGTAGTATGGATAGATATGATCTGAGGTCTGGCCCACCTTTACAGAAGATAGAGGGAGGGCCATGCACCGCTAATTTACTAGTGGCGGGGTGCGGAGCAAGGAGGAGGGTCCAAGATGGCTGAGACTGGATGATCATTCCTCTAACAAGGGAGTTATTGGGGAAGAATATCAATCTGCTACACCTCAAATATCTCTAATCTAGGGATATAATTCAAAGGAGTCTAATTAGAATGAAAGCTCCTTTCCTGATCACTCTCAGAGGAGAAGGATAGCCTTTAGCTTACACCTGCCAATTTGACTCCTTCCCACCAAATGCTGATAATTGAAAAGATCATCATGAAAAGATTCTTAATCAAAGAAAGTAGGAAACAGACATCACAGAAGTTAAACAGATTAGAATATACTACAAGAATACTTAAGAGTAAATGATCCCTTCAGCTGGGAGTGAGAGATCTCAACTCAAACCAGGAGAGTGGGAATGTTCTTACCAAGAGATGTCCACTCTCTAGGACTGCAAACATGGAAGTCAAGGGACCTAACGGAGGCCAGCTTCCCCACATGCCTGCAGCTCTGGGGGCTCCCATTAGCCATTCAAAAGTTCATGTCTTCCCTCCCCAAAGAGGTCTTGAGGTCCTCTCATGGAAGTGTGTCCAATAAACTGTAGCAAATCCTTTCTCCTTTCATAGTGTCACGGCTCATTGTTCTCTAAGCCAATCAGGAGTCACGTCTGCTAACAGAACCAATGCATGCCACAGGGCTCAGGAAAACCATCCACCTTTCCTAGGAGAAAGTGGGTGTTCAGAAGAACCAATGGCACGTTTCAAACCTACATCTTGTGCTCCTGAATCCAGTATACTTTTTTACTAATCCCACACCACCTTTCTTGGTTCCTTTCATATTCATTATTTAAAATTATGGTGTTTTAATGTTATTGCTTAGAAGTTTAAAGTTCTTATTGACTTCCAAGGAGTCAGAGATTTCTGGGAAATGTAAAAATCACAGAAAATGGCACTTCCATTTTCAGTTAAAATGTTGGACTTTCTGGTTATATAATAATGGGAACTTTTATTACATTATGATAAAACTGGCCCTTTTTAATCATATCGGAGGATATTCATCAAAGCTATTCTTTGCAGTTCCATCAAGAATTGGGCAAGGAGCAAAGACCACCTTGGCATTCTCCTGTCGTGTTGTTGTCCTCTCTTTCCATTTGATTCCATTTTGCTTGTTACTCCACATACTGACGCTACAGGAACTCATGGAACCGTTTCTATGTATAGAGCCCATTCCGTGTATAACAGCAGTCTGAGACCATCTAGTGTAGGAACAGTCCTACATGCTTTGAATCCTCAGGCATTACTGTGTTATAGCAGAGTACAGATAGGGATGGGAGGCATGATAGTATACTTGTACAAGCAATGGTTTTGGAGCTAGAGGACCTAAGCATAAATCCAAGCTTCCCTGTTTACCTCTTTTGTAACATTTCATTTATGTGGACCCTAGCTTTGACATCTATAAAATGGAAGTGTTGGCCAAGATAATCTTTAGCATCTTTTCCCACTAGCAGTCTGGTGGAAAGGAAAACTTGCATTTCTAAATCTTTTTGCTAAGCACTTTTCTCACAACAATCCTCTGATATAATTGGTGCTACCATTATCTCTATTTAACAAATAAGGAAACTCAGAGAGATAAGGTGACTAAGGCCCTATAGATAATGGTTGGAGTAGGGGGAGAGGTGGAGGGGGGTGGGTGCTGAGGACTGGTGGAATGACTTACCTGGGGAGTTCTGAGCTTGTGGTAGGACTAAAGTCAATCAGGTTTCTGCTCTAAGTCTGGCATCAGTTTGGTAAGCCTCTGAAAGCTGGCGGCCACTAGGCTGCCTAAGGAGAAGTGAATCCTGTGCTAAAGGCCCAGATCAGAAACAAACCTGGTCAAAACTTTTGGTGTGAGTCCTCATTGAGATTGAGCATCTGAGTAGCCCTTGATCTTCAAGGGCTAGATAAGGAAACCCAGTCTTAAAACTGAGGAGGAGGAGATAGTAGAAGCATCAGCAGCACTGGAGGAGGAAGGAGAGAAGAAGAAGGAAAGGAGGGAGGAGGAGGAAGAAAGGAAGAAGGAAGAGTAGGAGTAGGAAGAAAGGAAAAAAAAAGGAGGGAGGGAAAAGACTCCAGAAATGAGAGGTTATGGGATTCTGGGTACTTGTAGACAATTTTTCCTTGGTGAAAGAGATGGGCCACTTCATCAGAGACAAACATCAAGGAAATAGTGGTATATCTCAGGTGCTAGAGCATTCCCCTAAGGTTTCCTTCCATATACTCTTGTATGCACCTGTTTGTTTACACATTATCTTCCCCATTAGAATGTGAGCTTTTTGGAGACTGGGACTGCTTTTGCTTTTCTTTGTGTCCCTAGCTCTTAGCTTAGTGCCAGGCACTAGCAAATACTTACAAATGCTTACTGATAGAATGACTGAATAATGTAATTTTCACAAGTCATTTTATAATTACAGTATAACAGACCTTTTAAAACTACCTGCTGTGTGATTTCATTCAGTTCTCTATCAAGAAACCCCCGTGGATCTCTTTGATGGATGAAGTATTTCTTAAGCGCTTACTGTGTGCCAAGAATTGTGCTAAGCCCTGGGGATACAAATGAAAGTAAACAAGGAGATTACTCTCTCAAGAAGATTACATTCTCAGATAGGAAAGCTGGAAGGGTGGGGTTGGGTAGGAGTAGGCCTGAACTGAGGCCAGACTGCTGGTGAAAAGGTAGAACAATCCGAAAAGTCATTTGAGCTGGGCATGGGGACCCTTATGAAATGGCAATCTTGACCTAGGATTTTGTAGCATAATAAATGAAAGACTTAATCTTCAGTGGTTAGAAGAAAATTTTCTGTCATTGAGATAATTCTTCAGCTTTTATTACTAGTGTTTCCAATTAGGGAGCTCTGCAGTCTGTATAGTATCATGGAATATATCAGACTTCTGTGATGAAATGGCCCTGCCCATTGGTGGAGGGAAGGAGAAGGTGTGAATATGTTCCTATTTTGATATGCTTATGAATTCTTATTTGTAATTACAGTAAAGACGTGTAGTTTTCTGCTCTAGCCCAATTGGGTGGGGCCTAAGCAAGGCCAGTGACTTGTGAACCTGAGACAAGGAAGTAACTAGATCCCTAGATGAGGACAAGGTAAAGGTGTCTACTCTTTCTCAGATGTGTTGTTAATTTAGTCTATACTGGAAAACAAAGCACAGGTTCATAAGAGAGCAATGTTTTGGAGTGAGAGGAGAAAGGTAGCTGGAAAGTAAGTAAACACAGACTTAGGAAATACTGGTAAGGCCATATGACCTCGATCTTGCATGGTATAAATTGAGGAATCAATGGACACATCAGGCTATGCTTATCTAAAAGATCCATACTAGTCAATCTGTCTCAGGAGAGCAGACAGAAAAGAGGGCTAGCACCTTCTGGCGAGTCCAGAGTATTGATTGAAGGACCTGGATGTAATGTTTAGCCTGGAGAAGAGTTAAGGACATGCTAGTTACTTTCAAAGAATCACTGTCATCATGTGAAAAAGTAATTAGGGTTATTCTTTCTTTCCTTTTTTTAAATAGAGTTATTCTTGATTCCCCCAGATCCAGACCTCTGCTGAATGGGTAGAAGTTATAGGAAAGCAGATTTTGGTTCAACATATGAAGGAGCTTCCTAACAATTAGAGTCATCCCAAAATGTAATGGGCTAGTTTAAGTACTGAATTTATCACAGGAGGTCTTCTATTTTTGGGGGTGTTATAGACAAAATTCATAATTTGGGATGGGTTTATGTCTATCAACAAGCATTTATTTTTTAAATTATTTATTATTTTATTTTTCTCCAATTACATGTAAAAACATTACCATTTGTTTTTAGAACTTTGAGTTCCAAATTCTCCCCCTTCCCCCCTACCCCCTCATTGAGAAGGCAATTTAATATAGGTTATACATGTGTAGTCATATAAAAACATATTTCCATGTTAGTCATATTAAACAAGCATATATTACGTACCTAGATGTGCAAGACATTTCACTAGGCCTGGTGATTAGAAAAAATGGCTCAATCCCCATTCTCCAGGACCTTACAATCTCTTAGATGTTAGCCTTTAAGGTCCCTTCCAGCTCCAAATCCATACTTTTGTTATTCACGCATATCTTTCCTGGGAAAGGTGAGCTTGAGAAAAGGAAATCCCAGAGAGAGGATAGCTTTGGGGCAGACAGAGAAGTGTTATTTCTTACTGTGAGTCTGAGGTGAGAATGAAGAAGGATCAACTTTACCAAACCCTGGCAAATGAGTGGTGTGAAGTATCCCAAAATGATTAAATTAGGAGATGATTGGAAGGAAACTTCTACCAAAGTTCACCCTCCTGTGAAAGGCTGAAAAAAAGGCAATTTCATAGTCATGATAGGAGAACTGAGCTAACCTGCCCCTGGTGCTTACTCCTGGTATGACTATGGAATCCCAAAGCCTCCTTGGGCCTCATTGTTTTCATCTGTAAAATGAAGGGGTTGGACTAGATGATTCCTTCTAGCCTTAGATCTATGATCCTAATCAGTCAATCAACAAGCATTTATTAAGTGTCTTCTATGTGCTAGGCATGATGCTAAAGAAGGGAGATACAAGTAGAAAGAATGAAATAATCCTTGCTCTCCAGGAACCACAGTCCAGGAAAAGATGTTATGGATGTATCAGACCCTGACTTGTGGTAGAAAGGACCAGCTTCCATCTCAGGCACCACTGTCTAATAATAGTCTCTAGGTGTATCCAGTGTATTCTCTGGGAATATAAGGATCTAGCATATATCAATCAAAAGACTCTTAGCTCCCCTGAAAACAACCTGGCTGATAAAAGTAGTAAAAATAGAACACATTTATTTGCAGTCTTCTAGTCTCTCATCATGGCACTGGGAGATTGAGGCTTTCTTGCTCTGGTCCATATTCCTGGACTTTCTTCAAGTGTTTCTCCTTCTAGTACATGGGTACTCTCTCTCTTGCGTGATGTCCCAAGCTACTCCAGCATGAGTTTGACCTTAATCCTCACACCCCACCCCCCACCCCCCACTATCTTTTGCCTTTGTTTGTATTTCTAGTGCTTAATACAGTGCTTGGTGTAAAGTAAGCACTTAAATATTAGTTGACTGGCTGACATGGTTGCCACCCCAGAAGTGATTGCTTCTGCCTTCTACATATTTCCTTCTACCTTGGTGGTGGTGGGTGTGATACTTAAAAAAATTCAAAAGATATGATTTCTGGGTCATTTTACTAATAATGCTTGTTGTGTTTGTTCTTCATTCTTGAAGAGGACCATGACATCAGGGAAATGATGACAAGACTTACAGTTCACTTTGATTTCAGTGAGGAGGGCTGTGCAAGGTCACTAGCCCCACTTTCTCCTCCAGAGCTCTCTGGGTCCAGTGGCCTGATATTCACCAGGACCACTGGAGATGGCCCAGGATGCATCGAGAGACCATGGCCCTTTCAAGCTAAGGTCTTTTCAGGTTCTCATTTTGAGTTATGAAAGAGGTCAGTGGCACTCTGGAATGCCAAAGACCCTCATGGCAGCAGGCTCAAGGTATTCTTCATCCATTTGATTTTTCTCACATGGACTATTAGGCCAAGTTCTTTTGAATCTAATTTAGGAAAATACATTGTCCTGGGGTTTTTTAAATTAGTATGATGACATCTGTGTGTAGGAACATCTTGCCACTGATAACTTCACTGAACATGTTGTAGGAACCTAGGAAGGGTTAATAGCTCTAACAAGAAAATAGTTGAAAATTCGGGATAAGACCCTTAAGACTTACTACTCCCTGAGAGGGTCTAATTGCCCCAATAAAAGTTATTACCTCCAGGTGGGACCCTAC
>CM053624.1:196647171-196681114 GCA_028646595.1 Phalanger gymnotis | reverse complement strand
CTGGGGCCCCGCTTCCCTCTGGCACTTTGTGGGTTCTGCAGCTCTAGAATTGGTTCAGAGCCATTGTTTTATAGGTTTTTGGAGGGACTTGGTAGGGAGCTCACGCCAGTCACTGCTTCCCAGCCGCCATCTTGGCTCCACCCGCCCCTGTGATTGCCTTTTGAGGGAGCTAAGCTAGTGAGAGTAAACTGTTGCCTTTTCCATAAGAGTGACCAGGGAAAGCAATTTTTATCTTAAACCTCAAAAGATTTGTACCTTTAGACTGTAGATATTTGATACTTCTTTGTAGAAAGATATAATTCCAGCCTGATATACCTCTTGAAGGTAGAGAATGAAGGAGAGATTGTCCTGGAACCTGCATGATCCCTTCTACTATTCTCTGTAGAAGTAGAAATCATAGTGTTACATAAGGTAGGCCATATCCCATAGATCAGATAGATCAGATACCTATCTATGTTACATACAGGCCAACAATCTATATTAGGTGGCTCATCCATATATATATTACATGTGGATTAGAAAAGTCAACCAGTCAGTCATTATATAAATATTTATTAAGTGCCCACTATGTTCTAGGCACTATACTAAGTGCTAAAGATACAAAGAGGGGCAAAAGACAGTCCTTTACTCTTTTTTTCCCCAAATAGTTTATATAGTATTAGAATTAATTGTTCTTTAAATGTTTGGAAGAATTCACTTGTGAACCCATCTGGCCCTGGGAGTTCATTGATGGCTTGTTCAATTTCTTTTTCTAAGAGGATTTCCAAATTGGTGCTTAATTAGAGATGTTTAATTTGTTCTTTTTCTAGTTTTCTAGTTGCATTCCAGTCTCATTGATCTGTTCTTTCTCTATTTTATTGATACGAAAGTTTAGAAATGCAAATTTTCCCCTAGTACTGCTTTGGCTGCATCATTCTGAAATTTTGGCATGTTGTCTTATTGTTGTCATTCTCTTTAATGAAATTATTGATTGTTTGTATGATTTGTTCTTTGATTTACTCATTCTTTAGAATTAGATTATTTCATTTCCAATTAATTTTAAATCTGTCTTTCTACTGCCCTTTATTGAATGTAATTTTTATTGCCTTATGATCTGAAAAGCATGCATTTAATATTTCTGCCTTTCTACATTTGATTGTGAGGTTTTTGTGCCCTAATATAAGGTCAATTTTTGCATAGGTACCATGTACCATTGAGAAAAAGGTATGTTCCTTTCTATCCCCATTCAGTTTTCTCCAGAGGTCTATCATATCTAACTTTTCTAAAATTCTACTCACCTCCTTAACTTCTTTGTTGTTTATTTTGTGGTTAGATTTATCTAGTTCAGAGAGGGGGAAGTTCAGGTCCCCCACTAGTACAGTTTTGCTATTTCCTCCTGTAGCTCACTTCTCCTTTAAGAATGTGGATGCTATACCAGTTAGTGCATATATATTTAGTATTGATATTACTTCATTGTCTATGGTACTTTTTAGCAAGTTGTAGTTTCCTTCCTTATCTCTTTTAATTAGATCTATTTTTGTTTTGCTTTGTCTGAAATTATGGTTGCTACCTCTGCTTTTTATTTTTTTTTTTACTTCAGCTGAAACATAATAGATTCCGCTCTAGCCTCTTACCCTTATTGTTTCTCTTTGTGTCAAGTGTATTTCTTGTAAATGATATGTTGTAGGCCTCAGGTTTTTTAATGTACCCTGCTCTCTGCTAGTTCTTTGCTCTTAAGGAGCTCACAATCTAATGGATGAGACATGAAAAGAACTATATACAAACAAAATACACAGGATAAATTGGAGATAACTAATAAAGGGAAGATAAAAACCCTAAGAATAGATCAGGAAAAGCTCCTTGTAGAAGTTTGCCTACATATGATTTAGTATTAAGTCTGGTGTGTATACTGTGTCATAACGTGTGTGAGTTTACGAAGTATGTTTTCTCTGTGTTTCAAGAGTTAATGTGGTCAATGATTTACCATTCCTTTCACTAGCATGCTGCCAAGTGCAAAAGACCTCAGAGGGAGAAACAATTTATCTCCTTCTGACTCTGAGTATGTGTGTTTAGGAGGATGGGAGAAAGAAGGCAAAAGGTCATTGAACTATAATTGTGGCATCATATTCCTTGAATGTGTAACTTACAGCTTATCAAACTTTTGATTATATATAAAAAGCTGGCTTGTCTGCTGAAGTCTGACAATATGTATATTTATGTAGGTGAGGACAAATTTCAGCATGTGATTGTGAAGAATTTAACAGATTTTATGAATTTGTACACCAATATATGGGTTTGTTAGTGTGAAGAATCTGAATCTGGCTTTTAAGTCAAAGTCTCCCTTCACACACCCCTTCCCCTTCTCTTTTTTCTTTCTCCCTCTGTCTTTCCGTCTCTCGTATTCCCACAATGTTCTATCTGCCTTTCCCTCTTAAGTTTATTTTTTTTAAATATGGGAGAGTTTTATAAACTATTCAGTCAGGAATATATTAAGGCATTAGTCTGCTAACCCCTAGACTTGAGTCCTGATCTAAAATAGATTGTGGGTTCCCTAATTTTTCCTTTGCATCCTTGAGCTACATTTGTAGTTTGTGCCCCTCCCACTCATACTTTAGCATTGTGTTGTCCTGTACTGGCTTGGACTGGCTGTACCATATCTTTCCCCCTAAAACATCCCCTCTTCTTATTACTATCATATTCTCTAAGTCAGCCAGGCTTGCAACTTAGTCATCATATTTCGATTCATCACTCTCTATCATGTCCCCTATACTGTCTGTTGCCTAATCTTGTTGATTCTTCATAATATCTCTTGTATGTGCCCCCTCCTCTCCTCTGACACTGGTGAAAGCCCTCATCACTTTCTGGTTGGTCTCCCTTCCTTGATTTCTTCCTACTACAGTCCATTCTCTCCACCCAGCTTTCAGACTGATCTATCTAAAGCCTAAGTGTGACTAGGTCACATCCCTATTCAATAAACACCAGTAGCTTCCTGTCACCTCCAAGATCAAATATGAAATCTTCTGTTTTACTTTTAAATCCTTCAAAACCTGGCCCTTTCCTACTTTTCCAGTCTTCTTATATTTTGCTCCTCTCCACGCACTCTAAAATCCAGTGACACTGGCCACCTTTCTGTTCCTCACACAAGATATTCCATCTCCCAACACTGGGCATTTTCACTGGCTATCTCTTATACCTTGAATTCTCTCTGTTCTCCATCCTGGCTTCCCTGGCTTCCTTCAAGCCTCAGCTAAACTCTCACCTTAGGTAATAAGTCTTTGCCAGTCCCCCTTGATGCTTGTACCTTACCTCTGTGAGTATTTACAATTTATCCTCAATGTACCTTGTTTATACCTAGTCCTTTGCATGTCTTCTTCACCATTCAGCTGTGAACTCTTTAAGGGACAGGTCAATTTTTGCTTTTCTTTGTATTCTTAGTACTTAACATTAACGCCTGTTACATGGTAGATGCTTGGTAAATGCTGACAACTCTTGAGGGCTGGCTTCTCATCAGACTTGGTTGCTGTGGCTACTGGCAGACTCTGACATAGACTACATTTGCTGGACCTCTGCTGGCTCCAAGCTCAAAAAGCTGTCCCTTGGTTCATTCAATCTCTGACACACATTCACCTGAAATCAGGAAAGAATAAACACAAAAGAGACAGAAAAGATAGCAGTAGCATGGGTTCAGAGGCCTATGGCAATAAGGTGGGGAGGTAAGATAGATGCTGCTGCTTCTTCTACCTCTTCTCCTCTTTAAGAATATTAAGACAGTTCTTGCCTTGCTCACCACCAGGGAAGGAGAGAGACTTTGTCTATCTGAGCTTTTTCTATGCACATCCAGTTTCAGCTCGACAGCCTACTAAATGGCATTTTATCACCATGCAACATGTTAACAGGAAGTAGTCATACTATGCCTATGCGTGCTCTAAATCAGGAAAGGAAGAGGTCTTTTCATTAAATATTACTAGAAGCAGGTTTAAATCTTCATGTGAATTGGCAGCAAAATTGTCAAAATTGGCAGGCAAATATTGCTCATGCTCTAAGGACTGGGTCCTTTTGGCCACTGCCCATCTCTCTCCCCCCATCACATATGCTTATTTATATGTTAATTATATTATATTACATTAATTATATTATACTGTGTTGTGTAATGATGTGTTCTGTTATGTTGTGTTTTGTTGTGTTATGTTATGTCATGTTATATCATATATTATACTATACTATGTTATATCATTATATTATATTATATTATCGTTATTTTAGATATACCAACTACAAACAAGGTATCATGGAAAGCATTAAAGTACTCACAATTTTTTAGCCTACACTTGTAATTTACTGCTCTGAGAATCAGAGACCCCCTCAGGCTCAAGCAGTCTGGGTCTGGAGTCAGAAGAACTGGATTCAGATTTTGCCTCTGATGCTTAGTACCTGTGTGACTTTGAACAAACCACTTAACTTTCCTGGGTCTGACTTTTCTTATTTGTAAAATGCAGAAGTTGGGCTACGTGGTTTCTGAGGTCCCTTCAAGCTCTGAATCTATGATCTTATGAGCCTGGCCTAGAGTCAGAGTATTAGAAGTAGAAGTAACCTTTGAAGATGATCAGTTTCTATAGATGGGGAAATTGAAGCCCATATTGAAGTGACGTGACTAAATTTATCCAGCTAGTTGATAACAAAGTCAGGACTCAAACTCCAATCTACAAGTTCCCATTCCAATGCTTTGTGTCCATTGCCTTTGTTCATTTCCTCTTATCCCTCAAAACACACTGCTTTCTTTGTATGGTCACTGCCAAGGCTCTACATTCCAAACCGCTAGCCATAAATTGGCATCATAAGTCACTATGCATCTCTGGGGATAGGAACTCGTTACCTTTTTCTTTCTTTTTTTTTAAGGTTTATTTATTTATTTTTAGTTTACAACATTCAGTTCCACAAGCTTTTGAGTTACAAATTTTCTCCCCCTCCCTCCCTTCCCCTTTCACCTCCTTCCCAAGACATCATGCAATCCGATATAGGCTCTACATATACATTCACATTAAACATATTTTCACATTAGTCATGTTGCAAAGAAGAATTAGAACCAATGGAATGAACTATGCAAAAGAAGAGACAAAACAAAAAGGAGAGGGAGCAAATGGTGTGCTTCAATCTGCATTTAGACTCCGTAATTCTATCTCTGGATATGGATAGCATTTTCTATCACGTGCCTCTTGAAGTTTCTTAGGTCCTTGCGTTGCTGAGAAGAGCCAAGTCTATTGAAGTTAGTCATTACACAATGTGACTCTAACTATGTACAATGTTCTCCTGGTTCTGCTCCCCTCACTCAGCATCAGTTCATATAAGTATTTCCAGGTTTTTCTGAAGTCCACCAGCTCATCATTTCTTATAGCACAATAGTATTCCATTACATTCATATACCACAGCTTGTTCAGCTATTCCCCAATTGATGGGCATCCCCTTAACTTCCAATTGTTGGCCATCACAGAAAGAGCTGCTATAAATATTTTTGTACATGCAGGTCCTTTTCCCATTTGTATGATCTCTTTGGGATACAGCCCTAGAAGAACACACTACCCTTTTAGGGAGGCCATTTTTTTTCTTATATTTTTACAGGACAGCTAGGTGGTGTTGCATAAGTGTTTGTTGCTTTCAATATTTTCTGTGCATTTAAGGCTAGGCAAAGCTGTAATGAGCTTACGCTGTCTCCCTAAAAAATGACATGGTTTTTTGTGAATTGTTCTTGACATTATCATGTTGGTGTTTTTTAAATAGAGAATGGTTTTTCAGGTGGACATCAAATACATTAGCATTTTCGCTATACTTGTATCTGTTTTATATGTTTGCAGTCCATGATAAGTCATGGATATGGGGCTGAGTCAGGCCCTTGAAGTTATCAACAAAGACAACATAAATGTGTACCTTCAGGCACTGTTTAATAATTATTGGATCAATAATAAGTTGCTCTTGGCACCCTTTAGGCCTTCTTGGCACTCCTTCTTTGCTCCTCAATCAATATATTGTTTTGTAGAAAGTACATAAACACACAGTTGGTCTATATTTATAGGGTTCCTTCTTGCTACTATCTTTTAGTAGTAGATGTGTGATATCTTCTTTTAAGAAAGGCACAGCTACTTGGTACTGGCTAAGAAATAGAGTAGTGGATCAGTGGAATAGGTTAGCTACACAAAAAAAACAGTAATCAATGACTATAGTAATCTGCTGTTTGGTAAACCCAAAGACTCCATCTCCTGGGATAAGAACTCGTTATTTGACAAAAACTGTTGTGAAAACTAGAAAATATTATGGCAGAAACTAGACAAAGACCAACATCTTATAACATATACCAAGATAGGGTCAAAATGGGTATATGATTTAGACATAAAGGGTGATACCTTAAGCAAATTAGGAGAGCAAGGAATAATTTACCTGTCAGAGCTATGGAGAAGGGAAGAATTTATGACCAAACAAGGGATAGAGAACATTATTAAATGTAAAATGGATAATTTTAATTACATTAAATTAAAAAGTTTTTGCACAAACAAAGCCAATGCAACCAAGATTAGAAGGGAAGCAGAAAGGTAGGAAACAATTTTTACAACCAGTATCTCTAATAAAAGCCTCTTTTCTAAAATAAATAATGTAGTCAAATCTATACGAATACAAGTCATTCCCCAATTAATAAATGGTCAAAGGATATGAACAGGCAGTTTTCAGAGGAAGAAATTAAAGCTATCTATAGTTTTATGAAAAAATGCCGTACATCACTATTGATTAGAAAAATGCAAATTAAAACAACCTTGAGGTACCACCTCATGTTTATCAGATTGGCTAATATGACAAAAAAGGAAAATGATAAATGTTGGAGAAGATATGGAAAAATTGGAACACTAATGCACTATTGGTGGAATTGTGAACTGATCCAACCATTCTGGAGAGCAATTTGGAACTATACCCAAATTGTTCATTACCTAATTGCAAGGAAACCAAAAAATCCAATCTAATCCAATCCAATTCAATAAACGTTTATTAAGTGCCTACCATGGATCAGGTACTGTGCTAAGTCCTGGGGATAATAAAAAGACAGTCTCTGTCCTCAAGGAATTTACAATCTCAGGGAGCTCTCACACCACAACACAGAAGGAGGCAGGAAAACAGGGTATGGAGGAGAAAACAGGGTAGACTGTATCTTTCTTTTTTTTTTCTTTTTATTTACTTTTAGTTTTCAATATCCACTTTTATAAGATTTTGAGTTTAATCCGTTTCATCCAGCAATAGCACTACTAGCTCTGTATCCTAAAGAGATCACAAAAAAGGGAAAAGGATCCACATGTACAAAAATATTTATAGCAGCTCTTTTTGTGGTGGCCAAGAATTGGAAATTGAGGGGATGCCCATCAATTGGGAAATGGCTGAACGTGTTGCAGTATATGAATGTAATGGAATACTATTCTTCTATAAGAAATGATGAGCAGGTGGATTTCAGAAAAACCTGGAAAAACTTACATGAACTGATGCTGAGTGAGGGGAGCAGAACCAGGAGAACATGGTACACAGTAACAGCAACACTGTGTGATGACCAACTCTAGGAGACTTAGCTCTTCTCAGCAAATCAGTGATCTAAGACAACTCCAAAAGACTCATGATGGAAAATGCTATCCACATCCAGAGAAAGAACTGTTTTGCTTTCTCTTTCTAGTGGTTTTCCCCTTTTGTTCTGTTTATTCTTTCACATCACTAATTTGGAAATATATTTAATATGATTGTACATGTATAGCCTATATTAGATTGTATGCTGTCTTGGGGAGGGGGGAAGGGAGAGAGAGGGAAAAAATATGGAAACTCAAAATCTCATAAAAGTGGATGTTGAAAACTAAAAACAAATAAAAAGGAAAAAAGAAAGATACTGTCTACCTTGTTTTCTCTTCCCTACCCTGTTTTCCTGCCTCCTTATGTGTGTGGTGTGAGAGCTCCATGAGATTGGAAGCTCTTTGAGGACAGAGACTATCTTTCTTTTTATTACCCCCAGTACTTAATAAGTGTTTATTGGATTGGATTGGATTAGATTAGATTCTTTGGTTTCCTTGCAATTAGGTAACAAAACCTGGAATATAAAATAAATTTGTTGTACATTTAAAAAAAAAAGACAGACTTGTATGTGAGAGGAAAAGAGCTTCACCAGCAATTTATGCTCCACTTAGAAGCATTTGAGTGAATAATAATGGAGCTTAGTAGGCCCCATTTGCTTTTCTTTCTGTCGTCCATGTATTAATGGTGCACAAGTTTTCTATATCTTATTTGATCCACCTTGCTTTTTTGTTGTGTTGTACTTAGTGTGACCGTATAGACAACCAGAAATTTTCCACATCCTGTATCTTTGGGGTTTTTTTCTTTCTCCTCCTCCTCCTCCTCCTCTTCCTCTTTCTTCTTCTCAAGACTCAGTAGAAAAGAATCTGAATGATGTTGAATTGTTTATTTTGTGCCTTGTGCTGCTTTGACTTCTTGTGTCACTTTAACCTTTTTACTTTTGTTTTCAATTGCTAATTAGGGGAATCTAGAATTCCTAATATACTTTTGTTTTCTATATTCCTTTCTATATATTTCCTTTTTTGTTGTCTTTAATTTAGTCAGCATAGAGTTTCAATTTTCTACTGTGAGTGGTTTTGTTCAGTTGTTTCAGTCACATCTGACTCTTTGTGACCCCATTTGGGGTTTTCTTGGCAAAGATACTCAGTGATTTGCCATTTCCTTCTCCAGCTCATTTTATAGATGAAAAAACTAAGGCAAACAAGGTTGAGTGACTTCCCCAGGGTCACATAGCTACTAGGTGTCTGACGCCAGATTTGAACTCACTCAGGAAGATAAGTCTTCCTGACTTTAGGCTCCATGTTCTATCTAGTATGCTGCCCAATCTACTGTGAGTACCAACTAGATATTATTTATAATGACCCAGTGCCTCTCTGAGGTTCTTCAGTAGCTTTCTCAAATCATTTCTGCCATGGTCGTTTTTTATTCCATTTCTTAGGCATATTCCTTGATAATTTTATTTTATTTCCTATGGTTCGTACCATGGCAACAGCTGGAATATATATTGGTTTGTTCAGGCCTTAAATGTTTTTCCATATTCTATCAAATATTGTGGGAGAATGTGTTATGTCTTGATGGCTATGGCAAATGCTGTTTTTGAATTGCTTTGTTCTGGTATAGTTTGTCTGCTAATTGAGTTCGTGCCATAAAACTAAAAAAACAAACAAACCATACTTTTGAAATTCCAGTCTAAGTTTGACCATCAGTGCTTCAAAATTATTTAAGACACCAGTCTCATTTTATATTATTTTACTTTATTTTTATTTTTTGTTGTTCTGAACTCAGCATGCACCAACATGAACATTTCCATATAACAATAAGAACAGAAAAAGAGTAAGAAACAGAATATCCACTCTACCTACTGGTTTCCTAACACTCTGAACCTCTTTTGTTTTTCCTCTTCTGCACTTTCTTTAATACTTTATTGATGTTCATAGAGAGAAATGATTATTAATATCCAATTATGGGGGAGATCCAGGCTTTTTCTCTGTCCTATTTCCTTGTTCAAAGCCTAGCCATTGAAGGACATTACTGACCTCTGCCAAAAATTTACCTCATCTAGATGATCTTATCTAGGTGGATTGCCCAGGGCTGGTCAATTTAGAAGTGAATAACATAATCAAGGTTACATTCCTCCAGTCCATCATAGGAGTGGGTGCATCTCTCATTGTAATAGTCATTCTCTCATTATTTGTTAGCTAATCAGAGTTGATTGCCACCCTCAGGAACACGGGCTTTTCCAAAGGCATGTAAACTCTGAGCCCACCACCATGGTCTGAGAGAGATGGCCAAACAAACAAAAATTCCTTTTATTAATAAAATGATTAATTACCCAGAAATTGTCTCTCGAACTTTTTAAATGTCACAAATCTCTCTTTCTGTATCTATCTCTGTCTCTCCATCTCTCTTCGTTTTCTTTGGCATCCTTACAACTAGCTCCTCTTCCATCAATTCCTTCTCTATCCCAAAATGCCCTTCTCATATAACACATAAACAGTCAGGCAAAACCAATCCACACACTGGCTGTGTCTGAAAATATAAGTCTCATATCTATGATATAATCATAATATTCTTTGTTGTTTTCCTAACAGTGAACCAACCCTGAATTCCTGGTATAAATCCAACCTGATCATAATGTAAAATCTTTTAAATATGTTGCTGTAGCCTCTTTAAAAAAAAACAAATCAATTTTTTCCCCATTTATATACATTAGAGTTATTTGTCTATGTGAGAAACACACTTTGTCTAGGAATAAGCAATACTCATTGGAAAGCCAGGAAATTTTCATTATGTTTTACACTTATTCTTTCTGAATAAAGGAGTAGCCCCCTTATTGGCATACAGGAACTCAGACAAAGTCGAACCCTTTTATTCTGCTCCCAATTCGAATTTCCTGCCTTGCTCTTCATTGGCTAGATGCAACCTCCTGACCTGCCCATGTCTTACCCCCCTCAAACAGCTTGTTAAGCATGCATACAGGCTTCTAATCTTTTACCTGATCAGAAGCTGAGTTCTGCTAGATCACAGCTCTGATTAGAACCAGTTACCTCTGACTTATATTTGGCTATCACTCAAAGATAAGAGGAGTACTTTTAATCCCGTGGAAACAAAATTCTTCCTATTGTTTCCCACAGTCTACATTTTCTTTCTTTGCTTTGTCTCTTCCTGGTTTAGTTACCAAGACCATATTTGTCTTTTGCAATGTTGTATTCCAGATATTCTCTTCTTTAATTTTATGTGATGCTGCCTATATTTTTTTGGTATTTGAATTCTTTTCTGGCTGCTTGTAGTATTTTCCCTTTGAAGTGGAAGCTCTGGATTTTACCCATGACATTCCTGGGAACTTTCATTTTGGGGTTCCTTTCAGGAAGTAACCAATGGATTTAAAATATTTTTCACTTTGTTCTCTGGTTCTAATAAATCTGAGCACTTTCGTTTATGATTTCTTGAAATATGGTATCCAAACCTTTTTTTTTTTTTTTGGTCAAGGTTTTCAGGCAGTTAGATGATTCTTAGATGATTTCTCCTTGACATGCTTTTCAGGTCAATTGTTTTTGATAATAGATATTTATATTCCTTCTATTTTTTCAACCTTTGGATTTTGTTCCAATATCTCTTGTCTTATACTTATTAATTTCAGTTTGTTCTACTCTCAGGGAGTCTGTTATTTGGAAAAAGTTTACCACCTTCTGTTCAAAGTTATTCATTCTCCTAATTCTTTCCTATTTAGCTTTCATTAATTTATAATTTCACTTTTTTATCTTTTGGTTTACATCTTCCAGGTACTTTTGTAGTCCTTTTGCCTAAACCATTTTCATCTTTGATGTTCTGCTTGGCATTGTTGTGGAGTTAATCTCTTCTTCTGGGTTTTCCTCTTGGTAATTCTTGACCTATAATATTTCTTCTTGGTATTTAGTGCCTTTTGTTTATTCATATCTCTAGCTCCAGTTTTTGACATGAGACTTGGTGCCAGGGTCAGACTCTGTTCCCTTCCTAAACTCTTAGATGGGATATCTAGCCACTCTTTGTTCCTGCCCTTCTTTTCCGAGGTTCCTATTTCTTTGGCTCATATTTTTCTGGTTTAAGCTCAGAGCACTGTCAGGCTTCCCTGACTCTGGACAGAGTTCTATGCTTATCTATCCCTGATCAAGGCACTGGGTTTCCATTTGTCTCCCCTGGGGCTTCTTTGATCAGACTGCTGGGTCATTCTTGTCCTCCCCCAGGGCCTCCTGTGCATGGTTTTTTTTTGTCATATCTAGAGTTTTCTTGATTAGATTGATGGAAAAATAGATAGGAAGGAGAGAGAGAGAGAGAGAGAGAGAGAGAGAGAGAGAGAGAGAGAGAAGAGTTCATTTATTTTGTACAAGATATCATGCTAAGCACTAGGGATGCACATACAAGCAAGCAAGAGAGTCCCTGCCTTCAAGCAGCTTACATTCTAAGGGATGAAGACTCTATACACATAAAGGAGTGCTGGGAAGTGAGAGGGAGCACCCTTTGCAGCATGGTGAGGAGATGACTTGAAAGTGGCAAAGAAGAAGCCTGGGTCCCGTCAAGATAAAGTAAGTAAAAGCCCACTTATCAGAGCCAGGAGACTCAAAAATGGAATTCAAGGTTCTAATGAGAGGGAGATGAGGAACATGGCCAGAGAGTGGAAGTCATGATTTGATCAGGGTACTAGGTGGTCTCTGACATCCCTAGCCCTTCTTTTATCAGGGCCCTGGAGAGTGTTTTTTCCTCTTCTTCAGATTCCTTGGTCAGTGTGCTGGGTTATCTTCTGTTTACCCTGAGAACTTCCTCAGTTAGGATGCTGCCACTTCTGTCCCATCTGGGGTTTCCCCTATTGCCATGGTAGTAGGCAGTCTTCTGTCCTCCCTAGGCCTTCCTTGATCAGGGTGCTGTGGATGGGGGCAGGGTTCTTTCTGCTTTAAGGCTCTTCTGGTCAGGATGCTGCTGTGGATTTCCTTGTTCAGGATGGTACCACAGGTTTCTGGTCTTTTTAACTGTGCTGGTCCTGGTTCCTGTGGGAGTACTTCTGTGGAACCTCTCTGTGGTGTCCACAGCTTCTAACTGTCTTTTTGTGTATTCTTGGGCTAGATGAAAGAACTCAATGTTTCTGTTTGGATTTCTTGATTAATATTCAGTCTGATGCTTTTCCTTGATCATTGCTAGAGTAAAAATGGGAGAGTTGGTCTTTTGTGTAACCTCTCATACTTCCTTTTTAACCAAGAGTCCTTTTCAGGACAATTTCCAGGCCAATAGGTAGCCAGCTACCTTTCCTGGTCTCATCTTTTATAGAATTTCTTTCAACTTTCTGTATGTGGTTTCACTGAATTCTCAGAACCTGCTAATATGCTATGGTATGAAGCAGGCAGTATAGTATAGTGAAAATAGGGCTGTATTTGGAATTGGGGAACCTAGATTCAAATCCTAGCTTTACCACTTACTCCTTCAGTGACCTTGAGTAAGTCACTCATCCCTTTGGGCTTTATCTTTAAAGTGAGAGGGCTAGACTGTAAGGTTCCTTCCAGCTCTAAATCCTATCTCTGAAAATCCAGGAAACCACCCTGTGGAGTCTCTTACCAGGGGTTTCAGATTGAGATTCAACAGTTCTGCACTGACATAACTAGAATATGCTCACTTCAATAGACACCCAACTAAATAACAAAAGAGGCAGATGGTGGGGAGGCAGAAGAGGAAATGCTTTGTGCTTCTCGTTGACACAGCCATAGAAGTAAGCACAGGAAGTGCACAAAATTTGCAAGTAACCACAAAGATTTTTATCTGCCTACCTTCTCCTGTTGTGTTGCTCTCCCTCCTCCACCTGAAAGTGAGTTCATCCAGCCATGACTAAGAACTAGTGCTTCCCTCTTCCAACATTTCTAGCTTCACTTTGATATACACTCTATGAGAGATGCCATTCTGGAAGCCACAAATCCTCTCCCTTCAGAGCTTCTGAATTCACTCACACCTCTCAGGCCACACCATAATTTCAGGGCCCTTGGCCTCCACACATGGGTCTAAATTCCTAACTTCTTCATTAACTCACTCACTCTTAATTTTACCCTTCAGGGCTATTGTAAAATACACATACTCAACAACACTCATCGAGGAGGCACTCACCCTAGTAGCACGCATACCTACAACATCCTGGCTGTCCCCCAAACTACTCAACAACATATACTAGTGGTTTGGCTACTTCCTGATGCTTCCGAAAACCCCCTACCAGGTCTTCTCCTTGCAACCATCCCTTTGTGGCAGGAGATAAGGTAGAGTCTTCTTCTAGGAGAAATCATAAGATTATATTATCTAGAGCTGGAAGAGACCTCTGGTACTATCCAGATTAGCCCCATCACTTTGTCGATAGGGAAAATGAAGCATAGGGAGATTAAATGAATTGTCCAAGTTCACATAGGTATCAGGAGTGCAAACACTTGCCTTTCTTTTCCTCTCTGCTCTATGAGATTACAAGCTCCAAACATCTTTTTGATGTATGCAGCTAGTATAGCTAGGTCCCAATTTCTGTATTTGAATTTGCATTATCTGAAATTATATTTACATAAAATATAGTGATTAGTTCTAGCCCAATGGAAATATAGTGTTAATTTTCATCTGGTTCTCCTCTAACCTATGTGACCACTCCTTCTCTGTTTCCTTTTCTGGATCCTCATCCAGCTCATGCCCTCTAACTATAGCTATTCCTCAGGGTTCTGTCCTGAGCCCTCTCTCCTCTCTTTCTATAGCATTTCACTTGGCGATCTCGACAGCTTCCATGGATTTAATTATCATCTTGATGCTGACAATTCTCAAATCTACCTGTCCTCCACCAGTCTTTCTCTTGACTTCCAATCTTGCATCTCCAATTGCCTTTCAGACATCTTGAACTGAAGGTCCAGTAGGCATCATAAATTCAACATATGTAAAACCAAACTCATTATCTTTCTTCCCAAGCCCTGCTCCCTTCTACCTTCTGAGAGAAATGATTATTAAGTATCTAATTGTAATGTTGGGGAGATACAGGATTTGTCCTTTTTTGAAACCTTAGTCTTTGCTAGGCTAAGCCAGCATCTGAAAGACACTGCTGATAATGAGATTAGATTGACTTTCTCCTCAACCTTGTTCAGAGCCCACCCAGGTGAGGAAGCCTATTGTGTTCTACTCAGGTTTGGGTGGGGATAAATTCTTTGATCAGATTGTCCAAATCTGGGGTCAGTTTGGAAATAAAGGATATAATCAAAATCAGGTCTCCAGGCCCTTTATTAAAATAGGTCCACCTCTCAATATAATATTCATTCTCTCTCATTACTTGTTAGCCAATCAGAGTCCATTGCCATCCTTAGAACACCCATTCTTTCGAGAGCACATACGTTTTGAGTGGGTTCCGTGAGGGATCTTTGGCATTCAAGAGTGTCATTGACCTCTTTTATTAATTATTATTAGCATGATTATTAAAATGAATAATTACCCAGAAACTATGTCTCTCAAACCTTTTAAAAATGTCACATTTCCCTATTCTCGATAGATCAGCACTGTCTTCCCAGTCCTTTGGAGTTACAACCTAGATGTGATCCTCATTCTCTCTCACCCACCATATCCAAACTCTTCCCAAGGCTTATCAATTTCACCTTTGCACCATCTCCCAAATACTCCTGCTACTCTCCTTTAACATTGCTACCACTCTAGTGAAGCACTCATCACCTCATGCCTGGACTATTGCTATAGCCTGCTGGTGGGTCTGCCTGCCTTAACTCTCCTCGTTCCAATATATCCTCCATTCAGCCACCAAAGTGATTTTCCTAAAGCACAGTTCTGACTGTGTTACCTTACTACTCAATAAACTCCTAGCATCGATATTCCATCTCTCAGCATTTTCTCTGGGTGTCCCCTGTGTTGGTAAGCAAAATGGGCTCTTAGCACTTAGTTCAACCAAGTGCCCTTGAAGAGTTTGGCTTTTGTTTCCTTTGATTAATTCAGTGTATTTCATTGAATCTTACTAGGTGCTAAGCCCCAGGCCCAAACCCCTATTAGGTGCTAAGCCTATTTGGGTGTGAAACTCCCAGGGTACTAAGGGGAGGTGCTAACTCAAGAGCCAACCATAGGAGCCTAAGTTCTGGTCATTCAGATGACATTTGATGACATCTGAAATGCTATAAGAAGAGAAGACAGAGCCATTTGCTCAGGGGTCTCATTCTTGGTGGTGGGTGATGATAGGAGACTCTGGGCAGCTAAGAGCCCTCCACCTTGCTGGGACTTTGTTAAACTCTAGTAACTATGTATTGGGATTTGAATCAGAAAAGGTCTGTCTGTCAATGTTTGTAATTTGTTTGTATTCTGCTCTGAAGTTCAGGGTGCTGGCTTTTTCCCCTGAACTAAGTGAGTGATATTTGTATGCTGAATTAAAGTAAACTTGTCAACCCCTTAACGTCAAGCAGATTAAAAGAACCTGGGCTTTTGCAGTGGGCTTTGGCAGCATTCTTGTTGTTGGGCTTGTGTTGGTCTTTCACCCCCACAACAGTTGCTAGCTGGGTTGTTGAAATACCCCGGTGCCTAGAACATTCTCCCTCTTCATCTCCACCTGCTGGCTTCCCTGGCTTCCTCTAAATTCCAAATAAAATCCCATCTTCCACAGAAAGCCCTCCCCAACCCCTCTCAATGCTAGTGCCTTCCCTCTCCTAATTATTTCTTATGAATTCTGTATATAGATTCCTTTGTATACATTTGTTTGCTTGTTGTTTCCCCATCAGGTTGGGAACTCTTGAGGGCAGGGAGTGTCTTTTGCTTCTTTCTGTATCCCCAGTGCTTAACACAGTACCTGGAATATAGTAAGCATTTAATAAATGTTTATCGACTGATTGACAGAATTCAAATAGTTGACCCAGCTGTAGACTTAAACCAAATCTAATTTATATTTATCCTACACAAATTATTACTTGTGAAGAAGGGTGCATGTGTTGATGCAGGTGTGTATCATGTACGAGGCTAGATGCAATGTTGAATAGCTAAAAAAATCCCTCTCTTCCACTCTCCTCCCCAACCCCTTCAGCCACTCAGGCTTATTTCTTTGCTTTCTTTCTCTCTGGGTTCAAAGACAATCTAGCAGTTATGCTCTGGAATGTACTCAGAAATATTTTTTTAGAATGGAAAGCATTCTCTAATTAGCTCAAGCACTCATCCTTCCCTTTCCCCCACTTCCCTCAATCTCAACTACATAGAATTATAGGATTAATAATGGACAGTTAATGGCCATGTAATTTATCAGCGATATCAAATATAGAAAGCTCAGTAGACATTGAAGAAGTATATGACAGGATGCAATCACATTGAGTTGGATTCTTTCTTTTTTCTGTCTCCCCATCCTTCTTCCTTCCTGGTTGGAAGGGAATTAGGAAGGAAAGTGATAAGGCAGGTAAAGAGAGCAGGAGCTTCTCTCATGACAGCACTCTGGGGAAGCACTGAGGAGAAAGGAGCTATGTACTGGGTCTTGTTTTCTTCCATTAACTGAGTCAGCTAGTTTGACCTGAACCTATTCTATACATTTCTTTTGGGTTTTGCCTCATTTTCATCTACTCCAGCGGGCTCTAGTCCACTCCTAGTCAGGTAAGCATCTCATTTCCATTCCTATCTTATCATCTCACCTTTCCTTGCTCATAACCAATAGGCCAGTATGTCCTACCCTTGCTTCTTGCCATATATAACATGACAGGTAGAGAAAACTCCATCATGTCTTCCTTTCCTTCTCTCTCTCTTAAAAAAAAATTCTTCTTTAAAATGAACTTTAAATACCCCAAAAGAGCATTTTTACACACACACACACACACACACACACACACTCCAGAACCCAAAAAGAGAATTCTATATGAAACCATGAATTTCCATTTCATACTGCTTGCTTTTTTAAAAAAAAGATGTAAGTTCTACACATTACTTTCAAAACTAACTTATCTATGAATTCTGAACTTCCTTGTATGTATTTAAAAACATTACAATGCCCCTCTTTTTTGGGAGGATATTACTATTTTTATCCCTCTCACCTATATCCCAAATTAACTAAGAATATAAAAGGGGGAAAAAACCCTTATAACAAATAAGAATGTTCAAACAAAATGAAGCCACATAGTAGCACTATCCAAAAATCTACATCTTTGAACCTTGTGTCCATCATCTTCTCTGTTAGAAGATGGTAAAATGCTTTATCTTAGCTCCTTGAGATATAGCTGATACTTTGATCAGTTTTAAATCAAAGTAGTTTTTCTTTGCAATTTTTTTTTGTCCATGTGTGAATTGTTATCCTTGTTCTGCTCACTTCACTCTCTGCTAGTTTATACTACCCAGGATTTTTAAATAGCCTCTTAAATAGTCTCCTGTCATTTTTCATTGCACAATAGTATTCCATTGCCTTCATATTCCAAAACTGGTTTAGCCATTCCCTTATTTTCTAAGAGGTAACCAAAGTAAGAGTAATGGTAATCTACCATCTTATATTCTAATTCTTTTCTTCCCCACCCCACCTCTCTTTTAGTCCCTGCTTCATGATAAGGAAATAGATTGTCTTGTGACTATTCACTTCCCAATACTATCCTCCCTCTTAACATCCCCCCTCCCCATCCCCACTTGTCTCCATGCTACACTAAACTGTTTGTGTGGGTTCAACCTTCCTTTTTCCATTTCATGTAAGAGTGCAGTTCATCTGATATCCACTGCCCCCATCCCTTCCACCATGTTGTATATCCTACTCACACACCTCAATCACGTGAAGGAGTAAATTTAACTCCCTTCTTTCTTCTTTATATCCTAATGCATTTCTCTTACTCTCCCTTCTATTTCTCCTCTTCAAACCTGCAGATAGAACCAATCGCCTTATTCCATCCCTATGTTTTTCTTATTTACCTCCCTCAATATTCTTTGAAGACATTACAGTTCTTAAAGGACACCAGTTTATTCTCCTCCTTTAGAATGTGGACACTACATCATCACACAGCTCCTTCCAATTGCTCAGATAAATTTTTCTTTTCTGAGTTTCTCTGGATTCTTGTGTTTGCATTTCAAAGTTTATTCTCAGCTTTCATCTTTTCATCAGGAAATGCTTAAAAGCTCCTATTCCATTAAAAATCCATTCAACCTCCCCGCCATAGTATTATACTCAGATTAGCAGGGCAGGTTATATTCTTGGTTCTAAGTTATCTTTTTTGCCATTTGAAATATTGTATTCCAAGATCTCCCCTGGTTTTTCTTTTTGGTTACTTGCAGCATTTTTTTTTAAATATATAGGAGCTCTGGATTTTGGCTATGACATTTCTGGGACCTGTCTTTTTTGGGTTCCTTTTAGGATATTATCAGTGGATTTTTTTTCTATCTTTACTTTGCTCTCCAGTTCTAATATATTTAGTCTTCATTTATGATTTCTTGAAATATAGTGTCCAGATTTGTTTTTAAATTAAAAATGGTAGGTTTCAGAGAATCTAGTGCTTCTTAAATTTTCTCTCCTTGGGCTTCTTCCTCACTTTTTCCTTCATATGTTCCTTTTTGCCTCTTTCTTTCCTTCTTAAAAATGTGTGCAGGGCAAAGATTTAAGTTTAATCTGCATTATTAACCTTTGCCCCATCATTTTCTTAAGTCTAGACAATCAACACAACAATAAATCAAGAATTTATTTGTAGCATTTGTGGATCTATGAAGTATAAATGCTCATACCGAAGATTTAACAACCAGTTTTTTGAGTAGAACAGGACCCAGGACGCTCCTGGTCAAGGGCACACAGCTGATAAATGGCAAAACCAGAACAGGAACTGGTTTCCTGACCCCTAGACTACTTCTCTTTCCTGGCACCAGGGGGACCCCTTTTCCCATGATTCAGGAGCCAAGGGTTCCTCTCAAACCCTATTTTCCAACATATATTTCATCATCTTTCCTCGTTCCCCAGTTCATATTAAAGGCACCAGGAATCTAGCACGGCTTGGAGGAGGAAGACAGAGATTGTTGGTCAGTAGGCAAAGGCTGCCTGGGGAAAGTGGGAGAAAGAAGTGATAATTGCGGGGGATGGCTGAAGGGAGAAAAGGGAGGAAGGTCAGCTTGGTATCCAGGATCATCGGGGGCCTGCAGTACCCCAACCTGTCCACACTGTCCTGCTATTAGCGGCCAAGAGAGTTAGGAAGTTCTAGATCATTGGAGATAGGACCTTCAGGTAGCTCTGTGTCCTCTTCACTCTGCTCACTCTGTGGATAATTTATACTTCATTATGAGTGGGTTTCCTTAAACCTTTCCTGAGAGTGGTTTGATAGGGAGAGGAGAAAGAGAGGGTGAAGACTGAAGACCTGAGGAGGAAGGGAAGCCAAACAGGAGGAAAGATAGAGACACAGAGAGGATGGCACACAAAGCAGGACAAAGAAAAACACAGAGAGGGAAAGGAAGAAGACAGAGAGGAAGATTGTTTACCAGTTTCAGAATTTGTTCTGGGCTTTCCTGCTTCTTGTATCCTTGCAGATATTTTCAGCTCTTGTAGCCAGAAGACACACTAACTCTTTCCTCCCCTGTCCTTGGCCCTTAACCATGTTCTGAAATCTCATCCATCCTTAAAGACCAAGTTTAGATGCTGCTTCCTCCATAAAGCCCTTCCTCTTCCCAGGAGCTGGAAATGATCCATCCTGGGACATCAGAGCACTTTGTCTAACCCTCTCCTATTCACTTTTTTTAAAATTTAATTTATTTTCGGTTTTCAACATTCACTTCCATAAGTTTTTAAATTTTCTTCCCCTCCCTTTCCCCCTTCCTCCCCAAATCCAATATGGGCTCTACACATACATTCCTGTTAAACACATTTTCTCATTAGTCATGTTGCATAGAAGAACTATAATGAATGGGAGAAGCCATTATAACTCCATAGTTCTTCCTCTGGATTTGCAACATGAATCCTTTGGGAAAGTTTTAGGTCCTTGCGTTGCTGAGAAGAGCTAGGTCTATCAAAATCAGTCCTTGCACGCTGTGGCTGTTACTGTGTACAATGTTATTCTGGTTCTGTTCACTTCACTCAGCATCACTTCATAGAAGTGTTTCCAGGTTTTCCTGAAGTCCGCCTGCTCATCATTTCTTATAGCATAATAGTATTCTCTTACATTCATATACCACAACTTGTTCAGCCGTTCCCAATGGATGGGCATCCCCTCGCTTTCTAGTTCTTGGCCACCACAAAAAGAGCTGCTATAAATATTTTTGCACATGTGGGTCTTTTCTCCTATTAATTTTTTCTCTATTTTGTAAAATAGTGATTTGTGGCTGGGTATTACCTCCCCTACTAGACCATCAGGTCCCCTAGAACAAGAAGCTGTCCTTGTTCCTTACTCTCCTGTGTATCCTCAGATCTGAACCTGAGGCTTTTCACAAAGGAGGCTATTACTATGTGTTCATTGGATGGAATGGAATGGAGTTGAATCAGTCCCATAATCAGGTATGAGATTGTATGTTGAAGGCTTTAAATGCTAAGTGATTTCGGAGGAGAGAGAAATCAATGTGACTTGAAGAGTATCAGGGAAGGCTTCATGTAAGGGGGTAGACCTAGGGTCATAACTGGGTTGGCAAAGAAGAAGGGGGAGAGGGTTGTGTAAAAGTGGGGTGAAGGTAGCGCTAAGCAGATAGTTCAAGATCCTGTAGCAGAGTAAGATGGGGAATAAGCTGGCTAGGTTGCGGGCTGTGGCCCAGGCCACATATCTCAGAACCTCCAGGCTGACAACCTCCATGATGTCGTCTCCCCTCAACAAAGCCCGAGAAAGAGAACTTTGATTCAGCCAATTTTGCTTTCACTTTCTGTAAGCCCTTTCCAAATCCCATACTACCAAGGCCCTTTTCTCCCCAGCTATCATCTCTGCCTCTTGTAGGCTACTGGCCGTCAGGGACCAGTTGGACACTAACATTCAACTCCTAGGGTGTCTAGGATTCAACGTCGCTTAGATTTCAAAGGTACAACTCCATCAGAGCCTCCAGAATCTCATCTGTGCCAACGAGCACCTCAACAACAGGCTCCAACTGACTGTGGGTAACATCATCTCTGTTTAGAGATGAAAATTTAAAGCTTGTTGACCAGTCTTTGGGAGACAGCAAGATTCTGTAAGAGTCAGAAGTCTTTTCTGCTAATTTCAGGAGCCTTGAAGAAGGTCAGTGATTCCATGGAGAAGGTGATCCACAGGGAAATTGCAGATTGGCTCAATATCTTGACCCTGTCGTAGTCTTTGTTCTGGTGAATCACATTTTGTTTAAAGGTAAGATTATTCCTTATGACAATGTCAATCTTATTCCCAAAGGTTGTATGGTATTTCCTTACCTAGCATGCTTTGAATATCATGATGACTATTTAATTTCTCTACTCTTTTTTCTAATTTTGTTATGCTCTTCAGGTGTCTACTCATTCAAAACTAGGCCTGTATTCAACTCACCTTTTCTCAAAGAGTCTTAGTACTAATGTTGCAAGATTTTCAATTTTTATTGGTACGTGGCTAGAAAAGCTTTTCTCTGGATCTTATCTTAAGGGCAAAACTCTTACTTAAAGATTGGATTTCTTGCAATTTCTACTCCTTGGCTTTAGCTGTACTGTTTAGAAGTCCTCTTTCCACTCTCAAAATCTAGCTGAAATCAAAGGAGTCTCTTACCTGAATTCAGCAAAAGGAGAAAAGGGATATTGTGTCCAGGAGTCACACATCTCTGGAGATAACTAAATACCAAAAGTGAGAAACAAATTACAAATGCCAATTGAGGAGTGGAAGAGAATTAGGCAACCCCTATTCTATTTTAGGTTAAGACCCAGCCTAGATTCCTATAACTAGCCCACGTGTTTTAAAAAATAAGCTTCAGAGTGAAGAGAAGACAAAACATTGTAAGGATGACTTATTGTGGGATAATAAAAAAGCCCAAACTCTAAATTATCCTCATCCACTAGTCATAGGGACAAATCTCAGGAAAGGTTTTTTCATCTAAATGGACACTGGAGGCATGGGAAGGGGATAATATAGATCAAAGTTACACATCTTGAGACTGATAACTTTCTAGCTTCAAGATTATACCTTTACTGAAATTGTTAATACTTTCTCAATTGTATTAGCACATTTCAGATTTAGCATTCATGCTTCTTACCCAGTTCACACAGGTAAATGCATCATCTCTACACTGATGGAGACAGAAAGGTCGGTCAACTGTAGTTAATACTGCCACCTGGTTACCATGTCTATACTGTTTTGTTCATGGAAATGCATGGATATGTGATGCTTTTGAAAATACTCAAAGAGTCTTATGAACTTGGGTTTTTTTGTTTTGTTTTGTTTTACTCTGACATTAATATATTTTAGCAGATTGTAATCAACCTACATCCTCAAAGGTCCTTTTTTGAAAGCAGGAGTGACAGTTGGTAGGCATACAGAATTAAAATATGCCTTGATCATATTGCGGCATTTTGAATTGGGATAAACCTTGCCAGTCACTGTTAGAATGGAAGCTCCTTGAGATCAGGAGCTGTTTAACTTTTGTCTTTGTGTGTCCAGCATCTATCACAGCTCCTGGTGAATAGGAGGTGATTAATAAATACTTGCTGATTAATTGTTCAACAAAATGGGAAATCATTAACTCTTATTGCTTTACGTAAAAATATAGCTTTAATAATCACAAGCAGAGAATACAAATAACACTGAAGACATCCTATGAATAGTGCTAAAGCTCATGAAAGGAAAAAACCTACTTAGGACAGCTAAGATCTTGGGGGCAGATTTGGAGGCTGTACAAGCACCTCATGGAAAAGCACAGAATCATAGATTTAGAACTAGAGGGAACTTTAGAGAACAAGTGTAACCTTTTCACTTAAGAGATGAAGAAACTGATAGGACAGAACAATAAAGAACCTTCTCTAAAGGTCCTATTGGACTTCGTACTTATGCAGAAAAAGTAGGAAATTTTATGACATTCTCAATGCTCAGAAAAAGTGAGACTGAGAAGTGTCCTCCCCTCATTAAGTAAGCATTTATTAAATACCTACTGTATGCCAGACACTTTCAAATATTATCTTGTTTTATCTTCACAAAAACCCTGGGAGGTGGGTATTATTACCACTCCCATTTTACAGTTGAGGAAACTGAGGCAGGAAGCAGGCAAGTGAAATGTCCAAGACTTCATGGCTGTTAAGTGTCTGAGGACCAGTTTGAACTCAGTTCTTTCTGACTGCAAGCCCAGCGTTCTATCTGTTGCACCATCTAGCTGCATGGATCACCTTATTAACGCATTAGTAATTTGTTATCTGTGATCAAATTCTGTGACTACATCAACTGATCTGTGAGGTGACTCCTTCCTCTCGAAGCTAAATGTGGCAAATTCAAGGAACCCCTGATGTCAAAATTATATGAAGTTTCTTTTTTCACTTATTTTGTTTTCTAATTTTTTTTATTATGAACTTAATAAAAATGAATATTTTCATGTACAAAGAAGAAAAAGAGGATTCTTCATGAAACTATTAATCTGTACTATTTCAAGTTTGTTTCTTCAAAAGTATATTTCAAACTTATTATGGTGGTTCCAACATCATCCTTCTCACTGACTTCGTTGGAATGACTTTCTGTTCCTCTCTGTGTATTTTTAAATGATTCACTGATTTCTTTTCATCCTTTTCTTCCTTTTAAAAATCTTACTTTACCTACTTTACTTATTTAACCTACCAACTCCCAAATAATTTTGACCTCAGGGGGAAAAAGTCTTTCTTGCAATGAGTATATAATAAGGCAAAACAAAGCCATATATTGGTTGTGTCTAAAAATGTATGCCTCGGTCTGTATGCCTCTGAGTCTATCACCTCTCCCCCAAGAGAGGGGAAAGACAATTTATCCTCAACATCAGTCTTCTGGAACTCTGACAGGTCATTACATGGATCATAGTTCTTACATCATTTGTAGTTGTTTTCCTTCACAAAGTTGTGTTCACTGTATAAATTGTTCTCCTGATTCTGCTCACCTCACTGTGCCTCAGATCAAACAAGACTTTCTAGGTTTCTCTGAATTTACTCCTTTCATCATTTCTCATGGCTCAGTAATATTTCATTTTATTAATATACCACAATTTGTTCATCCATTTACCCAAATGGTGGGGACCTACTTTCTTTCCAGTTCTTTGTTACAACAAAAAATGCCACTATAAGTATTTTTGTACGCATAAATCCTTTCCCTCTTTCATCAATCTTTCTGGATTGGTGCTATTGCTGCTGAGTCAAAGGGTGTACATAGGTTAGTGACTTTTGGGATATAATTCCAAATAGCTTTCCAGGTTGGTCGAATTAGTTCACAGGTTTACCCACAGTACATTAGTGTGCTTGTCCTCTCACAGCACTTCCTAACAATTGTAATTTTTAAATTTTTCATCATCATTGACAAACTGATAGGTATGAAGGAACCTCAGAATTGTCTTAACTTGCATTTTCCTTATTTCTAGTGATTTGGATCATTTTTCATGTGGTTGTTGATAGTTTTCATTTCTTCTTTTGAGATTTGCTTATTTATATCCTTTGGCAATTTATTGGAGAATCACTTGTGTTCTTATATTTTTATATTAATTCACTATCTTGTATTTTAGACCTTTACCAGACTAATTCGTTGCAAAGCTTTTCCCTCTAGTAAATTGTTTCCCTTCTGATTCTGCTTTGATTTTGTTTGTACAAAATCTTTTCAATTTGATGTAATTCTGTATAATAGGTATCATGTTGCTTTACCTTCTCGATGAGTGGGGAAGGAGCTGTAGGGAGAGAGAAAATTTGGAATTCAAAATTTTTAAAAATGCTTGATAAAAAAACCAATTTTATGTAATTAAAATAAGCCTTTTTGTCTTCTATGATCTTCTCTCTCCTTCATTTGGGCACTTCACTTTCCATAATTATTAAAGCTATCTCCTTCCCCTCTTCTCTAGTTTGCTTATGTTATGATCCTTTGTATTTAGCTTACGTATCTATTTGGAGCTTACTGTGTGAGATGTTGGTCTAAACCTAGTTTCTGCAAGATTGCTTTTGGTTTTCCCACCTGGAATTTGTTTTTATTAATCTATCAATTCCTCCCTCCTTCCACCCCAGCTACAGGTACTCAGAGTTAGAAGCAAGATAATATACATTTTGCAGCTTGCTAAAGAAAGGAACAGTAAATGCTTCAGCAAATTAACCCTTAAAACACTGGGAAAAACCTCCTGAGAGGAAGGTGACGGACAGGTTGCAGACTTAGACCTTTTTCAGACATGACAAATGTGGGAATTTGATTCGCTTGACTTTACATATTTGTTTAGAAGGTTTTGCTTCTTTATTGTTTTTCAATGGTGGTGGGAGGGAGAGAAAATAGAGTTTTATTCATTTAAATCAGCAAAAAAGCAGGTAAAACATTTTCAAAAGCACACATGCATGTTATGACATTTCACACTGAACCATATGTCCAGCTTCCCAAGTCATCACTTGTTGAGGGAAATTATACTTTTGCCAATTTTTCCAAATTACTGCTTCTCTTTTTGTTTGATTTCCCTGAGCTTGATTTTGCTTAACTCAGTGTTCTCCAGATCTTCTCTTTACTTGGCTTTTTGAGTCACTGGGTGCAAGAAATGACTGTCCAAGGGAGATTTATGGTTATGGAGCAAAATAAAGTTCTTTTGTAGACGCACAGGAACAAATATCAATGTATGACTCCATCAGCAGCTAGTAGCTTTCACCACAGGTCCTGGATCAGGAGCACAAACAACCATGTAGTACACTGGACCAATATTCTCAACTTCTAGGGGTATGTAAAGCCCCCTCAGTATACGACTAGGAATGTGAAGTGGCCATCAGGACCTCTACCTCCAGTGCTGAGACACTCAAATCTCTCTTTGCTTCTCCAAGTAAGATGAGATTTTTTTTAAAAATAGCGTTTGGGGTCTAGGTGAAAAAGTACTACCCTCAGTTTGTGTGTACATTTGGTTTTTTAGTGAGATTAATTTTAACAGAATGGAGTAGTTTGGCTGAGCCTATGACCTTGGCCTTGGTGCCTTATCACTGTTTAAATACCTGAAAAAATGAAGAGGCAAGAGGTGAGGAATATGATTGCTGGGAAAAATAAACAAGCAGAAATGCAAAAATGAACACATCACTACTTTATCTTTTAGAAGATGGGGGTGGAGGACAGGAGCTCAAGATAAGCGCTGTCTGTTTGCCTTGACAAACACTGGCGTATGGAGTTGGACATCTCGAGCCGATTCATAAACCGCTGCTTCAATTGCTACGCTCCAGAAATTCTCCGTAAATGTTTTAGGCCTTTATATTTCTTCATCTCAGCTCTTATTCTTCAACATATGTTCCACCATACTTCCTTGTTCCCACTTTTATATTGAAGGCACCAAGTATCAAAGTATATATTCTACATCGTTTATGTGTGCCAAAGAATCTTCAGATGTGTGACCCTAGGCAAATCACTTAACCTCTGTCTGTCTCAATTTCCTCCTTTGTAAAATAAAGATGATAATAAAAGCACCTATCACCTCCCAGGGTTGTTGTGAGAATGAAATAACATTTGTAAAGTGCTTTGCAGACCTTAGAGCATTCTATAACTGCAAACTCTGGTTATTATTGCTATCTTTGAAATCTTGTCACATATGTTTCTACATAGCAGAGTAAGGGCCCCACATCTAAAGAGACCTCACATGTGGTGAAGGGCTATCATTGTGTGGCTTGAAGGGAGAGAGACTAGATATCACTATCCTCTTCTCTGCTCACCCTTCTCCAAAGAAGACTTTAATTCCCACCAGGAGGAGAAGCAGGCCATTGGAACTAGAAGCTGCTGTGTTCACCTCAGAAAGAGGGGGTGGAAGTATATTAGTCTGTTCCCTTAAATATTATTAGTCTAGGAGGCATTGTTGGGTTCATTCTAACTTCTGGTTGCTTTGTCATCTGGGACAGGGGAGTAGGAGGACCCCTAAGCTCTAAATCCAAGGCTTGACCCCTTTCCTACCAAATACTAGTTCCACAATGAACACAAATATAGAATAGTCAAAAAAAAACCCCATTTATCCAATTCATAGCAAAACAGAACTCAGAGAAGGTATACATAGGAGAATATGTACCAGACAATACAGATTAAAGGAGGTCTCCCATTGGGAGCAAGAAAACTCAGTTCAACCAAGAGCGCTTCTCACCCACTCCCTGCAGTCTCTCCTATAGCAAGCTGAGAAGAGGGACATGGTGGAAATTGCCAGCTCCTCTCATGTCTTCCCTTTCCTTCAGCATCTTCAAATGAGGCTGGCCCCTTCCATCTTCTCTCTCATAGCTGGAAGCGAGAAGCACCTGAATCAATTCAGCTTAAAACTTCATGAGGCTCCGAACAGGACTCGCCCGAAGAGTCCCGAAAGGACTGACTGAGAAGTGAAGCTCTAATACTCGCAACAACTCGGGGTTAGAGTGGTCAGCAAAGGCATCATGCCTTCAAGGTCCCTCACTCAGGGCAGAGCCTTAACGTCCTTCAATAAGGAGAGAGTCCCATACCTTTGTTATAGGGGTTTGCTATAGGGGTTACATATATAGTACTTTCTGATCCTCCAAACTCCTGCTAACGCCTCACGGAAATGATCCTGAGTTCTCAATGAACATTCTTCCAGAGTGCAGGTTTTCTTGAGCTGAAAAGGTTTCAAATATAGTACTGACAATATATTTCTGAGGGCCAACAGTGAACTGTGGAGATGGAGAGGCACATCACTAGTAGACTGCCCATGTAGTGATGACATCTTTGACTATTGAACCCCACAAAACAAAGAAAAATGCCAAGTAGCTCTTAGTCCCCTTGAACCACCTTCCACTTCTGCAGTGATGGGAGCCAAGTGGTGAAAAGGGAGACAGAGGAAGCTACAAATCATTGTTTTTGTTGCTGTTTTTTGTTTGTTTTTAGAGGATAGCAAACCCAAGGCTTGACTTGGAGCCAGTATCTACCAGGGTTCTCCCCTCCCCCTGCAACATCAGTTAGGATAGCTTTTTCCTAAAAAGTGACAGAGCTGTTCCCAAGACTTGATTGTCCCCGGGACTGTGCCTCCCTTGAGGAAGCTTTCAGTAGCCTCTGGACACGTTGAGGTAGCTTCACAATCACTTGAGGGCAGCAAGAGGTCCACCCAGGTGTGTGGGGGGGGAGGGGGGACCTTCACACTTGGTGGTGGTCTTGAGTTTGCAGGAGTTACCACACCCTGCCTAGTTGACCCTATAAATTTCCGTAAGAAGGTAAGGAGGGCCTGTGTCTGCCTGAACTATGTTTTACTGTATCCTTTTGGAATTTCTTTTTTATGCTGTGACTAAATAAACCTCCTTTTGTTAACGGTTGAAATAACCCAGCAGTGCCTCATTTCATCCCAACGTCAAACCTAAACTAACTGGGTGCTCTCCTGTCAGGCCTGCCTAAGCATTGGGAAATTCATTTAATCTCCCTGAGATTGTTTCCTCATCTAAAAGAATGGGAAAAGAAATAACACCTAAAGTGCAAAATTATTGTGAAAATCAAATGAGATCCATATGTGAAGCACTTTATGAACGTAAATACTCTATATAAATGTCCACTTTTCATAAATTCTTACAGAGGAAAATGGTGGAAGATTAGTCAATTAGATTTAATAAGTATTCATTGGCTTAATGAATAGAGCTCTGAACCTGGAGTCAGGAAGACTTGAGTTCAAATCCTGCCTCAGACACTAGCTGTGTGACCCTGGGCAAGTCATTTAACCTCTGTTTGCTTTAATCCACTGTAGAAGGAAATGGCAAACTACTCCAGTATCTTTGCCAAGAAAACTTCATGGACAGTATGCTCCATGGGGTCACAAGGAGTTGGATGTGACTGAACAACAACGGCATGTTCAAGGCTCTGTGTTAGGTACTGGAGAAATAACGGCAAAACAGGAAATAATCTCTTCTTTACATTTGCCTGGGGTGGAGTATACAACAACAAACACAATGCAATTTGAGAAAGAACACAATACTAGGGGCTGAGAACTCATGAAAATCTTCCCATGGGAAGTGGCAGCTGAGTTGAGTTTTAAAGGAAGCTAAAGATTCTAAGAAGTGATGGTTAATAGAGGAGTGCATTCTGGGCATTCAGCGGAGCCTGTACAAAGGTTCAGAGGTAGAAGATAGAAGGCTGAGTTTGGGGAAGAACAAGGAGCTCAGTGTGGCTGGAAGGTTGGCCAATCTGTTTAGTAGCATTTTTCTTTTGGTGATATTGAATGGCTATGACTTATGGGATACCACAGTCCCTAAAAAGAGAAGCTGTGAACCATTCAAAATGCCTGGAAGATATAAATAGTGCACAAGTTAGACTGCATGTATCACCAATGAAGAATTGCACAGGAGAAGCGGCATAAAGCATATCATCAGACATCTGTCTGGAAAAGGAGATCACGTAGGGAGTGGAAGGGAAAACAAATGGACAGTATGTGGCTCACATGGTTTCCATGTGATATCAGTAGAGCTAAATGAAGGTCCCCAGGATGGTAGGCAGAACTTGTGTCAAGAATTCATGGGGATACATACATGGACAAGAGTCAACCAGACAAGAAGGCAAGGAGAGGCTGCGATCTGCACCATTAAACAGAAGACCCACATGTGGGTTAGAGTGGCTTCATGTAGAAGAACAGACATGAGCTTGACCTTGAAGGAGGGATGGAATAAAAGGAACAGGGAGGGCATTTGAGGTAGAACAAAATGATGATTAAAAGTGGGAACAGAGGCAGCATTAAGAATGACAAATATAGAAGATGATGAGTTCATCATGGGCAGTGGAAACCTATTAAATGGCAGTGGGGTTAGGAGGGTAGTTGAAAGATGACTGCTGTGAGTGGTACTAGCTCAATGCATCATTCCCCAGAATGCTGGACAGCAAAGACGTGCAACCTAAGCTGCTTTCTTTTAAAAAATTATTTATTTATAATGTAAAATTAATAAATTTATATAAATATTTAATATTTTTCTGTACTCTACTTTCCCCTCCCCAATTGAACTAAAAAATGAATCACAACCAATAAATATAGTCAAGCAAAGCAAATCCCTTCATCAGCTATGTCCAGAAATGTATGTCTCATTCTGTACTTTGAATCTGTCACATCTCCGTCAGGAAGTGGGTAGCATGCTTCATCTTCAGTTCTCTGGAAGAATGGTTTGTCATTCAATGAATCTGTTCTAAAACCTTTCAGAGTTTTTTTTTAAAATAATACTGTTATTGTATACATTTTCTTAGTTTCGCTCATTTCGATCTACTATTTTCCAATGTTGGGAACAAACTTGTGGTCAGACAGGCATATTCTCACTCTTGACTTGGTTTTATAACCAATGGCTTGTCCAAAGCAGAGTTAATCATTGTTGTCAGCAATCCATCAACAAGCTTTTATTAAGCTCTTCATATGTGCCATCCACTGTGATAAGAGACTGGTGCTAGATATCTGGGTATGGAAGTCATCTGGAGCTCTGGAGAAAGATTAGGGATATGTGTGTATATATATATATATATATATATATACACATATATATATATGTATGTATATCTATACATATATACGTATGTATATGTATGTGTGTGTATGTCTATGGATATGTGTGTATATACACTTATATATACACATGTTTGTATATCTATATCTATATCTATATCTATATCTATATCTATATCTATATCTATATCTATATCTATATCTATATCTATATCTATATCTATATCTACAGCATCTCTACTCACTCCGGTTAGCAGGATGGAGATGTGATACAGAGATCTAAAATCATCTGTGAAGAAATGATCATTTGAACCCATAGTGATTCTCTCTTTCCTCCCAGCCTCTTTTATTTTTACCTGGAAGCCAGGACAGAAGAAGCTTTTTTGGCTCTCTTCTCTCACTGGACTGTCTCTTTTCTCTACTGGAGAATGAAGCAGTAGGATCCACTGTGACCTTTCACCTCTATGAGCAGCAGATAGAACACTACTCTTCGAGTGGGAATAGGAGTGACTAAGACTCTTTTTCTCTCCTCTCCTGGGAAATGGAATGTGCGTGGAGACTTGTGTCAAAGTGGGCCCAATCAGACCCAGTAGAAGCAACTCACTGACATTTTCCTTTCAGAAATAATGTTGTGCCTTATATTTTTAAGGACTGCGTTGCCATTATATGGAAGTAATTTCTGATAACTGCTGTTTTACTGGGCCAGAAATTTCCCTTAATAGCCCATATACTTGATAGATCTGAACTTATGCTAGGATTACAGATTTAGATTTGTATGTTTATTATAATAGCTAAGAATTTCCACTAAAGTCTATACTCCGTATTCCTCATTAAGCTCTACTTGAGCAAAATTCTCACCATTTTGTAGAGATGAGCTCTTTGCGTGCTTAGAAGACTTTGAGAAAACTCCCAATAGCTTTGGGGTACACCAGTCTTGGTAATTGACAAAGGCAATTGCAGGAGCATGGGAGACTAGGTCTTGAGATGGAAGGAACCTTATAAAGCACCTAAACCAATTCCCTCACTTTACAGATGAGAAAACACAGTTCATCAAAACACACACTCTCTCTCTTCCTGGCTTGATGACATATGTTGGCCTGACAGTTGCAATTTTGCCTATGTCATAGGCCTTTGCCAAGGCAATACTGAAAGGCAATAGGACACTGGGCTTAGAATTAGAGAGCGGTTCAAACGTTTACTAGTTGTGTGACCCTGGGTGTTTCAAGGGGCAAGTCACTTAACCGCTTTGTGCCTCAGTTTCCTCCCCTGTAAAATAAAGGGGTTGGTCTAATGGCCTCTATACCTCTAAGTTTATAATTCTGTGATCATTGTTTTCTCTCTCCATCCTTTTTAATTCAGCTACTACTGAAAAGCTGTTACCTTAACTCTATAATAGTCCTCTGCTTCATAGGATCCTAGGTCTTATAATTCTGGTTGTCCTTCCTCTCCTGCTCAAGGTTCTGATGGTAGCTGATGTCCTTACTCTACCTCTCTGCCCTGGGAGCTGCCTGTAGTCCAGGTCCTGTCCGTGCCAGGGCTTACTAGAAGAGGTAGTCATGATTCTTTCTCTTCCTTCCTTCTTCTTGGGGTTGGGTTGCTGACCTCTGCTGCTCAGGCTTCTTACTGGTGGCGGAATCCCAGCTCCTTTCTCTGCTAGTGTGGTCTATATTATTGCCCCAGGGGGCAGCTGGAACTTGTAGTTGTGGTTGTATTCCTATACCAGGAGCTTCTGGGAACAGAAGGCTTGGATCCAACCCTCTTGTGAGGGATATTGGGAGCTGTAGTCATTGCTCTATCCCCTTGGGCTGATGGGAGCTGTTGTCCAGTCTTTATGTTTGCTCGTACATAGCCCTATCCTTGGATATAGGACTGCTGAGACCTGTAGTTGTATCTGTAGTCCTACCCCAAGTGCTGCTGGGAACGTTAGTCTTAGAGCTAAGCAGACCCTGAGGGATCTTGGGAATTATAGTCAGGTGCTATCCCCCATAAACTGATGGGAGCTGTAGTCCCGGCTGTGTTTTTGTTCGGGGTGGGTTACTGGAAACTGTGGACTTTGCTGTATTCACATCCAGGTTTGCTAGAACGTTTTTCCCCCCGCCCCTGGATCCCTGTGACAAGAAAGATGTTCTAGGAACTGTATCCCTGACTGCACCTTTGGCTATGAGCTGTAGTAATAATTCTTTCATTGCTCAGGAAATTCCGGGGTCTAGAGTCCTGGCTCTCTTCCTAGCTTAGGGACAGTTGGGGGCTGAAGTCCTGGGCCTATCTTTATCCCTAGGGATGCTGGATATTGTAGTCCTGCCTGTATACCTGCTATGGGGTTGCTGGAAGATCTGGTTCTGGCTTTCTTCCTATTGGGCAGGTTACTATGATCTTGGCTCTCTCTCTCTCTGTCTCTCTGTCTCTCTCTCTCTCTCCCCCCTTCTTTTTGTCCCTCCCTCCCCTTCTCTTTTTCTCTCTCCCTCCTCCCCCATTTCTTTCTTTTTCTTCAAAAGATGCTGCTGGGAGCTCTCATTTTGGTCCTAACCCTATGGGTACAAGTTATAGTCATAGATAACTCTCTGTCTTCTTCACCCCCAAATTGTTTGGTACTGGAATCCTGGCTTTATTCAAGTCTATGGGAAGTCTTTGCTTTATCCTTGCCCAAAAGATGTTAGAAATTATATTCCTACCTCTATGAGCACCCTAGCTATTATTTGGAGTTGCAGCAGGGTAATTCTCCTCGCTTCCCAGGACTGCAGTCCTCCATTCCTGCTTTTTTTTTTTTAATTTATTTTTGACATGTTTGGTTTTCAGCCTTGATTTTCACAGGCGTTTGAATTACAAATTTTCTCCCCATTTCCTCCCCCCCCACTCCAAGATGGCGTACATTCTGGTTGCCCTGTTCCCCAGTCTTCCC